>OU612074.1:10968061-11568061 GCA_914767715.1 Membranipora membranacea
TCAAGTATATTTGAGCTTCTAAAGAGCTAGCATTCGATGGGGCAATGGGATGTGGTGACTACCAAACATAGGTCATTTGAGCTTACTTTCAAGGGAATGATTGATTTCAACCTGGTGTATAACCCTGGAATATCTTTAAAATGGTTCGAAAGGACAGCAACTGCATGCCTGTCTATGTATGTTTGTCTTGACTGACTGGCTTTTTTTGGTAACTGGTTGCATAGCCTTCAAACAAACTAATACAGGAGATTTTTTTCACGCTGCGCTAAGTTTGGCAGTCGCATAAAAATAAAAAAATTTCAACATTATTTGAAAACTTCATCTTTTCAAATTTAAAAATTCTGTAACATTTCTACTCCAGGATTGATATTGAATTTTTTTTTGCTTTGATATTTGCAGTAGTAAGACTTCAGAACTTCTCCTCCCTTGATGGTGCCGGCAGTGATGACGAAAAGTTTCTAATGGCCAGCTATAAGGAAGTGGTCAAACAGTTATTGTTACCAGGTTTGGACGGATATTCTGGCACTGAGTATCACACACTTGTAGGTGTGACTCTTAGGATCAAAGGTGTGTTGATCTTCATATTTGCTATATTCCGACAATGTTGAGTGATGCTCACATTTTCCATTTGTAACTGCAAGCATATCTTGTCATGAAGGAAACACCACCTAGGAGGCACAGCACTCGTTTAGTCAAATCTGCTAGCATACATGTAAAAAGAATCAGTTTACAATTGTTGGCTTGAAGCGTATTTGGTGCAACCAATGTGATGATTTCAACCATAAGATGGCACTTAGTTTGGATTCCATGCACCACAAACTTCACTATGCATCCTAAGATCTCTTATTCCATCCTCAATTAGTCTCATATTCCTTTCTTTAGAGCTGGCACTGCAGTTGAGATCGGATGATGCAGAATATTTGACAGCTAGGATAAATGGGGTGACAGCTGTAGCTGCCAGGACAACCTGCTGTACGTCAATGAGGGTCAAACTAAACTCGTTCACTCTCGCTGATCATCTACATCGGGGTATGTCTTGTATTGTCTTGTCTACATGATTAGATGAAGGTAGATTTTTATGGTCAGAATCGCGCTAAACTCCGTGATTTTGCTATTGATATATAAATGAAATCAAAAACGATAAGCTGAAAAGAGAATAGAAATAAAGTGCAGTATTTGATGTAGTTGGCATGTTTTCAAATTGGTGACTTTTTTCCAAAACAGATAATTTAATTTAGCAAGATGATCTTTGCTCTGATTTGATTGACAAAGCTATGGAAACAATGGAAGGTCACTCAATGTCCCCACCCCCGCCTCATTCATTATGGTCAGACAGTAAATTAACTATTTACAGAGAATCAGTATTTATGACGTATTTTACAATATAAATTTTGTTTCAGATGCCAACAATGAGACACTCCACATAGCCTGCTCTCCTGAGTCGCTCTCGATGGCTTCATTTGAGGGACGGTTTGTTGATGATGTCACCAAGCTCACTTTTACAAACGTTTCACAGGCTATCACATTCCATCTTTCTACAGTGAAATTGTGTATAAGCGACAATTCAATCGTCAAAATACTGCTGATTGTCAACAGGATCAACAACAAGTAAGAGAGAATGATACATGATTTCTACAGATAAAATCGCTCCAAATAACATTTATATTTGCTGTCGATTTGTTCTCAATCGTTTGTTTGATCAATCTATCGGTTGAGCCACCTATTTGACTATACTGCATTCTTTCTTGTATGGTAAATTTAAGAAAATAAACTAAATTGTGAACAGGATCCTGTCTTGCATTGTCAGAAAAAATCAAGACCTGACATCGTGCGGTCACACCATGTTATATTACATTATGTCATGACCTCATGACATTAAACCATGACATTAAACCATGACATTATCACATATTACATCATGCCATGACATAATGCCATGACATAATGTCATCATATAGTGTCATTTCATTCTATTATCATATTGTCTTACCCATCATAGGCTAGGGATCCTCAACCGCACCACAGAACCAAAGTCGGTGAGACTTGAAGTTGGAAGACCAGGGTCCACAGTACGATCAGAGTCTACACTTAGCATCATGTCACAGCAGACAGCCTTCACCGAGGCTGACGTGTTTTATGATGCTAAGTCTAAGTTTGATAGTGCTAGTATCGCTAGCAGATATTCTCGAGGCAGTAGAAAGTCTTTGGAGGAAAAACCAGTCGTCGTGAAAAAACCTAAGAGAAAAAGAAAGGGTAAATATTACAATCAATTTGTCATTTTAATTTTAATTTTAATTCATTGTTATTTTTGTGTAAAATACTTGGCTGTCATGTACCAAATGTTTCTTTGTCCTAAGCGCATTATCATCTTTATGAATTAGCCTCTATGGCTATTCCTATAGCTTTGGCAACATCTTGACCTGCACATTATGACATGATGTAGGTCCTTCCTTATGATAAACTGTGCCAGAAACCCAATTTTTCTAGAACTTATGAATGACCTCTCAACCCAGGCTGAAGCTCTGTCATGAGAATATTTTTAAGAACACCATTCAAATGATCAGCTCTCGATTCTGATCCCGATTCTGATCCCGATTCTGATCCCGATCCCGATTCTGATCCCGATTCCGATCCTGAGCTGATCCTGATCCCTATTTGATTCCGATCCGGCTCTGATCCGATTCTGATATTTCTGTTCTATACTATCTATATCTTTGTTACTTATCTAGTTCCACTGAATGCTTCTGGTATAGAGATCATAGCCTTAGACATCAAATGTAGGATGGCCAGCCTCGAGATTGATCTGCTGAGGGATACCAGTATTATCGCTCATCTAGATATCAAAGGTTAGTTACATGACAATGATGTCCCTTGAAACTTTTTAATGTTAGTAGTCTTAAGCACTTTTAATAAACTTGGATTGAAAATTTGTGTGGAAATATCAAATTAGGATATAGAAATGAAATAAAGCAAAAAGATGTGGTATGTCATGAAGAGGGTCCGAGTCTCTTTGATGTTGAACAAGATGACGTTTGTTCGTGTCAAATAGCTAGTTCTCTTGTCTGTCAGTGACTAATTACGAATCCACTGCATCGTCATGTGATGGCAAAGGACAACCGAAATGATGATCATTCAAGTTTGGTAACTTTGTTAATATGTGCTACAACATCAATGGTAAAAGTTTTCTTGGTTATCAATCAATTCAGATGCAAACACATTTATTTCGATACTTATCAGAAATTGGAGCAGAATATGAACAGAAGACCACCCATTCCGTGCTTGAAGCCAAACTAGGATCATTATCTTTGATTGATTCTCTGGTAGGTATTGTTGTTGGGATGGTCGCTCCCTTATGATTTTGGTCATTTATTGCTCAGTATGATAATGATGCTTGGGCTCCCAAAATGTTTATCTGTGGGAAAAAATATGAACGATAAGAAATGAGAAGGGATTTGCCTGCTGCATGATCCTTGGTTTGAACTTCACCACCGGATCAAATACTTGTTGATTGACTTTATACATTTCTATGGATGGTAAAATGATTAGAAGCATATTAACGGATGACAATATATGCAGTGATGCCACTTGTTATATGGACTAGTTATCTGGTAATCTTAGCATGTATGCTAATAGAGATGCACCAAGATTCTAATGTATCAAGTCTAAACCTAGATTGTCTCTTAACTGGTATACAACATATACTTTTATAGGCGTCAATATATAAGAATGTGGTCGTAGTAGAAGAGGGTAAGAAAGAGGTCATGACCTTTCACATGACACAATACGACCAATCAGTGAAGGTGAACAAGGCATGTGACTCGAATGTGAAAGTCAAGCTGAGAAGGCTGAGACTAGTTTATGTCAACAAGTTCATATCCAGATTGACGGTGAGTTGTTGTTTCAATTAGGAATTATTTTTTTCGTGCCAACTGATATGATTATTTCTTTTTCCATGTATCACGCAGTAATGATTTATTGCATATGACTGTTAACATCAGCCAGTCCTTATCTTTATAAGCCTATGCACGGACGGCAATTGTCATAAGATAGATAGTCATTTCCTTTACTAGCTAACATCTGCATGAGGAGTTAACCCAAATAAATTTGAATTTAGTTAGAAATAGCATGCTGAATCTCAAAAGCCAGTTGTCAAGAGTCCTGTATAAACAATCCCTGACATAAGAACTGGTTTGGGACAGTAACATTTATTTGATGTGAATTCCTGTTGCAGAATTTCTTTAGTATCTTCACCTCTGGGGCAGCAGTGAATAAAGTAAATGAAACTTCGAAGACAAGAATAGCGGCATCAGCTAAAAATGTGCACAAGAAGGGAACTAAGATGCTCATCACTGTGGAGGTAAATGGCTTATCAAATAATTTTGATATAATTTAAGATGTACAAACTATGAAAGCGGTGCTTATGCTTTGTGTAACACAAGCAGCGTAGGAAAATAGTGTCACAATGGCTCAAGAACAAATTACTGCATAAAAAACTCTTCCAGATTCAGTGTCTGCATAATTAGCGACTTAGGAGTGACACCTTTCACAGGTCCTTATGGGCTCGAAACCTGATTTAAATCAATGAAAAATTCCAGAAATTGTAGTCAACAAAATATGCAAACATTGATATACTTGTACATCCTAATACAAAATTTTCCAAACCCTCTCCCTATGGTTTTCAAAGATGCAGATGTTGAATCAAATTAATCACTTTCCTCTGTTAGTGGTCTTCAAGATAAGCTTATTTCAGCTCCATTTTACATAGCTGCATGTGCAGAAGAGTACCCAAATGGAGAAAGGGCAACTCCGAAAATAGGCTCAAAATCATGCTCAGAAAACTTTCTATCGCCATCCTTGTCACAATAACACAATTGTTTCCTTAGGCCAAGACACCTTTAGTAACAGTACCTGTTAACGATACTTCCAATGATGCCTTGCTGATTAAACTTGGAGATCTGAAAGCTACTAATGAGTTTGTCAGTGAGATGATCAAAGAGAAAAGGATTGAATTGGAACAGCTGTATGACAAAATGAATATCTCACTCACTGATATGGCTGTAAACAGGTAACATTATAGTGTCTCTAGGTTTATGACACATTTTATGCGGACAATGTTCTGGCTGTCATTGGTTGATTTTCCCCACCCAAACTCCCAATCACAGTCATCTCATATACTGCACTCAATACTGTTATCATGGGTTTTGTACTGAAACATTAGCGTGTATCCGAATACTTTCATTAAACAGATTCATCACATCTGGCTACGCTCAACATAGAGTTCTCACCTCTGACTCCTACTTTATTTAAATCTTTGATTTTTACAATGTGTACCCGCAAATATCTTGGCTATGAGGTAACAATTCTGAATTTGAAACCCAAATAAGTTTAATTTTAGACATTCAACTTACAACGAGCCCAAATCTAGTTCCTCAAATGTAAGGAACACTGCGATCAGTTAGTCTATTACGTTACACTTATTTGAAACTACATTATGTAGATATTTCAATAAATTCTCTGCAAACTTTGACATTGTTTCAGGATAACTTACGTTAGTGAGAGAAATTATGTGATTGGCCATAGTCTGATATTACCTGTGAATATGCAGGTAACATTTACACGAGCCATACCTCCAGTCTCAAAGAAGTGTACGGATATAAACATCGAAGCCTCTATGAATCAGATTGTGGTAAGTGTTTTGCATTCATACGATTAAAACGGACTTTCACATCTGGGACCTAGAACTCTTGAGTTTATGATTTAGAGACAGTGGAGGTCAAAATAATATGATCGTTTTTATTTTCAAGACTCTCATCAAACTATGGCATAATCACCATTATTATCTTGACGGGTAACCTTTTGATAATTTCCCCCATAGGAATTGCTCTCAGAGATGTGTGCATTAGGGTAAGTAAGGTTTTATGTCTAGATCATACTTCTCTCAAAATTTTATATAGCTATTGTATGGCCTCAAACATTATCAATTTATTCTTAACTTAAATCTGCTGCATGAGACCAGCAATTTTAATGAAAGACATGAATTTATTTCAGATTGAAGTTAGTCAGTTAGATGTTCAGATGATTGGTCAAGTTTTATATGATAATGTTTTGGTCTCAGACAAATATCAGCAAGCACATGGTAAGTTCATCTACTGATATACTTCGGGCTTGTACAGATGATTCAAACGAATAACATGAATCAGATGATTACGGTAGGCCGGTTCAATATTTAAACCCTGTCAGCTGCCACAATATTCTTGTGATATATGATTGCATATATCTGATAAATAAAGCAGAATTAAGGGTGGCCACATGTTAGACACCGAGATTAAATCGACTCGCAAACTATACAAACTAACTGTTTAAACTCATAATCTGTGTGTTACTGTAGACCAGGACATCATTTCTACCTAGTGAGCCTCGAAAATCGACATAGAATCAAGTTGTTTGACTACAAATTCATTAATTAATTGATAAAGTATCATCCCTGTCCAGCATATTCTTATGCTTTGAATATAAACAGTATGTTTCATTTGAAATGCTAGGTGCCAGCACATTGAGTAAGTATGAGTTGTAGCTATATATGTACGCGTAGTATCTTATTGTATCGCGGAGCTGCGGGTTTTATCCATAAATCTTTTTTTTTTAAAAAGATTAGTTTGTTTTTTAAAAGGATTAGTTGTATCCTAATTATTTGAACATTTTAGTTTTACCTGCATGTGCTAATCATCCATTAGAAATGGCAGCGTAATACAATGGCATGGTTAATTTTTTGGGATCTAGATAACAACAAGAAGCTTCTCATGTGACTAAAAACAATGTTAAATTATTTATCTGTCTGGGCTGCTGCAGATTGAGACGTATAATAGTTATGGAGCGTTAAAAATACAGTTTAAGAGAGTTTAAATATTTGAACCTGCATAAAAATTGCTTGTGCACTTTGTGAGTTGCAATCTTTGGATTTGCCGCATAGTCTCACTGGACACCACACGAGGAGTTGATTTGAAAGATAATGGAAATTTTTTATCAATTTCCAATATAGCTTTATTGAGCTCGGTTATTTCTCGATGTCATGTCGTGGCCTTTGCTCTGTACATGTTTTGTCATCTCCAAATCATTTCAATTTTTTATCCTCAACTTCATGAAAACCACCTTTTGAAAGCTTGTGTATTCAACTGGTTTCCAGTACCATGATAACCTCACACAACAGAAGGTTGAGACCTGAGAGAATTGCAGCCTCGCTGTGTGCTCCACTCAGTGACCGTAGCCGAAATCTTATAGGCTAGATGAGTCATGATTTTCCTTCCTACAAGTAGCTAATCATTACAACGCGATCATAACATTATTTCAAAGAATTTGCTATCGATTCTACCTCATTGTAATGATGTCAAAAATCTCAACCGATAACTTTGCTGTCTCTATAATCGTTATATTAGACTCAAATTTCCATAGCCATATATGTGGCTTAACTTGTTTGTGACTTTCACATGATTCAAGCAAATTTGATAACTTGAAAACTGTTCTGAATCCTTTTTCTCTAATTTAGAATTTCATTATTATAAGGTTTAGCCCTTTTTATTATGTTGTAACGGTATCGGGTCACAGGGAATTTTTCACAGGAAGTAAATTTGGTTGGTGAAGGGGCATAGCATCCATGCAATGTATTTGTTGAGCTAGCTTGGGGTGTAAGCACACATACCACATTGACATTTTAGTCAGTAGCCTACTATTTTGATGAACAGCAAAGGTTTCTGTGTTCCATTCAGCACATTGAGGTGTTCCCGATAGCCGGTAGGATCACTCTGAGTAGAACAAGGAACAACCATGACTTTCACTGTGTCAATTCATGTGCAGGGAACTTTCGGAATCGTCAAGGAAGCAGAATGCTGAAGATGTTCTTATTAACACACTCTTAGCAATGGTAGCTGTTGAGAAAACCAATATTGAGTGTAGGGATGTTATCATTGTTTTCTAATTTTCAGATGTCACAGACGTAGGGTCGACTATATCCTCCGCTATTAGCAGTTCAGGTTCAACTGGAGGATCTGGTGCTAACGGATTGAGCTTCAATCTCAACATGGGAGGTCTTAGACTCAACCTCAAACATGAAAAACCACCAACAGAGGTAAACTAGCTCATTTATGGTCTGGATAACACTGTATTTTCAATAGGATTGGGGAACTTGTAGATAGACTACGGCTAGGTGCTACACAGGCCTATTCATAGCTAGGCCTATTCCTTTCAATGACAATACAATTTGGGTCTGATTTGCCTGGCGTGTGTAGCCACAACTTAACTCTTTGCATCTTAAGTCCTTCAACACGAGGATGGAAAAGACATCGATACCCCAACATACTTATATTAAACACGCCCATTCATCTTCCTTTTTTCTTCCCATGCATTAACTAATTCATTTTGAGGGAGTCATTGCTTTCAGATCACATCTCTTTTGACTGGGGAGCATTGGAATTGATGAGTATATTACAGTTCATGGCCATCAATCATGGACATCTTTTGATAAGATAACCTAAGAATTTATTGCAACTCACACAGAAACCAGCGGGTATATAGCAGAGTAGGTTTTCATGAATAAAAGGAAGAAGTTCAAAAATGTAGTGCAACACAGAAACTAGATAGCATGTTTCACAAAAAAAAGCTATTTGTGTTTTTTACAGAATTCTTTGGTGTCAGAGACTGAGAACCTAGCTGCTATGGATGTGGCTGAGCTGAAGGTGGTATACAGCCACCCTAAGAAAGACCGTACTATGTCATGCAATATTAGCCTCAGGAACTTCAATATCTTTGACCATATTGAGAAGGCCACTAACGAGTTCCAAACAAACAGGTAAATCTCATGCTAATGTCATGATTATAATAACGATATTATCTTTCATTATGAATCGATTTGTGATACATTGGATATGTCTAGCTTTACTGATGAATCCTATGTATGCACAAAACGTCTAAATAGCAATGACATTCTCTAATATACTGTGCATTGCTGCTGCTTTTCAATTTTGCATGTATTCCATTCCTGGGGATTTCTGTTTTGTCCTAACTCTGGCAAGGTTTTCAAGAATTCTATAGTGTACGACTGGCCAGTCTTAAAAAGTTTATCCAGAAGACCATGAATAAGGGGTAGATATACTTGATGGTGATGGAGGCTAAGGTTAACAATCTTGAGATACTCCTGCAGTCGGACTCGAAGCTCTTAACAAAGACTTTCATCCGAACATTATGCAATGCATTAGACTGGGATTCAGTCCAAATATTCGAGTTTATAGAATTATTCTGGTTGTGTGCAAAACCAAATGTGTACAGACAACTCTATGCAATATCAAACCGAAATCCAGCAGCCACCCAAAACAAAACCAAAACACAACCACATGGATCTTTTCAGAAATGCACAATAGCTATACATGAGTAGTTGACACCATAGAAGTAATATCCAACACAACCAATGATACAGACAAGGCCCCGTTGTTGTCCTGAAACCACGGCTAGCAATACATATGCAGTTTTACTCAATTATATTGTATTTGCAGTGTTATTCAGCTAGATGACTCGGCAGATCAGGTGTTCGAGGTGCACCTTGACATGGATAGCCTGGGAAACCAAATGTACACGATCTCTGTGGAAGAGATGAGGTTTAATGTCAATATGCCTTTTGTTAAGGTAAACACTCTGTTGTCCCTGTTACTCAATTTTTGTAAAGCTTGCCTGGAGCTCTTTGGATTACAAACAGCCAAAATCGCAACCTGATCAGTGAGTGAGTGAGACCTGCTTGGGTGTTGCTCACACATCCCTCACTCAACGGTGGGACTATATACATTCAGAGCGATTGATTTGGGAGTGATTTTGTCTAATTGAAAGACAAAGTGTGAGATAATTTTGAGCGATGTGATTATGATAGTGATTAGTAAGCATCGCTCATTCTAATTGAAAGACCCCCTGGAAGATCAGATCAAACTGTTTAAATCTATGATCTTGTGATATTTCCCTTAATTTTCATCTTCGAAAACTATACCATTCTATTCAGAGTGAGATAGATATGAACAAATCAACTAAGCGGCTTTGTTGAATAAGAGATGCAATAGAAATAATGCCTTATATCGGCTGAGCTGTTTTATTTCAACTTGCATTATAAATATTATACTAGTCAGCTGTAGGATATTATTTCCATACTTTCTTGCAACCCTTGGGTATTACATTTGGTTCTTTTTTCAGGCTATATTGACTTTTATGTCAGAGTCATTCACCACATGGAAGTCCTCAGAGCCACCTCCTCCTCCTGTGGCTGTCGGTAGAGGATTGTCCAGAGTCCGCTTACAGCCATCACAACACACACAGGCTACAAGGCACAGAAAAGTCAACATGATGAGAAGTGAGTGGTTCTATTCACTTCCATCTTGGATAATTTCAAATTAAAGGATTAGTCACGCCTCCACATATTTGGTATCATATTGAAGGTGTCAGTCTAATAAAGAGCATTGTGCCAACCTTTTAAAAACTTGCTCTACTAAAATTTAAATTCATCTCAACTTTTCTCAACCACTTAATTTGTCTCCTCTTTGACGCTCTATAAGATATAAATGCATGAAAGGCTCAAAATATACGATCATGGTCCCCTGAAGTTTGGGAAAATTTTTGAAAGATGTGATGATTGGCATGTTTTCGCCATATTGTTTTACCAAAGCAAATATCACAATCCCACAATAAAACAAGTATCAATAAATGTTCCATGTGTGCAGTAACAAAACTAATCTTCGCCTAGTTGGAAGGCAGTGCGGGTGTTGCTTGAGGAAGATAATATACACACCAAGTAACAGTATCATATATAAAAATAGGGCTTCAGGCATGGCTAAAATATCTCTCACTTATATAGTAATGAAGTAATATTTTTTCTTGTAGGCCGATTGTCCGTTGCATATGGTAGAAAAACCACCCGACCAGCCATAAGACTTGGTGCTCCGAAAAAACCTGAAACAACAACTATGACCTATGACCTGAAGTTTGGCAAACAGAGCCTCTACATGATCACTGGGGATGGTAGTCTGAAAGTAAGTATACGAGTTCAGTAAAAACTACCCATAGACAAAAGCATGTTTAAGTCAGTCAGCTACTTATGATGAGTTGAGTTTATTTTACATTCTTAATTATCCTTCGAAGTGGGAAGCATCAATGATAGTACTTGAATGTTTACAGCATTTAAAAAACTAAGATAAAGTTATGTGAGATTTGCATGGTAAAAAAATTAAATGCTCTACTTGGCATGAATTATTGAGCGCGGAAAAAGTGCCTCCCATGTGCGAAGGTAAATCTTATTCCCTGCATTATGATATCACTATGAAGTAGCTGCCTGACTTTTGGTAGTATTTAAATTGTTGACAAAAAAATATTTCACAACCACAGAAGATTCATTTTGTTAGTGTGTAAACATTCTGATGGATGAAAAAGCCTTAAATATTATCATTGTTTTCTCGACAGGCTCTGGTGGCGGAGGTAAATGTTAACGGTAAAGCTAGTATGAGATCAGACGGTATGATAGAAGCTGAAATAAAACTACAGGACATGAGTGTCTACACAACAAGTCTACGCATCGAACAAACTCATCTCAAACATCAGGTATGGGTTGTCAATACCAGCAAGTCATCTCCCCTGTTAACATAGAGAAGGAAAGCTGTGTCCTCAGTGAAATTACCCAGCCTTGGGTCAGGTTTTACCTTTTTTTCCCCCCATAGGTCACACTGGAGCAACTCCTTAAGCTCGCACATGGATTAAAATAGATATATCTAGGTATTACTATAAAACGCATATGCCTACTCTCGCTGTATTATTCAGTATAGTTAGGTTATGCAACCCACCAATGGTCCCTAGTTAGTATAAACATAATCGTCTATGCCTGACATTTCACAATTTGTTGGTTTAGATGATTGATGTTTGACACATTGTGATTGAGGGGGCGATTAGCAAGACACTATCTTGATAGACCATAAATTTGTAGTCATAATCGTGTACAGTTTCAATTCTCGTCATTTTACATATAAACTCGCTATGACGTCATTTGTTGATATTTTCCACTGGGCCAACCCACTTGGGATTCCCAAGATCTTTCACAAACATAACACACAGGATACACAACTCTTATGGACAAATTATCATAATATTAATTCCAATGCAGACAGACCACATGTGTATTCCTATAATTAAACTATAATAGTGTGCCACTGTCTTACCTGGATGAACAGTCTTTGTTCTCATATTATAATACCCTATTACCTTTTTATGTTGCTTCTTTATGCAGACTGACTACACTGTATTGACTTCTACAACCAATTCAGGGATTTAAGGATACATACCCTCTCATATCATTCTTCCGATTTAATGCAGATTCGGAATCAATAATTAACCATCCGTCAAATACATTTTAGAAAGTACCCTAATGCCCTTCACTCATCAAGACCTCTCAAATATCTGACCTATTGTTTGACTGGCAATAATGTTCTATTGTCTTTATATTTTCAGTGCTTAGTGCCCTGTTCTATACATGTGAAATACACCTGTATGCCACCGTCCGCTTTCCTCAAGGACACCATTCCTCCCAAAGAGGATGTACATATCAATATGACTAAAATAGACATCAAACTATCTACAAATGTTATCTATCACGCCCTAGACGCATTATCACTGCTAACAGGTAAAGTATCCTTTAGATCCAGTTATCTCTGCATAATATTCATCCTCCGATAGATGTTTTTGAGTTGTCTGCTAGCAACTAAAGCATTATGCTTAGGATTTATCTGCATTCTTGCCTTTAGAGAAGTGTACAATCAGATGGTCAATGTGATGGGGATAACTTGATCCAACTTGATCCAGCTTATCATTTTATACTTTTTTATGACTGATAACTTGAGGTGTATGTGCAAGAGCACAATTCCTGAGTAAAACTGGAATTACTTCTGTTATAGAAATCTCAGGAGCAATGATGGTCTAAGCCAATACACAATGCAATCTTTCAAATCAGTGCAATTCAATTCATTTTGATATAATTCAATATCTACTTTTCTCTTTCTTAAAGGAGAGGTAAAAACTGAAAAGTCAACCGCGACAGTTTATACATCCAATGAAGAAGACATCAATCATATGAAGGATATAGACAGAGACCTATGGCTGGAACAATACGGTTTGTGGAGTTTTATATTATCATTTCGAGTGGCTTATCTAGCTTTGCACTGAGATAAAATTCAACCCTTATTTTCTTTTATCGTTTGAAAGTAAAATATTGTCTGGCTTTAATACCGAAACTATTCAACCTTACAGCACTGATAGTGAAAAATTAACACCTCACAGTGTACCTTTTGTCAAATCTACATGTGATTGTCCCAATTTCTTATTGATATTTTTGTTTTTCGTGTTCCCCAAAATCATAACTGTTTAATAGAAAGTGTTTTCTGCCACTAACGATAGACTTTCAGGCCTATATTTTTTGTCTAATTTTCGTTTTCAACCTTTTTTTTCAAGTGTGCAGCATCTGCTTTCCATCTGTCCGTGCCTTTGTTATGCTGCCTGCGTATTGCAACTAAGTTTGCTTTGTTTTGTTCAGTTATAAGATATGGTAAGACTAACAATGAGTAGACAACTAATAATTCATGTTTCCTTATAGTCTGAGACCATAGACTGTTGGGATGCACAATCAGCAGTCTGTGGTCCTAGACTAGAAAGTTGATGGCATTTTGTGCATTGGTTCAACAGACAACCAAATAGATCCCTATGGATATTTGTGGTCAATTGTGGTGTTTATTTACTAGGTTGAGTGCCCTAGCTGAATTTGTGTTAAGGGTGCTGTGATTTCCCCCTCATTACAAATGGCAAGCAGCAAAGGTTCTCAAGCTAGATGTTAACTATAGAGCGGGTCGGTTAGTGTTGGATGAGTAACCATTTGACGAGAGGACAAAACCCTTTGGAATTGTTGTTGCTTTCTGGTGGCATGTCCTCAAAACATTTCAATATTCGTTAGCACAGTTCTGATGCGGGAAATTCAAACTTGTACAATAAGCATAGTCATTGAGATTAATTCATGGATAAGTGGTAAAATTCACAGAATAGCTATTTGTGGAGAAATAATATCAATGTATAACATTGTGTCAGTAATTGGATCTAGCTAAAATTCTGGCAGCTTCCACGTTATGCATTGACTGACGTCCCAGTAACGACCTTTGAAAACTCGGGCAAACTACTTGTCAAATGTTTACGAGGGGTCTTCTGTAGCATTACTGAACTTTTGAACTAATCGCAGATGAGAAATTGGTTCCATCAATCCTACATAATTTTCCATATGCTTGTTTAGGGCCAGATATGTTCCCCTTATCCATGAATATATATCAGTGCATATAGTAGTTATCCTACCTCTGTCCACTGAAGCTTTATCCCATGCATGGTATCATTAACAATCGCCTAATCTTTTCAGATGACATAACCTTGCAGAATACCTGTTTTCCTGATTTCAGAGTAACGCTAGAATCATGTGCGCTCTACAAAAAATTAATATTCGGCTCACGGCTTGGCCTTAAAATAATGCTTCAAATGTTGCAATGATAAATCTAATCTATTCAATAAAGCCACAACCAAGGGCTGATTCAAATCAACTCTATCAATTGTTCTGCAACAGGATGACACTGCTGTTTTGGATCAAACTGGACGAAAATGTGAATTATTATACTGCCAGCAACCCCAGTTGTTTTAGCTAGATTGAGTGATGCTTTGTGATGTTCCCATGAGGCTATAACCCAAGCAGCTTTTTTGTAAACTTTCCCCCAGTTGCATTAATTAAATTTCACCCATGTCTTTGGCAGATAAAGATGAAGCACCGAAGAATGTGGAGATAAACCCTATGAAAGCCGCCGTTCAAAATCTAGTATTGGATGAGTTTGAGATGCATATTGAGTTTGCTGTGGCTATCGGAGAAGAGTTTATCGCTATCCTCAAAACTCGCTCAGATCTCTCAGCCTCGGTCAAAGACTGGAGTACCAAGGTTAGTCAATGAAATGAGCGCTGAAAGTGACTTTGTTTCGTTAAATTTGATGTTGTGCTTTTTCAATGTTAACACATTAAAGATGCTGTCTTACAGGCCACATGAGGTGAGATTGTCCTGCTGAAGACTTCAATCTTTCAGAATCAGAATCACTAATACCTAATTAATGATCACATCTGCAATAACAGCGTGTTGCTAAATAATAAGAGGCACGAAAGAATATAAAAAGAGAAGATAACTGCAAAAAAAGAGGACAACTCAGCTCTATCCTGATAATTATACCCTCCCTGATTATACAAAGTATATCAATAATAATTCGCCAATGCCAAACCCACATACACCACATCTTCACTTGAGCTCAGGCACTCACCGATACCTAGACCTTATATAATTAGCATAACAAATTGAAAATATTCATTTATATAATTATAATATATTGTAATATTTCAGTTACGAGCAGAATGTTGTTTCTCGCTAGACTCAAACTACTACAATGAATCTCTTGATGTTTGGGAGCCTCTTATCGAGCCCATATATGACAGAGACACAGACAGATACAGGCGCTGGGAACTCATGGTTAGGGTAAGTATCTGTATTCTTGACTACAAGACTGAACTGAAAGAGGTTGATGTTAGAATATAGGGAGTATCATGCATGTTATACATTATTTGCAGTGCAAGTTTATGAAGCCTGAAGCAACATTTACACTGTCATCTTTATTAATATCACGATGGTTAGCCTATCTATAGCTTCAAAATATGAATATCCTAGGACGTTTAATGGTGCGGGCTCGCGATTGATGAGATCCAAGTTGTATTCCCAGCACCGGTAGTCATGCTTGATTTGGTACTGGCACGCCATTCATCCTAGCCAGGTACCTGCAGAAAATTTATTGTGAGTGTACACCCTCACCATGCAGTTACAAGATCCCCTTCTGCCTCTTCGATACAAGGAGTAGCCAATTTTCAGACAGACAAAGGTATCATGGCGCTGCTTGATTGCTGTAGATCCAAAAACCTGTACTCAAGAGTTGACAACTCTCTCTGCATTAAAGACTATACTATATTAATGTGAATGCCTCTGTCCTTTGCAGCTGACGACAGCTCAGTCACATCCAATAGCTAAGACAGATCCCAATGAGATTCTGGTCGACAGTCAGGAGTTGGATACTTTTATCCATCATCAGATGTCTGCCAGCAAAGAGAAGCAGAGAGCTGCCACATTAGCTGCTGGTAATGTCATAATTGAATGGTCGTTTGCCTCTCCCACAACTCGAAGCGCTCACTGCATATCAATTTTCAAGTCCGCCCCCTCTAGGGCTATTCATATTGCTCTATTTCTTCTGAGACTCGCGTTTGCGCCTCATTAATTGTTTTTGCCTATCAGGCTTTGGAAAGAAGGAACAGCATTAAATCTGAGTCACGCACTGATTGATACCTAGTTTCTACGATTCAAAGACCCTTATACAACTGTGGGGCAAAGGTTATGTGTCAAAGGTTAATGAAAATTTCACAGGATTCATTTTCCACTGATAGTCCCTACCAGTGAAAGACAAATGTGATTTTATGTGGACTGCGGTAAACGCAACAGAAGACTATTTAGAGCATAAATTAAATTAAATGGTTATTTAGAGCATAAATTAAATTAAATGGTTTTCAATGGAAGATATTTTCTGTGATTCTTGATTAATTCCTTGATCACGTCTTCTTTTTGATAGCTGCCGCTGAAGGACTCCGTCCTCCTGTTGATCAGGTATCTATAGCCAGCTCAGCTACAGATGAAGATGAGGTCGATACGTTCATCGCTCCAGCTGGAGGTAAGAGAACGGCTCGCTCCATGTCAAAACGATGTAGATACACACACTGATCACATGATACCACACTGACATCAATACTATACTAATATCATGTGTATCTCTGATTGTTAGAGTCAATTTAATATCAGTACCTTACATGTGACAGCCCCTAATTAATGAAATTTACCTTGAGTCGACACAAAATCCCTTCTGATAGTACTCATGCTACGTAAATTAATTCACTCTCTATCGATCAGAGATATACATGCTATAGTTTATCATGTGATCAGTGTGTATTTGATACACACATCGATCACATGATACACACATACATGTATATGACTGTTTGATAGAGAGTGAATTAATTTACTTAGATTTAGTTCCAACAAAGGAAATTTGGTCTGACGACCTATGATCGAATTCATCAATTAGGAGTGGGCTACACACATTGATCGTGTGATACGCCATTGCATATATATTACTGATTAATAAAATAGAACTAATTCACCTAGCTTGAGTACCAACAGTCTGAATACCCCTGATCAGTTTCATCAATTAGGAGCGGGCACATGTGAGGTCATACTAAATTGATTCTAACGATCAAAAATACATGTGCTAATAGCGTACTCTCGATGCCAGTGTTTGGACCCTTGGTGCATCTATGTATTCTAATGGGCCTCATTGGTAATCAAAATTTATCAGGTGGGAAGGCAAGCTCTTTTATTAGATTCTATAGTTTCAGCTGTTTAACAAAATGATACTATGAGATTTATCAAAGACAATCATTATACATTGATCATCTCTAGATTTTGTTTAGGTTGCTCAGTATATCACAGATTGCAAGATGAGGCACCAAGTATGTGTGAGAGTTAGCCAACGCTTACTTACACATTACAGCATTTGCATTAGAAGTTGCCAATTGTCTAAACCCTGGTTCACATTGTCCTAGACAGCCAACCCAGAGAGCAATCCCTGATAATGTGAACAAAAGAAATACTCTCTCTGGGATCAGCATCCGAGATGCCTTCTCAATGCTATCTCAGCCAATGTGAACCAGCCTCCACACTTTTATTGCTATGATAACCAATCTAACTGTGTTTGTTGCCTAAAGTTATGCTGAGGACTGATTCAAAGAAACACAAAATGCAGTCACCTGTCCTCAGGGCGACACCTGTCGCCAGTAACCAAGCTCCTGTCACCAGTACTCCACTGGGTTTTGATACTATCGCTGAAGTTGAAGAGGAGATGGAGGTACCAACAGGTTGGTGGGGGCCTGTTGTCGAAAGATCAATCCCTGATGCAAAATTTCATTATCAGTTTACTTCCACTCTATATGTCTGGTGATAAAGCAAAATTTATTTTAACCCAAAATCAACAAATCTTGTAATGGCATGCATAATCCAGATGGTTCACTGGGAAAAGTCGAGGGTTTGGAAGAGTCACGATATGTCCATGCACTAAAATTAGTATAAGACATGAAACGGATCTCTATAGCTTTATTCGCTTGCTTTATATAATCCACAGGCATTTGATTGAGCTTGCATTATTACTCACTTCAATTATTTATAATCTTTCTAAATACTGGGACCAACTGTCTGCCATTTTGATTTATTACGCGAAGTAAGGAAGCTTTGAATAGAATCAGTCAGGACTCAATCATGATAACTATTAGTCTATGACCTATGTTATCAGTATGACAGGCAAAATAACAGAGCCGCAAAGAAATCATCTTCACCTCTTATTTCACAGTGGTGACGCCTCTATTGATGTCTGCCGGACCACAAGTGTACATCACACAACCTTCTGTACCCAGTGTGACAAAGAGGAAGCCTGCACAGGTGGTCAGTAGCTTTAACTCGTTTCATTGCGTAGTCTTGGGTTTCAGAATGTTAGCCTGAGGGCTCAAACTGTTAGTCTGAGTACTCAGACAGTTGGTTGGGGAGCTCAGACAGTTGTTTCAAGGCTCAAACTAGTCTAGAGGGGGTCTTTCAATTTAGACAGTGCAAGGCATTTTTAACCTAATCCCTGAAACTAATTTGTTCAAAATCCTTGCCACTTTGGCCATTTTTATTAGGCAAATTAGTTCTCAAGTTGTTCACTAAGAATAATTGCTCCCATAGATGCAACTTGGCTTGTTTAGTCTGGGGGTTTCAGGCAGCAAATACATGAAAACCCCGGGAGCTTTTGTGAATAATCCCCGAGTAACTCTATTTAGTTTTCACCTTAATTAAAGGAACCCACTGCCGGATTAGGAGGAGTAACGCCCACTTCCTGTGTGTCTCTAGCTGAGATTGCGGATGAATGTGACGCTAAGATTGATGATAAGAATATGGAACCTGAGTGCATGTGCACTTATCTCTCATTGATCTCTAGAGATAAACTTCTCATCAACGTATCACCACAAGGTCTCAATGTCATCAGCTCTGTTATAGAGGTCAGTGCTAACATTTACATGCTGTTAAGCTGTTAAGACTATGAGGCATGTAGGCATAGACCTTGTGTGCTACATCTCTCCTAGTTTTGTCTGAGTTGTTTGAAACATTGCAAGAATTCTCAATTACGTATAATTCCAATCTCAACAAAACATTTTAAACTGAATTACGTCTTTTAACCGCTGATAAATCTCCAAATTTCTAGAACCCTCATTATCCATCCTCATATCTCTTTACCCTGATCCAGCTGTATTTTCACTTAGTCCCTCTGTGTATTATCTAGTCCAATTATCTAGTATCTTTTTGTACAAATCTTCTCACTAATTACCTTTCCACATTGTAAATCAGAGCAATATGTTCTGGCTCTATTTTGTTTTCACTTGTTATCCTACCAAGTGTAATCACTGCCTAATTTGCTTTCCCAAGTACTGACAGGAAATTGAAAGGCAAACAAAAAAACATGTGTCAATGTTTTTTTTATGTAGACATTCACCAAGAAACCAAAAGACTCGGTGCTATTTGAGGTGTACAAAGAAAAGCCGCTGAACATCACAAACCTGCTGGGTATCCCAGCATGCATCTCACTTCATAAAAACGTAAAACCTGGCGATCTAAAATTAGAGAATATCAGAATAGCTGACAACATGGAGATCGTTAATCCAGAAGACACTGCACTGCAGCAGCCACTCAGGTAAATATTGTGATGCTCTTAGTTTATTTCATTCAGGAGTGAATTCTTTTCTCGCCTCAACTTGTGGCTTCATCTGATAAGTGAATTTAATTTCACTTAAACTTGTGGCCTCATCTTAAAAATGTCGCCTCAATGTGTGGCTTCATCTTTGGAGTGAAATTACTTCTTGTCTCGACTCAATTGCAGTTCATACACGAAAGCTTTTTGCACCAAAATTGAGTTTTTAATGCCTGTAATATCCTTGAAGACATAAGAGTCATCTAGCTTGTCATCCGACAGGAACCAATGCGAGGTTTCTATAAATAAGGAAAGGTGCTTGCTAAATTTCCCGATGACAAGTCAGTCAAAGTATTTTGTGTAACAAAATCACAAATTTATGTGCCGCGGAAGATTATTCATATTTTTGTCATACCATGTTTCCCGGTGAGGGCACAAGTGCCTTCCACATCTACGCTTAAAACTTGTTGACCCATCTATGTAGTTTAATGTTAAGTGAGTGAGTGTTTTACTAATCGTTTGTTATACGCAGAATCTTAGATGAAGATGAGGATCCCTCGTAAGTTTCACATTATTTAGAAGCCTATGTGATGCCTCTGATTGGCTGGTTGGAGTGGCCAGTGAGCCAATCAGAGCCAACGCATTTTCACATTTTCTCCTTCTGGCTATCAATTTAATCTGTTGCCTCTTTTTGTGTTTAGACTAGATTAGTTACTGGCATCATGACATGCAATATGCATAGTTTCCCTTAGTTGAGACCCTCGAACCCTGCCTAGATAGCGGGTAGCGGCCTTCAATTATCCACGCTACCCCAGATCGCAGTGAGGAACGTTGACAGTAATTGAATGCCACTTTACATAATAAAGGCAGATTTAGAGTGTTTTGACTTAGATTCCCGTAGAGCAAGTATCTCTGAGTGCATCTTCTGCACTGGAAAATCAAACACTGGCTTTGGCAACCCCATCCATCCCCTTCTCACCCCTATCTAGCACTCCTCAATCTTTGAATGATTACAATGTTAATGAGTTAATGGTACTGATGATTGGCTGATTATTGAGATAAAGTATTGCTGGCTGAAGCTGATTTGTTTTCTTGTATGATTTTGTAATGAAAGCCCAAGCTGTAGACAATTAAGTCAAAAGGACTTCACAGCATTCCCACAATGCAACTTTTCTTCTGGTATTCCCAGGATGACTGAGAGGGCAAATCCCCTACGGTTGGGAATCCCAGAACCTTGCATTTTGGGATATTCATAAACATGCCCTAATATGGCATCATTATTATAATCATCCAATTTCATTAGATCATTCTGAAATATGCAGTAACAACTATTTACATATTTCCTGATGAAATTTCTAATTTAAAACGATAATATCCATGTTACTAATTCACTAATTGCACACACTTTTCTTCTTGTATCACTCAAAACATAATCTTTTCCTACCTGCATTTGACAATTGATCAGTAGCATAAAAATAATGGTGAGTGTCATGCAGGCCCATAATGCATCACTGTCTCTGTCTGCAAAGGTCTTAAGCATGGACAGCAATACATGTGTGATTATTGATGTGATGGGTCAAGGAACAACTGATTGTTGGAGATGATTACCTGTGTTTGGGTGTAGCATCTTGCAGCTTACATATTAGCATTCTGCTGGACCGTGTTTAAGCTCAGAACCTAAGTCCTACTATCTTGATCTAGCAGCCTTGTTGAGAAATTTGATATGGAATTTGAACAGCTCATTCAAAACTTCTAAGATACTGTCATTATTGCAACAAAAGCAAAGAAGAAAAAACAGTTCATTTAATTTGAAATGCTGTTTGTTCCGATGCCTAACACCACGATAGTTTAATAGATTAGAAATTGTACTTACCAAAATGAAATGAGCTACATAACTGTTATCTGTGTTTACAGGCAGCATCCTTTGCAGACGTTCGCAGGTTTAACGATGCCTGGACTGGCCGCATCTTCTGCAAAACCTGCAACTCCTCAGACTAATGGGCGTGACACAATCAAAAAGAAACCAAGCAGTGGTGGCTTACTAAGGCAGGAATTCCACCTAGCTATCGATAGATATCTGCCCATCCAGAGCATCTCATTCAGGTCGGTTTATTTTCTCATAAATCAGATATTCGTTAGATGTCAAAATTGTTGAGAACTCAGTCGACATACCGATTACGGTGTTTGTCAATAATAACAGAATATTTGGGCTGGCTATGAAGAGACGCAAAGTTCCTAAAATCATCCCAACTCAGAACTTGAAACTGAAAGAGTGTCCTCCCAAATCACACGGCTTGCAGATTGACTCTGAGATACAAGACTACCTACACCCAAGTGACAGTGCCCGGATTGAACTATTAAAATTTTGTCTATGGAAACTAACTTTTTCCTTTTACCAGCCATTGGCCATTGAAACTTGATGTAGTACATTATGCATGATCAATTAAGGAGCACTGATACAAAATTGAAGTAGACATAATTATATTTATCATTGTAGGCGGACCCAGAGTAGGGATTTCAGTGCACAGCCCCGCAATCGTAGAGAAGATCACCTCTGTCTTAGAGTGAGAACTCAGTCTATTCATGGCAGGAAACATGTTTCTATCTACTCTCAACTGAAAATCAAAAACGAATTGCAATACCCTGTAGAGGTGAGTGAGGCAGTCAATGATAAATAAGTACTAGCAATGCAGGCTTGCATTGGGACTCACAGCTAGATCAGGTCAATTTCATATATGATATCATTCAGCTAAAACCCACCGGGAATTCCGGAAGTGTTGCATTGTTGGATACTCATTAACACACACTGTTTTATGCGGCTGTGTTGGGCAGAAGAGCTGCCTACAGTACAATAAATCAGCAACTCCAGATCTACATGACCAGCTTTTATGTGTCATGCATGTTTTGCTTTATGCATTTTATGCGAGGCGTAAGATTAACCAACTGTAAGTGCATATTTTATCTTCTAACACATAGGATAGTAGTCACATCAATAATGAAACTTAAAAGTTTGTAGACTGAGAGAGTTTAAAGTAGTCTGCCTCCCTTGCTCTAACCTGGCTCATATTATTTCCCAGGTAAGCTATCAGGAGATATCATACAGTGCTGCCGATAATGGTCACATGTCAAGTAATATTAGCCTTGGTATCATCAAGCCTGGTGATTGGCTGCATATCCCGGCTGTTGTAGCTACCCTAAAGAAGCTGCACGTCAAACCTATCACTCCCGAGTCTGAGAACAGCATAGCTATGTGAGTGCACCTTAAGTTCTGGCTACGCATGCCTTCTTGTCCATATGATTGGGGAATTTTTAGCTAGGCTAGGGCTTGTTAAAGGTGCTACACATGCCTATTTATATCTAGGCCTAATCCTGTCAATAACAATACAATTTGGAGTGTATAGCCTCAGCTTAAAGAGGTAGGAATCGAAGGGGGTGCACAGGGATTAATCATGTGAAGTGACAGGCAAGACCATTGGCTGATCAATGTAATTAGAGGCGGAGAATGGCCTTGGTCTCCGCCTCTAACAGCCAGTCCACGTTGCGTTCTCAAGTGGTCAAGTGTGTTATATAAGAAATTGTGATTCCCAGACACCCATAAATAAAGTTGAATAGAAGCTATGATGTAGCTATTGTTGTGTTGGCTCATCACACTTGGGATTATAGGGTTTAATTACAACGGTCAATTTCAATCTTGACAACGGTATCTAGGCAACCTCTAAAACCATAAATCATAACGTCAAAATTGACCAATAAGAGCTCGTATATTTTGAAGCGGATGATTTGAAATCATCGGAACTGGGCAATTTCGTATGACATCAGTCATATTTTCACCACTTTCCAATGCCATTATTGGAATAAAAATTTATTGGGCATGTGTATCACACAATTCCGCATCAGCTTGTCTGATTCCCATTAAAAATAATTCACTGCTTCTCCTCTTAATTCCGAAAAAGCAGGAGGAATTTGAATGCTGCTAACCCCATTTGAATTTGATATGGCTGGGTGATCGCTTTACATTGACTGGCCCTTATATACCGGTCGAGGCACTTTAAGGCTGTGTAATGAAATTGTTAGACAACTAAAATATGTGTACCTTGAATTTTTAAAAATAACCAATGGAGAGAAGTCATTGTTCTTCTACATTTCAATGATTTTCTGTACCTGATCATTTCAATTTTCCATGCATGTCTTTTTTAATTTGATCACATTACAGTTTATGTGAATACGACTTTATGACCATTCACCCTGATTGAATGAGTTGGGGGAAAAATTGCCTCAATGTTATATCGAAATATTGAGGATTGTCAGCAAGTGATTGAAAGAAATGGGTTCAGAATGCCTTGTTCATTCTATCAAAAGATCTCCTGCTTCTTTCACCAATTTTTCAGCAAAAATTGTATCCAAGTACCCACTATATCCTAGAATAGACAGCTTTCTGGGCGTGGGTTAAAAGTACCAAACTGGAGAGAGGACAACTCAAAATTGAAGCCTAAATCAGAGCTCAGAAAACTGTCTATTGTTTTTAATACATGCAGGAGCGCCTCTTGATGCCATACCAATTTTAGACCATTGAAAGCTAAAACTGAAAAACTTTCCAATAGCTTTTTACTTTTTATATGAATTATGTTAACCAGAGCACTGAGCCTTTTAAGTTCCAACTGTTGTCAGAACTCAAATATTATCACCGTTACTGCAAACAATACAGGAATGTAGACATAAACAGCAACAACGTATCACCCGAACTGTTGCAGGGAAGGTTCACTTAATATCAAGAGGTTTATGTGAGTCAGAATGCTGAGGTTTTTTGTGTATTCTTCTATCGCCAGCTAGCTTCAGTCACTCATTTCCATTCTGCGAATTAAAATTGCACAAGTTTCACAAACAAAGGAGAGTGGCCAATAAACAGTCGTTGAAATAGATGTTGAGTGGTGGGGTGATCTTTGTGACTTAAATCAGCTTGTTGTGTGTGACACAGTCTTCCAGTTGAGCCCAGTGAATTTTAATTGCGAAATAATAGACAAGAACCATAGAGAAGTAAGTATTCTAAGGAGGTCGCCGATTTTCGCAGACTTGAAATTTATGCCTTGCTAACGTTTTCTCCAACTTGTGACTATATTTTGAGACTAATAAGTGCGCTAGCTTGCATTAAGTCACACTCTCACATCTGGAACTTTAAACTAACTTCTTTTTTCTCATTTAGTGTATTGTACTTTAACTGTACGGAAACCAAAAAAATAATAATGAAATTTTTTTTCTGATATTTTCCACAGGGCGTACTCAGAGAGTACTGAATCTCTTTGGTGGAAGGATCAGCTCAAACTGAAATCTGTCCTCAGGTCAGTTGCGACAATGAAAAGGACTACAAGCTGTGCCAGCCAACCTCTGACCTGTCATAATCAGCTCAAACAATCATATACATTCAGGGTGAGTGAAATTAAGCCAGTTTTTCCAAAAACATTTCTCATAGCAAAACTTTATCCTAGCAGAGCACAAGGATCTAGATTAACTGTCACTCTCTTTGATCATATGCAAAGGTAACACCGAACACAAACGGCCTCTTTAAAAGTAAACTATAAGGCAGGGTAGCAGCCTGGGAACCATTTCTACTGTTACGTGTTATAACAATCTAATGCCCCTAGGGGTTATTAGAAATTGAACTTTGTTGAAATTATATTATCATCAATTTTGGCGATCCTGTTGTGCTTACGTAGGCCAGCGCTACATCATGCCAACCTCATTATAACCACCACAAAGTGTCAGAGTCGAACATTGTGTTTCACTGATTAGACATCAATATTCGATTCCTCTTGCTTTAACTAGCGTCATCGATGTTCTTGGTTATTAAATACACATAGTGATAATATCTATCTTTATTTTAGGCATTATGGGTACCAAGAGTTTGCCAGTCAGCGAAATGCTCAGCTAACTGCCCTTCTTTTGACATCATTCTGGAATGCACAGCTGAAGTCAAGAACTTTCTACCATTCCGTCTCAAACTGGATATTCATGTGAGTAACAGTGATCCTTTCTTGGTAAGGTAATGTGGGATATATGATAGGCCTGCTATTAAATCACTGTCACATAACTGTAAATTCACGGAAAATATATTATCAACATCGTTCACCAAATATTCTCAACATCAGTGAGTCACTTTACTCCCAGAGAAAGGTGTTTAGCTCTCATATTTTGACTAGGAGTCATGCTACTTTCTTTGGCAGAGGAGGCAATTTTAATATTACAGTTTAGTCCAGCTACTCTTTTGTGTTGTCAACTGAAACCACATAGTGAAGCATTTACACAAATAAGACATATTAGTGCCAAGACAAGATCAGATGATATTCAAGCTAATTCGCTCACACTGATTCAGGAGTTTGGGCTTCGGTGTCAATTCAACTGTCATACACTGATTTTACTTTGCAGGTGAATGAAATGATCGGATCTCAGCCCACTGTGTATGAGCTAGACCCCGGTGTCTACAAACAGCTCAATGACTCCATCAGTACTCCGCGGCGGTGTGACCTCACAATACCTTCCTATCAGGGTACCTCATGGACAGGGAGGATAGAGCTACACGACAGAATGTCAGAAAGTCGGAACACTCCTGTAAGTTTTTGCTAGTGGCAGTGTTATTGATAACAACTCCTCAAATATTCTTTTTTTTTGTCAATATTTGCTTGCACTTGCAACATGCTTGATTTCTTAGCTGCAGATACATTATAACCCTTATAACTCTAGTATACACCCTAAAACCTAGGAGCGGCACATTTAGGAAAACATGGAATGGTTTTTGCCTCCTCGGCAATATTATTTTGTGTCGCATCGAGGTTTTCTTAAAGTTCAAAATTGAATTGTGGACCACACACACATTAATATACATACAACCTGACAACATTCATATTGAAAACTAATGAAGGGCGTTAGAATTTTTCCTCTTGACCTTTACCCTTGACCCTGACATCCGACCTTGGCATTTTACCTTGATAGTTGACCTTGAGCTTGATCTTCTCTTTTCCTCTCAATCTCCAGATACAGATGAGAGCAGAGCCAGATGATGCTGCAGCACACGGATCTATGACATTAGAGCCGAAACGATATGTCAGTCCTACCCTCAATCTGTACTGTCATGTGAGGAGAAAACCGATCAACGGCAACCAGACTCAACTAGTGCTGACATTCTTTTCTTCCTATTGGCTGTCTAACACCACAGGCATCAATCTACAGTTCAGGGTATGATGTTTGTTCTCATAAACCTATATAAAAGTTTGTTGATACTTCTCATTGGCAACTATATCATTTCAATCGAAATGTTGACTGTACAGTACCAAAACAAAATTCAAACAAACCTAAAATTGAAGTGAAAGAAAATCAGATCACAGTTAGAAAGTGCTTGTGTGCTGCATGTTTAAATGATGTTGGCTTATTGATTGAAAGAATAGACACAGGAACGATATTGATGCTCATATAATCTAAAATTGTTTGTTAAAAATGCTGTACATGTTGCATTCTTTTCTTTGTCATGGACACTCCCCTGTCTCTCTTCAATTGACCAGTAAATGTCAACATGATGGGATGGGCCGTGGAATGAGATATAATGGAATTGATTCCTGAAACAAATATAGAAAATCGTGCCTTGTGACGAGTAACTAATAACCCATATCTCATCCTAAACACTATAAATCGATATGAATGGAATCTATCATGACTTTTGCCGCGATGGCTGATCTACGTTACTATTACTAAGATCCCATTTCATCCTATCCCAGATTTATATGACTCAAGGCATAATTCAGGAATGTCGGGCAAACTTTATCTAGGACACTCACAATCACAAAGAGTGATAACAGAATGTTTTATTAATTTCACCATCAAATTAAATGTGAAGATTTGTTCTAATTTTGCATTGACATCTCTCATTTCTGCATAATGAAGATTTTCAAATAAACCTATTGTGTACAAAACATTAAATACAAAACGGATCTTAAAGACTCCCAAAGACCAAAGCATGTTATAGTCAGGCAGTTACTTATGATAAAGTGGTGTTAGTTTTGTATGGTAAAAAAGTCAAAGGTCTACTAGGCATGAATTATTGATGGTGGAAATAGTGCCTTCCATAAGGCAAGGTAACTCCAATTCTCTGCATTATGATGTCATGGTCTCCAGGATATGCTTGTTTCTTGTATTGCCTGACTATAAAATCCTTTGGGTTTTTGGGTAGTCTTCATACGGCTGGCATCTCACACCCTCTAATTATCCTCCTATTTATTTTTCCAGGCCTCCGGAGTTCGAGCCTCAGATTACGTTGAGACACGGGAGAGTGAGCCCATACTAATCACACCCAGCACCCTCAGTAAGAAAATACAGATGAGGATCCCAGGCTATAAATGGAGTAAAGCATTTGGTGTGGACGCTGCAGGCTGGGTCGGCACTATCAACTGTCAGAAGTCAGACGGCACCATCAAACATAGGGTAAGGGTAGCCATAGGGTTAGTAGCAGGCGAGGCAATATCAGTACCACTTTTCATACTGACTTTTTGACTAACAGTACATGACCTTGTATCCATGATTTACTTTGCCAAAGACAGCAAAAATGAGGAACTAGCTTGACATTGATGTTTTTGTCTATGAGGGAAAGCTTTTTGAAATGTGGAAGCACAATAATTCTATTGCACTTACAGAGAGTAGATCAATTCCATATAAGGAAAAGGCCACTTGAAAGCTACTTGAGAATACAGTTTCGATTGACATGGCACCATACTTGTTTTAGCCTATCAGCAATTACATGTACAAAATCATCTCATTTAACTGTGAAGGGACAATATGATTACGATGATGTCTGCAAACAATGCTGAGTTGTGAATTGTTATGGTTTCCCCCCCCCCCCCCGCCAAGTCACTCTTTAAAGGATGGGTTTTTATAATTATTGATACGCTTATAACATTTCCAATACTAGTAATAAAGGTAAGAAAATGTCATGTGCAACTGAAGTGGTTTGGATTGCGACATTCAACGGCTTCTTATCATGAGTGAGTCTTACGACTTAGTTTATTAGGTTTTTGGCTCAATTCCATATAAGGAAAAGGCCACTTGAAAGCTACTTGAGAATATAGTTTCGATTGACATGGCACCATACTTGTTTTAGCCTATCAGCAATTACATGTACAAAATAATCTCATTTAACTGTGAAGGGACAATATGATTACGATGATGTCTGCAACAATGCTGAGTTGTGAATTGTTATGGTTTCCCCCCCCCCCCGCCAAGTCACTCTTTAAAGGATGGGTTTTTATAATTATTAATACGCTTATAACATTTCCAATACTAGTAATAAAGGTAAGAAAATGTCATGTGCAACTGAAGTGGTTTGGATTGCGACATTCAACGGCTTCTTATCATGAGTGAGTCTTACGACTTAGTTTATTAGGTTTTTGGCTCTTTTGTTATCAGCTTAACCAGGTTATGTTCCTGAAATGTTTTCCTCTCTTTACAGTTTATGGTTGAAACCAGACTGAGCAATACTCAACTAACAAAGATAATCACCATATTCCCCATGTTTGTGATTGTCAACAATCTGCCTTACAACATAATGTACAAAGAGGGTGCTTCGACCGCTAAGGACCAAGTTGCCCACACGGCAGACAAAGAACGCCATGATGAAACTGATGCACTGGTTTTGCCTGCAACAGCTATTCAGGCTGCCACCATATGGACCATGGTTGAAGCTGGCGAGGTGAGATTTGACCACTGCGTACAAGTCACGGGTTATAGGTATAGGCATTTATGAAATCATGATTGCCTTGATTGCCTTGACCACCTTCAATGCAGCAGTGAAATCCTATCCCTTGTATAACATAGCGTGATTGCAAAGCAAAGTTTCAGTTTGTTTTGCATCTGATATCATGGTATTGGTAAAAATGAATAATGTATAATGTCACAATTCAATAAGACATCGATGTTAAACATAAAGCACTACCGAGTGGTTGCATAAAAAACTCATCAGATCCCTGATATTCAGCTGCAGAATTTTTTTTCTTAAAATGCCTTTTGAAATACAGCAGGACCTAGTGTCAACAACAGTAGCATGACACGATTACAATGAAACCTGACCAAAATCAGCCTTAGTGATTTATAGCAAGCGGTATTCTATGTGGAAGGATTGTTAATTGGCGCAAGAAAGGCATCACATATGGGTTGAATAGCCATACCCCATAATTAAACATCATGTTGCCATCCCCAAACATCACCATCATAGTTGAAGGCTGCAAAGTGATCTGGGATTCCAAACTCGACGCCGCTGGCCTCTGAAGCTTCAGACCATCGACTGCTAGCATCATCTTTGGATGAATAGGCTGTTGTGAAATCGGCCACTGTAAAAGAGCATTAGTAGTATAGTATAGCTTTATGCTTGTAGTCCTTAGGTATTTGGATGGATACAAATGACATACTCGGACCCAAAGAGGGAAAAAATAGTTCTTCAGATGTTGTTTGATCACCTGTTTTGTTTCACCAGGGAGAAATATCTATTCAACATAACATGAAAAGGCAGCAACATACAACCACTGATTATACATCACACTGCATGATTGTATGGTCATCCGTTATCAGGTTTTTACTAGTAGTCTGTAACTGAGATAATTTTTGTATTAGCTTACTTTGATCCTTTATACCAGCTACTTCCTTTTCTAAAGCTTGATACTCATTTCTTGTCTCTTGATAACATTGAGAGATGGCTGCAGATGCTTGAAGAAAAAGATAAAGCATTAACTTAAGTTTGCTTTTATAGTAAAATGTTGAAGACTGCATCATATCTCTTCTCGCCATCAACTTGATATATTGCATTGATCAGTTTTATTCGGAAAGGCTCAATTTGATATCTATCTGCGATGAATGTATTGCGGGATGAGTGACTGGGAGAGGACAATTTTACCTACCATCTTCCTTGAACTGGTTGTTCTCTGCTCTATAGAGTTGCAGTTGGTCCATGGCATCAGTCAATTCACTCCTTAGCTGATCAACTAAAAAGTAGACTGACACTGTATTAAACTTTCCTGTCAATCATGTTTTTTGAGACATCACTGAACTTAGTTGCCATGCAACGGTTTGATCACTGTTTGCAATCTCCTATTTTGAAGCAGTTCACATGACATCACAATGTAAAAGATAGCTTTTCGTGAGGTTTCAATCACTTTCAGTTTTTTCTGCTGACTTTTATAAAATGTTTGGGCAGAAAGTCTCCCTGTGTTAAGCAAACATGAAATATTCAGTTATGATCTATATACAGTATGGCTTTTACTGAACAATGTCTGTCTTATATTCAAAGTTCATGCTGAAATGTCAGCACACATTCAGCCAGCCAATGAATATCTCAAGGATGAAGTTTTCGCGCTCATTTACATGGTACTTTGATAGCTATCACAAACTAAACAGATTTCTAGCATTTCTGAATATAGTGATGCAGGACATGCTATCCCTGACGCCAGGATAAGTTGATGTAAGAAACATACTTACTGACAATCTGGTTGGTTTCTCCCTTTTTCTTCAAATTTGCCATGTTCTTTCGCAGCACACTCACAGCTGGAATTGAAAAAATGGTGGTGGTTTAAACAATTGAAGCCCGCCTTCATGGTCAGCTGTAGACAATGTCTCAGATTGGTGTGATATGACACAAAAAAGTTTCTATCCATGTGCCCAAATAAAAAGGCAGCAACTAGGCTAACTGATTGCTACACTATCCACAAATATCACTCCCTTCTTTGCACATGTTTTTTTGAGGTTTGTGTAGATCTGAGATGTGGATATAAAATTTGGAATCAAAATCAAAGTCAGAATCCAATATCCCTTACTCTTGGTGAGATCATCTTTCTTCTCTCTTTCACGACGTGTAATACTCGTCCTGAAACAAAAGTATGTGCGTATTAAAGGCGTTACTTTGCATCATAGAGTTATGCACTCATGAAATGTGAATCTGATGTCAAATCACTCGTTCACCGATGCTCACCAAGCTTTTCACCCCATCTATATAAGGATTCAAGGCTCCTGCCAAATCACCTGACAATAATCAGTGTTCACTGAATTCCTAGTCAACTACTCTCGCTAAACAAATTCTTGCCCAATTAATTACCATGGAAGCCCTTACCTCTTTGCTTTGCCCTTGATCACATCTTTGGCCTGAAAAAAAAAGAGTGCAGCAAGCAATGTTATAAAAATTAAACCAATAAATCGCATTCCTATTTAGGACAAATTGTACAATTAGGGCCAACTCCTGACCATTCAAAGGGAATTTGTATCGGCCTGAATTTTTCATAGTAGTTAAAAATAGTTTAAACAACAAGCGAATTAACAACACAAATTATCAAAGCAAAGTGAAAACTAAGTTCTCTTTTTTCAACTGCCTATGCATTACCTGTGATGCCATGTATATCAATGTCCTGCTGAGTCAAACTTCAAAAAGCAAATGATACTTCTCACATCCATATATTCTTTTTTATCACAAATAAAACTTGTTGCTACTGTTTCACCTCCTTGCGAAGCTCTATTGACCAATTGGATTGAAAAGCGTAACTCCCAGGTACGCCCACAAACGACCCAGTTGAAAAATTGTTGTGGTTCTGTTAGGCAATTTCCTTATCACTGTTTCAATAAACCTTGGAGTAGTTTGTAAATATAAAGCTTTTATCAAGAAGGGATCGGTTGAGCAAAGTAAAATGGAAATGGATGTGGGCTGATCAATCCCCTAATTTCGTATTGTTATTTATTTGCAGAGTAAACCATTCTGGCCGACAATAAAGAAGAAACCTCTCTCTGTAAGATTGAAGCGTGATGGAAGTGAAGAGACAACATCGGCATTTCCTGCTAATGTTCCTCAAAGAACCCTTTTACATCTACCTGGGGAGGTACAGTGGTTTTGAATACCTCATATTTCTTGGTATACAGTATTCTCATTAGTCTCAGAAATCTTGGCTTTGAGTATTTACTGATATGTAGGAGTGGAAGGTGGCTCAGTTGGTTAGAGTGTCTGCCCTCTTATGTGCGGACGTTGGAGGTATTGGGTTCAAATCCCGCTGCAGTCTACCAAGCACTGGGCTCAGGTGTGCTGCTACCTGCTGCAAAACTTTGCGCCAAATACAGCCGTCGCGCCCTTAAGGCTCTATTATTTGTCAGTCTTCGGACAGAGACAGACTTGCGATCCCAATGGTCGTTGATAATTGTCAGATTGAAAAAGGTTCTACAACGGGCAAGCCTTCCCCAATTCTGTTATCAGAAATCTGAAGTTTATTATCTTTTTTCAGACCTGCATAACAGCTGATGTAAGCGGAGGACTTGGTACTGAATACTTCATCACCCTGAGACAGTATCAGCTTGGTGATGCGGCCGTTAGAATAGAAAACCTCACAGATTTTACTCTGTCATTCACTCAAGGCAACACGTAAGTTAAAGAGCTACCAGACTATAACTTCAAGTAATTCCCTATTTTAATAATTTCGGCATTTTGTAATGTTTCTTTCATATTTTTACTCTTTTGAGGCATATCTTGACTTTAATCAAGATACTTTAAAGCCCTATATCTTGCAATAATGCATGTCCATGGATTAAATTTGGGGTTCATCAAAACTGGGAACTGTGAAAGAGCCATCAACCTGCCTCCGTCATTCATTTGATTGATTGGCTTACTGAACAGCTAACTGACTGATTGATTGATCAATTAATCGATTGATTGATTGATTGATCGATTGATCGATTGATCGATTGAACCTTTTTTGTACTCATTGTATAAAACATATTCAAACGGGTCAACTCTGATGAGTGAATTAATACCTGTATCATACTTTTTTTATTTCAGTGATAAGTCCTCTGCAAATACAATATCAGTGGCTAGCTGTAAGAGTTGGTTGTACTACTGGCCCAACCCCTCAGGGCCAAGGAAGTTGTACTGGACCTTAACAGAGAAAAAGAGCAAACTAAATCTAGCTAAATTCTCACAGGTTTGTGTCATTCTCAATCATTTTCAAGAAACCTGAACGCCAATATCGTTAATGACGCTGATCTCATCCTTGCCGACATAAGTAGATTGAGCAATATTTGTGTTGATCGAGTGTTATCTCTGAAGGGTGATCGAGGGTACCGAACACGAATTGTAATAATTGTTTGAAGGATGTTTTATGTCTATTCCATAAACTGACAAGAGTCACTTTTGATAAAAAATTGTGCTATCTACTTATGGTAGGATCGGCTCTAGCTTTTGTTGATAAGGGCTCAGGCATTATTTCTCTTGGGAAATAGAGGTCGAGGAAATCTCACAATATGGAATGACCTTTCATATATTTGCCAACATGTTAGCATATGATTATCTTACCCTTACTCATCCATACAATTTGCATTGAGTACATTCATGTAAGTTCCAAGTGGCATGCCGACTCTAGCTTTGTTAGTTATTTCTCGCACTATAGCCCATCTGACACAAGTATGATGTTGTGAATTTACAGGATGACTCGGGCTTTGTGAAGCTTCAAGGAACTGTTATATACTGGCAGTCATTTGGAGACAACTTACAGCGAGTCCTTACACTCTCAGATAATGCGCAGTTCCAGCAGATTGTCAAAAAGGTAACTGAACAGCAGCCTTTGAAATTCAAAGGTTCTCGTTCTTTCTATGATAGTTTGCATGGAACGTAGTTTTAGCATGATCATTTTAAGTAACTGATAATTCTGATGGAGCTAGCTATATAAAGTCTGTTGTGTCAGCTGTTCACTGGGTCTTTGATGAAATTTCTGCTTCCTCTGAGTGATTATTATTCTGAAACCTTGCCTCTTTCTCTGTGATAGAAAAATCAGAAGGAGCAAGCTACCATGTTTGTTTTCCTGGCTCTGGAGTCTGCTGCTCTCTCAATGATCAATACTCACTGTCTGGAGATCTCCTTACTATCCATCAACCACTCACCAAGCAAATGGTAAATATTCTGTCAACCAGTCACCAACCCCATAGAAAGTCGCATCTTAGCAATGCTAGCTTAGGTAGAAAGAACTTTGTCTAATAATGAGGTGAAATGATAGATGCCAATCGCATATAGTTGTGTTTAATTGGAATCATTGGTCCTTCTAATAGCAATTCGGCCTCTGCAGCTGCTAAGAAAAATAACCATGATTGTTTAATGTCAATTACATTCAACTATATTTAATAATCAGGCAAGTTAAGACAGAGGGAGGTAAGAATAAGTGGTTCCCTCTGGGTGAGAAATTATCAGCATTGATAGAGGACCACTACGCTAAGTTCTCAGACAAGCCCCTCATTATTACAGCAGATGACAAAAGAATCGAGGTAAGCTAGAAAGTTTTTTGTTCGATAAACACATCAAGACTGACTGTGTGCAAATGATGCGTGACTCAAGTCGAGATTATTTCAGTTCTCAGCCCTTAACTATCGGAATATTTTTAGCCTGTTGTTGCCTAACAGTTTTGTGATAATAATCACAAATAGGTTATTTACACACTAACCAGTAGGATAAGATGCACAATGGAACTTCCAAGCTCTGACTCATAGCTTTTTGTCACATTCCACTCCGCTTGAAAAAGAACCTTGGTTTTCCCCTAGGCTTGGAATATGACTCAATGACGCTTCAAATTTCCCAACTCCCCCAACACTCGAAACAAGATAACAGGTGGCAGAGCTGAGAACAAAATTCCAAGTGTGTGTAGAGATCATAAACATATAAATACTAACTGATATGCTTATGGTTGGTTGGTTATGGTCATAGAGTTATTATATACTCTAGAGTGGACAATGTGTACAAAAATAGCATCAGTTTTTGTCCTACTTAATTATTGCGACATCCATGTCGGACGCAATCTGGTTGTGCATGGCCACTGCCTGTATCATATAAGTTATCATTGAGAATTTTCATGGCACACTATGTGGAACACTTGTAGGTATGTTCACTTGCAGCCATTGGAAAAACTGTCTATGTTTTCCCATGAAAATAAGCCAAAGCCCCAACCGCAAACACATTATTGTGATGAAAATAAATTAGCGGGCTAGCTTGCTTTTTCTACTGCCACTTGCCAGCCATATAAGCTGTGTCCTGTCTCTCTTACTCATATGTTACGCATTCAATGGGTTTGTTTTATTTTTTATTAAATGAAGTACGAGTAGCCTGTGAACAAGTGATCGGAGGTGTAAAAATTTGCAGCTTGCCTCATTTTCAGTCGCAGTGTACATAATGTCAAGATTCAGATTTGCTCTCCAGATAACATTACTTTATTGAGGGTATTTTTATAAGCTTTTTTGTTTCTTATGTCAAAGAAGATCAATTAAGATTGGTGCTAAAATCAGATGTGGTGTTACTGTCAGTCCTCATTGCTCATAAGATCACTTTCTGGTTGCCTCTCTTATATTTTCATAGCATCAATCCATTTCTGACAAAGAATCACAGCTGTATGAAATGCTAACTTTGGTCATTTCAAAGGATTGAACACTACCACACTAATCCCCCTTCCCTCAAAACTATGCAAACAAATACACATGTATAAGTCAACTGCCAGTGCCTTTACTGGAGTGTTTATACAAAATATCATGTATGATGCTGAAGTTGCCATCTCAACTAATTTACAGACACAAGCCAACAACCATAGTCATATTAATCATACCAGAAAATTGTATCAAACATCCACAACGTCCGCTCTGAAGCAAATGGTCCCTTATTTCAAGTATGGTGAGAAATCAGAAATATCTGTCCACTTAAAATGTCACATAAGTGAGTGTTTGTTCTGGAAAATCTGGAGTCAGTCTGGATAGGTATGTATGTGAGTTTTCCATTCAAAGATTTACTTGATACTCAGCGACTTATCAAAAAAGTTTGTTACAAAATACCTTCATTTATATGCTTTCAAAACCTGCTGTGTATGGTTGAATGGTTTTGCGAATTCAAAAACTAGAAGACACCACCGGGGAGGAAATTTAGAGCTTTAAATGACATAGCCAAATCTAAACGCCGAATCTTAGTCAGAACCGTATGTAAATTGCTTCTGCAAATGGCGGAACTTAGTGTAGATTGAGCAATATTTGTGTTGATCGAGTGTTATCTCCGAAGCGTGATCGAGGGTACTGAACAGTTTTTGGAGGTAAGCTAGAAAGTTTTTGCTCGATAAACACATCAAGACTGACTGTGTGCAAATGATGCGTGACTCAAGTCGGGATTATTTCAGTTCTCAGCCCTTAACTATCAGAATATTTTTAGCCTGTTGTTGCCTAACAGTTTTGTGATAATAATCAAAAATAGGTTATTTACACACTAACCAGTAGGATAAGATTCACAATGGAACTTTCAAGCTCTGACTCAAAGCTTTTTGTCACTTTCCACTCCGCTTGAATAAGAACCTTGGTTTTCCCCTAGGCTTGGAATATGACTCAATGACGCTTCAAATTTCCCAACTCCCCCAACACTCGAAACAAGATAACAGGGCGTGGGTAGCAGAGCTGAGAACAAAATTCCAAGTGTGTGTAGAGATCATAAACATATAAATACTTATTGATATGTTTATTGTTGGTTGGTTATGGTTCATTCTTATCGTATCATTATCTAATGATTTTTAATTTACAATTTAAATAAGTTTAAAATCGATGATTGATTTAGAAAGTCTGAAAATTGGTTCATTTGATAATTTTTGTTAAATATATGTATTGAATACAGTGACAAATGTATCTTTTATGTTCCCTGAACGCTACTGATATTTTTGGTTTGAAGATTGACTTAGCAGACTTGAAGTTTGTTGAGCCAATTCAAGGAGAGCTGAGAAGAGGGAGTTTCCCTGGTGTCAAGATTCAATATCAGAAATCAGACTACAGTATGGCTGTGCAACTAGCAATCAATCATTTACAGGTTAGATCATCAAATTTAAACTCTCGTTTGGAAATGATAAGAGAGCTATTTCATCAACCTACTGCTGCTGCGGGAGTTTAATCACGATGACATCACAAGTTTTTGAAGTTTTAACTAACATGATAATAAATTACCTGTATATCATCTGACCAACGCACTAAAGTCATGAGTCTGTGTAAAAGCACAGGTGGAAGCGAATTAGTTCTTATATTCTCAGTTATATTTTCAGACTGAGTTCAAGGAAATTTAGTTTCTACCTAACACTAAGTTCAAGGTCAACTTTTTATAATGTGATGAGAGGACAATTTCTTACTCTCAATACAATCCTCACTGACCTAAAGTTTATTGTTATTGCAGCTCGATAATCAGTTACCAGATGCTATATTTCCGGTGGTCTTCCACCCGACTAAGAAGAGTAGTCTGGAGTTACTGTATAACAAACAGAAACCCTGTATACAGATGTTTGTGAGGAGACAGTTCCCTATAGAAGGCAGCACAGATACATACAAGTAAGTTCTAATCGCTGATTCAGACTTTGACATCTCAACCAGTCAAGTCCCTATGGCAGTCCATTTAGGACATACAATATAATTACAGGCACAAAATTGTGGAGCTATATGGGAACTTGGTAATAGGAAAGCTGTAATAGATATGACATCTGAAAACTGTTGTAACAACCCCTCCTAGTTTATTTAGATTTAAAGTATCATATCTGCTGTCTGTTAGCTATTTGGCTATATGTTTCAGTAATTGTAATTAACTTGTGCGAAGGCTTGATAAACAGATTAATGCCAAGTCGCTGCCACGTATTTGGGTAATACACATTTAAGAAAGATAATTTTATGAACATATTAGTCCCACCGGTTTAATCCTCCTGGTCAAGATATGCCATAAAAGTGAATACAAGCCCGTTATGATAGGCTACTCAATGTTGTACAATAAAAGTTGTGATTTAACTTTTGCTCGGTTCAGAAAGTTGGTATATCTTAAGTCAAATCTAACCAAGTCAAACCTTTGCGCATGACAGTCCAAACTTGACCTATCTTAATTCTAACCCATTCAATTTCAAGATAATTTTTTGATTTTATCTATCGTTCACTCAACCCAAACTGCTGTTTTCAGGATTGACACATTGTTTGTTTCATTGCATGCCCATACCCTCGAAACCACCACTCATCGACTAGATCATCTGCTGAGCTTAATCTGTTGTTGATACATGTATTTAGTTTGACTTGATTTCTTGCTAACCCACAGGGATGGTGAAAATTTTGTAGCAGAATCATTGTGAGTGCACACTTGTTGTGGTTGTCTCCAAAGTTCCTTTGCAGAGTTGCCCAACACTAAAAATTGACTTCAAATTAATAAATTTACAAATAATTATGTCAGATACTTTCAAAATGGTGTTTGCTTTTCAATTTTCCACAAACGGGGCTTTTCTGTAAAGGAGCATTGCAGACAATCAGTAAGCTGTGAGGGCGAAAAGTTTGAGGGCTCAAGCGATGCAATGATAGTTTTATGCACAGTCCATGTTGTCTCTGTTTGGTATGTTGCCTTGTTTTATGTTATTTTGTGTTCACTCTCATAGTTCCAATGTTCTGAAACACTTTATAGCTTCAACAAGGTTTTCGCCTTTATGATTTTCTGTCACAAGAGACACTGGCCCTGTTGTGTGAGACTACATTTCACATATATACAGATCCAACGTCGTGCTTACTCTCTACAACTTTTGATATATGCGCATCAAAATGAGGATGTTTTCTGCTACATTTGACATCTGAAAGTACCATCCAACATCCAACATATTCTGAAACATAGTTTAAGTTTTTCCAACAATTCAAGACAATCCTTCCTGTTGTGGCAAGTTCTGTCAGTTCAGCAGTTGGTTATACACCTTGTCATCAGAACTCCCCTTGCTGCAACTCTTGAGAAAATTTATGCCATGGCATTTCAAAATAGATATATTTGATTCCTGCCACATCCTTATCATGTTACTTTAAAGCTGTTTTATACCTTATATTTGTGTCCTCTCTCTCTTCCACATTATATTCCACACCTACGCTACCTCTACATTTCTGTTATAGTATTTGCACAATATGAAAATGTGAAGTGCTCCTATAACCATCTTCACACATAACATATATATGTCACCGCACAAACAGCTATTATTATAAGCTGTCTGTCATCTTCATCTCTTAATTTTGGTGGTGTTTATGATGACATAAACTCTAGTCAGGCATTGTTTTATGTGTGCAATGCATTATCTAAATCCAATACCAGGATAAATTACGCTCACGATTTTTGAATTGGGTCAACCTTTTGTTAGTACCATAGACTGATTTTTCGCTGCCCTCTGTCAAATATTGTACCAAGTGGAGGCAAATTAAATCCATCCGCATATTGCACCCTGCTGCACCCTACTTGGCATTACATATTTGATTCCACTGGTTATTGGGTCATAACATTCCAAAACTTACAAAGTTGTTTATCATCACATATTGTTTTCTGTTACAGGAAAGCCATATTGAGCATAGAACCATTCGGTCTGAGAATAGATAAGGGATACATTCTTTCACTACTGGATTTCATCACTGAGTGTAGAACGAAACAGAATGAGGAGCAGTATAACGCAATGATGGTATGTTCACTTCTTAGATAGTATTGGTACCAACTCTATACTAAGTTGCAAATATTGTTTTTCCTTATTGCAATATTTGCAATTCGTCAACTGATGAGGGTGTTTAAGTTCAAGGCACACTATGTCTCCGACTTTTCAAGTATGAGCCACATTTGGGTGTTTTAATTCAGACAATCGAAAGACATCTTATCCTACTCATATCTGTTGTACATTCTCACATATACTTTGGACAGCTCCATACACAGATGTGTAGTTTCCTGACATGATATCCAAAAGTTGCATTATATGTGCTGCTTTTAAATCAGCATCTTTCAAACACACACACAAAACAATTAAACTAATGGCCATAATATTTCTCTTTGTATGATATGATGGGTCAAAAACGGGGAGCGAAGTGAACTCTTCGAACCAAATGCCTTACAAGAGTATACTCAAAAATACCGAAAAATTTTCGTCGTTGCTTTTGTAGAAAAAATATCATGAGGAAGATATAGAATACTGTATGAGAGATCTGTGTGCTGACACAAAACACAAGGTAAGTTCTCATTCACACGTTCTCCTGGTAATCTAGTTAGTACTCATAGTAATTTCTCAGAGGCCACTCTCTGAAAAGTCTAAGAACTAATACTTCAGAACCCCTGTGGGTTTGCAGGGTTTCGTGGTCATGAAGTGATCCGTGAGACATAAATGTTAGTTACGTCTGTGATGACAGTTCCACGCTACGTTTTCTCACGGATTGCGAGGTATCCTTAGCTTTACATCATGGCAGTGAACATAGTCATAACTCAAACTCGTTTTCACAATAACAATATATGATAGCAGAACAGCAGACCATCAGAACCGCTAGCAGAATTGTCTGTGGGTGATGTTAGTATTTGAGTTAAAACGAATCTGGTACCTGGCACTTGGTACAATTTTCTTATTTCTTAGAGGCAAAAAAGAAGCGAATTTATCTGTTGCAGTTGTCCCAAATATTGAACTAGCTTCCATTTTTCCTTTAATTCATTTAAAACCACTCCATTATAAATACCATGTTTTCTACAACAGTTTCAATAAAAAAAATTTCAATCAACTTTTTTTAAGTAACACGGGATATATCCAGCTTTTAGATTGTTTCAATATTAATTGAATATGTATATTTAACCAGGCCGAGGTAAGAAATTGGTTTCTTACACTGATTAATAGCTGTTTATATTACAAATACTGTCGCTCATTTATTCTACATATCAAAGCTTCGTTAATGTTCAAGTTTGGAATTGTTTACTGTTTTGTCATGACATAGATGATCTGTAAGCTTTATTTTCATCTTTAATGTCCCCAATATGTATTATTCCCTTCATTCGAGCATCAAAAAAAGAGTCACATATCAAACCAGTTTTATATTTCTCCTCTACAGACAGATCATTCGTCTGGTGCTAAGATTTATGTAGAAGACTTTATGATATCAGATATTAAAGTACGACTGAGCTTCTCAATGCTCGGTGTTCCTCACTTAGCTGACGTAGAAAACACGCAGAGCTCATTCGGAGGTGACGTTGTCGACTTTCTCCTCAGCTCCGTCGGTATGACCTTGACAGAGGTCACGGATATCGAGTTTAGGTGGGTAGCATTATTATTTATTTTCTCTTTTCGTAATGCATGTATCATTGTAGGCCTATGTATTTATTCCGGGGTACACCAACTTTTCAAACGTAGGAACATTTGAGTTGGTGAAATAACAGTTGAAATCACAATTTTTGTCACTCTCTGTCTATGGCCAAATAAAGAGGGTACATAAATTCCATTTTTTACAAAATAAAAATGACACATTGTGAAACAAATATAAGTGTGTGAAACCAGACATGATTTTAGGCGCACAAATTTTCTCTGATCACTCAAGATTTGGGTGTGTTAAGGTATATGTTTGCCCTTCCGTATGGACTTCAAATTTGCGATATGTTAGCTGTATAATTAACTTTATTCATAATCATTTTTAATTATGTACTGATTCTGTTTTAGTTTGTCATGCTTCACTCTCTCCAACTCAGTTCAGACTACTGATCAGCTGACTAGTGATCTGATGACTCACTATAAGTCACAGGCTATACGCCAGGGCTATGTGTTTGTACTCGGACTAGATATTCTCGGAAATCCACTCGGACTCGCTAAAGATGTGTCCAGAGGACTCAAAGACTTCTTCCATGTAAGTGTGAGAGGCTGACCAAACTTCAAGCGTAAATGCTGCCGATGAACTTGATGAATTTTGCTATTCGGTTGGTCTCTGAATCGCATTCTCTCCCTCAGCAGTGGAATAATCTTATTTAATATTACCCTATAGGAGTTTAGTTTTCGCGGCATTTAGGATTCGCTTATCGCGTTTTTGCCTAAGTAGCGAAATTTTATGATAGCGGAAATTACTTCCTAAGCAATAAACACCACTCAGTTTCATAAACAATGTACAATTATACAGGAATACACCTTAGCAACGCATGTAAGGCAGTGTGGTGTAGTGGTCTCAGTGTCTGCCTTGCAGTCAGATGGAGGGTTATGCCCTGGGTTCGAATCCGAGCTTGGACATTTTTTTTTAATTTTCGATAGTAAGCCTATTAGCGAAATTTAGTGTAGTGTATCTTAAATTAAGCTCACTCACCATACTAGCGAAATTAAACTCTAGCTAAATTAAACTCCTATAGGGTAAGTGTATACTTATTGTCTTCAGAGCATACTCAGATACATATTAATCAGTTTTGCAAAACCATCACATCACAATTTCGAATAACAATTTCGTAATTTTTTCTCGAAAGGCATATTAATCAATGAATACCAACTGAGTTCGGCATGCTTTCTTAAAAACTGCTTCAATAAGGTCTTTTTTTGTTACAGAGTGCCAATCCACTGAATTACAATAAGAGCTCCCGCACAGCTATAATACTTGGTATGAAGTCAGCATATGGTAGCATTGTGGGCGGTATCGCAGGAGCAGGGAGTAAAATCACTGAGTCGATCGGCAGGGGAGTTAACACTTTATCTTTTGATAAGAACTTCATCAGGGTAAGGCTATTGAATACTTGAAAAGAATGAGATTACTACTGCATTTTTTAAACGATTGAAATAAATCTCATGATGGAATTTCAAGGATCATAAACCGCAACTGCCTGTTAAATACGAATGAAATTATTAAATTTAATCTTAATGTTAATTATGATCATGTCCCCTATACAATTTTTGATACCAAATGAGTTGAGTACCCAAAATTTAAATTTCGAATACAAAAAGTACAACAATAAGTAAATTACTCAAATAATAAAACTAATGGATTCTTTTTCACTCTGAATCATTTTTAGAAATCTTAATAGCCTATTAATTGTAATTTCCATATTTTATTTTATAGTCTCGGTTGAGACGCATGAAGAGCCAGCCGTCTAACTTTGGCGGCTCACTGATTCTATCAGCTAAGACCTTCGGCTATGCTGTAGGATCTGGTGTGGGAGGTATCATCCTACAACCCAAGAGAGGTGAGTTTCTTTCAATGAACTATATTCATTAGTAAGTTATCACCGACCAAAGAGTTTTCAATATGTATTTTACCTACTGGAATCATGTCACAGCGGCGCGGGTTTTGTTGCTGTTGACTTCACAACTTTTTTTGCTTCCTTTTGCAGGAACTGGTCAAACAGACCTTTGAAATTGTGGTATTCAGTTGAAGTTTTGAAAATTATTTATAAAATGCTCCATAATTTCGATAACATCTTCTCTTTCGCTTATTACATGTGTCTTTTTTATTTCTTTTCTCACCAGGTGTACAACAGCAGGGTGCTGCCGGCTTCTTTAAAGGTGTAGGTAAGGGTGTAAGTGGTATAGTAGTGAAGCCTGTCGGGGGAGTGTTTGATTCTGTAAGCGTTCTGTTAGATGGATTCAGGAGAGTTACTCAGTATGGTACTGAGAGGGCGGAGAGAGTGAGACCACCACGCAGCAGTATACCCTCAGAGGTAAGTACCTGTTCTCAGATAAACTTAAAATGTGTTTACCGCTTCTCGCTATATGTAAATACCACTGTTTGGTTGCTCATTTCATGGCAGGCCACCAGAATAACGATTTGAGAGAGTGTATGTTATTGTGTGTTATCTGGAGTGGGGCCTTTGTTCCTCACATCTTCATATCCTTGAAAACCATTCCAACACATTTTTCTGACATTAGGTGAACTTTATATTCTCAAATCATGAAAAAATACTGTCTATACCTCACTTTGCAGCCAATTGTACTTAGCGTTGCATGGTTGTTATTTTGATCGCTGGACGCCTTAAAAATGTCTTTGTGAGGTTGATATACAACCTCATAATAATTTCCTTCTTTTTTTTCCGATGATATGAAGGTTTTGTCAAATTTATTTGGTCACAGCCCTAAAATAATCTTTTTGTTATCTTTCATGAAGCCTCAGTTCATATTGCTTCATATTGCTGCATTACAGGGACTGACTCGGTTCCACCCTTACCTAGCTGACGGCGTAGATATGGTAGATGACCTGAGCTCATATAGATACTCAGTGGACAATGTATACTGGGCTCATCTGGAACTGAAACACACCAAGAAACGACGTCGTGTCGTACTAGCTACTACAAAGTAAGCGATAGTAATAATATGAACTTTATTTGCTATTGAATGCCCCTTTTTTTTGGGCCAATGAGAATATGCTTACAGAATATGGAATAAGATTTATCATATCTATTCAGCGCACCCTTGAACGAGGTAAGGGTGGGCAGGCTAGGGTAATGTATGATAAGCTTACTTCCATTTGCAGCATGGCTAGTGTCCAGGATTCGAACCTGCAACTCTCAGATTGAGAATCCTAACCACTACACCACCCTGCCATCAATTGTCTCTCAAGCTGTTACCTTTTGACTATTGATGTGGCCTAATTATCTCCATAAGGAGTTCAGTGTGAAGACCTAAAGTGGAGTTGTAGAGTGGGGGGTGGGCGGGCACTCGTTTGGTGCTCACATTTATGTAACTGACTCTAATGCTCAGTGATACAAATGTTAATCTGATTATATCATAGACTTTTAGAAGATAAAATTTGTGATTCTTGATACTTTGGACCTAGAGGATTATGATGATTAGCACATTGGAGTTTAGCCATGAGTCCATGAGTCCATGAGTCTTGAACAGAATCAAACATTATCAGTTAGCAAAATTCACAACGGAGAGATCGAATCAAAAATCATAATAATGCCCCCACATCATCCCTAATTTATTATAAGAAACGGAGTTAAATTTGTGGGGCATTTGACAGTGTCACAAACCCTTTGATTCATTGGTATGAATTCATATCAGTGATTTGATTGTTTTGCTGACAAATGCTGATTTATTTGTAGGAATATATACATGCTGTTCACACCATGGCATACATCTCAGCTCCGTATACTCTGGACTGTACCGCTGGAAGGTCTACCCAAACCAGAGATGAGAAACGATATCATCCACCTCAGTCATGTAAGTTTGGCTAACACTGACATCAAGACTACACTTTTATCATGTGTATCTCTGATCGTTAGAGTCAATTGATGATGGTACTCATGATATGTGAATTAGTTCACTTTTTATCGCTCAGACATAATATATTTGTAATAGTATATCTTCTACCTCTGTCATCTTTCTAGGTTCTGACCTAAATCGATTCAGCTTATTGAATATTGAAGATTAGTAACTTTATACATCATTATTTAGTCTATGATTAGAGATGCATACAAAAAGCCTAAATCTAAAACCCCGAGATCATCAGACTCTGGAGCATATAAAACTTATTGTATCAAGAAGGTAGTATAAGATCAAAGGAAACAACCAATTTATATGCGCCTGGATCTGATGTTTTCTGGATTTCAGAATTGGATTGCAAGTTCACCGTTACTATGGCTGGAATTGTTTGCAAAGCACTAGCCAAGCTAAATGGATTGCCTAAATACTACCCATGAACAGAGCATCTTAGAGATTGCAGCTAGTCTCGCTCTAATAATGCGAGAGCTATTCGGCACAAAAAAAAACCCTTGATCAAATAGTTTATATAAATAGAACTTCATCATTTTCTTTGGAGAATTACAGTTTTTTAGGCACCATGATTCTACCCCTCAATTATCTTTTGTATACCCAGTCCGAAATGAGATGTCAGGTTTTTTATGTACTCTTTCTTCGTTTTTTTTTCTCTGCAGTATGTGAACAGCAGTGTATTACACAACAAAGTTCGCAACATACTTGTATGTAAGTGACAAATAAACCAATCAATCACTTGGCAGGCCAATTATTCATTTTTCTTCTGTACAGGTCGGAGAAGGGGATGAGACGGAGGAGAGAACTATAGAGACAGACGATCGGGAGAGTCTCAAATGGTTCTTCAACAGACTGAAGTGGCTTCATAAATATACGAAAGCTACATACAAGAGCACGTCAGGGTGATAAAGCTGTCTGTGAAAGCTTACCATATGTAAGCAGTTATGGTAGAAGACTTTGTGAAATAAATGAAAGCTACATTGAAAAACTATAGTGAATGAATATAAATATATTATTGCGTGCTGCGTTGAGAGGGCCAACTATTCTTTTACAGTTGGGTTAGCTTGCTGAGAGCTTCGAAAGATATACGTCACAGTGCAGCCAACCTTCCTAAATCTACATCTTAGTCATAAGTAAAAGCAATGTCGTATTTCAATATTGCCGAGATAGGACCAAATTATAATTGCCGGTCAATTCTTGCAGAAGTGACTCTAAATTAACTTATATTAAATGTCCCCGACTTTTGATGACATACATTGGCAGTCGTATACAATGTGGTTGTGTTCCAGTATTCTGTCACAATGCGTGTATTTTCTTTACGAAACAATTCAAGTCACATTTGCTGCCAACTGCAGATTATGCCTAGTACCTAAAGACTGCTAATTTTGTGTAAATTACATGTAATCTATCCATCATCAAAGTTTCGCTCATTTATATAACTGACAATTGTTTATCAATATGTTAAAACCCCTTTTTTTACCATGTTACCAAAGCCAAATCCTTGTTTTATCTGGACAAAACCTATTTTATTGCTCATTCTTCAACATTGACACCCTACTCAGCTACACTGTACAATAAAATGCTTATTTATGATAATTGCTTTAAATGGATTCATTGTTTTATTTAGCCGATTCTCCTTCAAAAGCTTACCCCTGTGAAGGTAGGGGGTCCACAGATATTTCCTCAATGCTGGACAGATTTATTTTTCTACAATTGTTAGCTATTATTAGTCCATTACCTACCTTTTCATTGTTATTATTATTTACAAAGCCAAATATTGTCCTGTTGTTACATTGCTCAATTATTTTCTTGTCTTGAGAAATATTGTCAGTTATATGCAATAAATACTGTTCTCATTACTCTTGTGGAGGTAAATTTCACAGGACTTGTCATGGGTTTAAATTGGATTACCTTTTATGATATTAAATGATCAAAGACAAGAGAGAAGACTATCAAAACCAAACCGCAGCCTGCTTCACTCATAATGCAAAGTGGCAAATTACCCTGTTGTTAAATTTTGTTTTTTTTTGTGCTTTGAGGAAAATTTTTAGCTTTATGCATTGCATACTGTTCTCAAAGCTCATGTGTACATACGATTAACATGATGAACGATGTAAAGTATGTTTTTTGCGTCCAATTGTCATGTTGAAACTAATTTTATTGATTGGTCTGAAAGGTTAGATAACAAATCATCAAAGAAAATCATGTTTCATGTGAAGAAAAATTCTACATTAAGAAAATTCTAAACTGACACCAACTTGTTGCATTAGAATTGAAAATAGTTTTCTTTGCTGGTTTTCTCAATAGTTGGCTATTATCAAGAAAAAGCTTGATAAGTACTTGGCAAACATATATGAGAGTTGAGTAGCAATTAACACTCTACTTTAATCCATTCCACAGAACCCATTAGCACAGTCACTACGCCCACCGTCATATCTGTATATAAAATCACTGGGTTTGCTTGAGCACCTTATCACTGAGCATGCCTGTTCCCATGCTTTACAGTTTCCATAATACGACCCGTAAACCGGTATGCTGATTATGGTACCGATCTTTGTAGGCATCAGGGCATCACTCCATATAGCACGATGTGTGCCACAACTATAACGAGAATGCCGAGATTCCACACAGTGGTCAAGTAGTTTTCTCCCCGCTTTCCCACTGAAACGGAACCAAGGTCTTCCCTCATCAACCATACGTTGATTATCACAGTTAGCATTTCTACTATCTGTACTAAGATCTGTGCCCTTGTGGTCTTTGCGCCAGTAGTCTGTAAGGTTAGTAGCAGACTGACATTCAGGTGGCTGTGGATAAGCGGATGTTGTTGTTGTTGTTGTTGTTGTTGTTGTTGTTGTTGTTGTTGTTGTTGTAGGCTTGGTAGCTAGCTCGGTTGTTGTGGTAGTTGGTATGGGAGTTGTCAGTTTAGTTGTTGTGGAAGATGGTTTTAAATTTGTTGGTTTTCTTGTGGTGGAAGTTGGCGTTGGAGTTGTCTGTTTAGTTGTTGAAATTGGTTTTGAAGTTGGCTTGGTGGTTGGCTCACTTGTAGGTGCTGTCTTCTCTTGTGCTGCTGCCTTACAAGAAATCAGCTGATCTGTAAGATCTTCATAAAGAACTTTCTCCGCTCTCAGCTGGATATCAAAGTGATCGATCTCTCTTACTGCGCGCTGTCGTGTTGACGGCAAAACTTTGCAGCCATCTTTGATCAGTAGCTCTAGCATAACATGATTTCTTTGCCTGTACATCTCGAGCTGGAAATTGGTAGTCCCATGTAAAACAGAAGCTTGGAGAGTTGTCAGCACCATTGCAGTGGCGACATAATACAATGCGGAGACCATCTGTGAAATGAATGGGAATAATTCTTTGCAATAGTGAGAAAAGCCAAAATATAAGCCTGTGTATGAGTCACAAACGCATTAGAGCAGGTAATCACCCACAAGCGGGTCCAGTAACAGAAAGCAATGTTTCTCATAAATTGCCAACAGCCGTCAAATTAGTTTGTCCATTCTTTACTACATTGAGTTCAGCACAAACAGGTGCGTATAGCTGCAGTTGAACTGCCACACGATTAACAGCTATTTTTCCAGAGTTTTAAGAAACCGAAACTTTTCCTCATCCATTCAGTTACCTTGAGCCGGCTATGTTGGCTGATAGCGCGTTGAAAATCTAACAAGAAATGAAGCTATATGCTGCTACGTACAGTGGGTGTGTTATTTACATTAAAGTTGTGTAATCTTATCAATGTTCTCACTTTTAGCCTTACTTTCACACCATCTCGGCCCTAAAACACTGAGGATCACCGCTACACCCCTAATCATTATCATTATCAATTCTCTGTTCATCAAGATACATGCAATAATCAGTCGTAAGCAGTACTTGGCTGTCACAGTATCACAGCCTATCACCCTGTAATGGGCCTGTCGGTCGTCGGTCAGAAACTGTGTCAAATTTTGAGATTGGTTGAAATTTTACTGTCATACGGTTATTGTTATAGTGTTTTTTTTGACAAAAGATAATTTTTTAACTGTCAGTTTCATATCGTAGCATAGCGAGGTGTAAAAGTTTGACATAGATTTATCAGTAGTGACAAAACAATGTCTATTTTTTTTCCGATTTCTGCTTTATTTTGTTAATAATAGATATATGCATTATACATAGAACATGCAGCGGTGCAGTCAGTTAGTCTGTGACCAAGCAGCCACAGACCAGAGAGGTGACCGCCCGACTGGAAGGATCTTAGCTACCCCACCCACGCACTAAAGCCCAGCACAACTCTCTCATACCCCCAACCCATCATCCGCACACCCCTAATAATGGTCTAACAATGGTTGACCTGTATCAGATGTGCGCGGCGGACAAATAAGCCATACCAATTTCCGTCTAGCTTTAGATCTTGTCCGTCCATGTCCGCCTGTTGGGCAACATTGGGCATTTTGCCATGCCCATCTTTTGTCCACCTTTTTATGCTGTCCGTCCAATCAAAGAGTTAGAGACTCTAACTCCTTGGTCTAATGTCCGTCCATATTTGTCAAATAATCGTCCATGTCCATCCATCGAGCAAAGTTGGACAGACCTCTATGCCCATCCCTGTCTATCTTCTTATGATTTTTTGTCCAATGTCTGTCAATTAAAGTTAGATGTTCATGCGTGTCCGCTATTTTTGCATGTTGGACATTGAACTGCTTTTCCAACTCGTACTGTGTCATAGCAACCGTTGATTGAGACACCATTAGGTTTACTAAGTCTGGTACTCTGGCCTGAAAGTATATCGCCTGTGACACTTCAACTTCAACCTGAGGATAACGCCATGCCTTTCCTCAGATATACTCACTAGTTCATATCGAGCATTGCTCATCAATCGATGATAAATTGTCTCAATCAGTTAAGAAGCTAGTATTCTTGATGTGATACCCCATGGCCTATAAGCGGTATTTTTATGGCGTTTCTATTCCATTCACTCATTTTTAGCACAGGGGTGATTGTAGTAGGATGTGCTTTCTGACACCAACAGTTACCTAGTGCTAAGGGTTTGTATTTGTTCTTCCATTAAAGAAAGAAATTATTCTGACACCATGTTTGTCTGATACCTTTGCAGCACATTGCTGACAGTTGAAATTGTAGCAATGCTTTCGAAAGCTCCTCATTAGCAGTAATAATCATTTAAGATATGTGAATGTCTAAACAAAACTTGATTGCCAAATAGAAATGAATTTTGATACAAACAGGGGAAACATGTGGCTTGTCTTAGTTTATGGCTCAACTGTGCGTCATAACCTTTTGTTTGCTGCACATAATCCAGTGAGAACTGTGTTCTAGTAGATCCTCGTCTATATGTCCATGCAATTATTCAGTTCCCACTCATATCTAACACTGATGCTGAGAGTTCCTAATTGCCAGTTTCAGCTGAAATAGCATACTTTCTAAAGTTTTTGACACATTGTCAGTTTAGAAATCAGATATGCGAGTGCCTAAACAAAATCCGGTTACCCAATAGGACTGAAATAGTAGTATAAACAGGGAAAGCATGTGGCTTGTCTTTGTTTATGGCTCGACTGTGCGTCATAACCTTATCAGTGAAATTCTAAATTTAGCTTATGCTTGTTACTTCAAATGTTGAGTACCTGCTGATAAGCTTTAAGTATATCAACAAATTGGCTAAATTATATGACAAGCGTTACCCTGACATTGTCATCAGTCCCTCATTCTGAAACTGATATCCACACTGGTAGGTTTAATGATTGATGGAAGATTGCTAGTCAAGACTGAGTACATCATTTATAAGTCTGATAAAGCATTGATTGAACGAGGTAAGTTTTCGGAATGGATGAGTACATTGAGTTACTGTAAGGGAGTCATGTATTCAATCATCTGTTGTTTGGAGCGTTTTCCGTGTAAACCTATATTGGTATATGATACTTGGTTCTTTAGTATGCCGCATTACAAAACTGGTAAGCAATGTAACATACTACCTAATCTTATGTGTTTAGCTATAGGTGCCTTTATTCAATATGAGGTTGGAGATTTAGAAAGAGTTTGTCAGCACATCATACCTTTATTGTTATCATATCTCGATATCTCTTGGGAGGGGAATAGTTGGTCACCACAGTTCTAATACAAAAGAAGGTTTTTCATTATTTTGAAATCTTGAATCTCCATTTGATTGTTCTGTCAGAGAGAAAAGGCTGACTTAGACGCACATTCAACTGCGTTAGTGGATTAAGCATACTGTTCCAGTCCGACAGAGAAAATATCAACATAATAGCAAGGTTATCCATTTAAATTGTCATCATATCATGGGTGATACTTATCGAGGGCACTCTGTCACAATGCGGTTGTGCAACAATCGGTGTGCATCGCGATAAGAGGACTGAGCATTAACTGTGTCACTGTGTCACTACGCCAGCAAGACACTCTGTCACAATATAGTTGTGTCACAAAGCATTGAATGTGTCGCTGTGTCATTGCGTCACAGTGTCACTGTGTCACAAATGAATTAGTACACTACCAAAAGACATAGCAATATATTGTCTGGCAGCCTGCTTTACAGCAGAATGCAATATTTTTTACACAGATTAAACTTAAAAATTATCCACCTGCATGCTCATCCATGAGGTATTTATTCCCAGAATTTTACCAGGCCAATAAGATACGACTTGCAAATACTTTTACTTTTCCAAATAGAATAAAAATTAATATTTTCATTGTCAGGAGAAATTGAGCAATAGAAGTCATTAACTTTTAAAATTCTCCAAAGTTTTTTGCCTTCATCATCATGACAACACTATGTCAGTTGATCGAGAAACCCTGAATCTTGAGTTCCCATACCATATTGACTTCAATTATTTGCAGACAAATAAGAATTAAAGATTGCTGGCTAACTTGTAAAGAGAAGAACCTTGAGAATCTCCAGAGAACCGTAAACCAAATTGAAGACTACACATGACAGGTACCATTTTCTGACTATGCCAATATAATCTCGAGTAGTAGTTTACTTTCTGGGTTACCTGGTTCATATCCTATCACGGCCGTATCACTAATTTATTAAAGTATATCTTAGTGGTTTAACGTTTATTCTAAAATGATCGGCCCATGGGACGTTTCCTGTATAATAAAAAATGTTAAAAAACGTAATGAAATCACCTTTAAACTACTGCTAAAACAGCTGGGCTTTGCCCAGCAGAGCCACGAGTCAAACATTTAAATAGAGAGTTGTAGCATCAAAACATCTAGCCAGTAGCTTTGCATGGAGTTTTATGAGCTCTAAAAATGTAGGGAGTGTGTTCTTCCCCAGCCATCCGTCATTAGTGATGACAAAAGTTGACACTGACCAATCAGGTGCCATAAAAATCTAGCTGAGATCCAACGCTAATAAATGTAAAGGATCTCAGCTGAATTTTAAAGGCACCTGGTTGGTCAGTGTCAAATTTTGTCATCACTAATGGTGGATGGCTTGGGAAGAAGATACTCCCTACTTTTTGAGAGCTCATATAACTTCATGCAAAGCTACTGGCTAGATTTTTTGATGTCACAACTCTCTATATAAAATTTGTTGACTGGTGGCTCTGCTGGGCAAAGCCCAGCTGTGGCAGCAGTGGTTTAAGCTTGGAAGGAATTGTCTCGCCATCATAATAGGTCATAATACTCAGCATCACTTAGGTAATTATATGGTCCTAGTTAGTAACTATTCCAAAACGGAAAAATTATAATTGGGAAGAAAATAAATGCATGGTAACCTCTATTATAGTAAAGGCTCTTGCGTTACAGCATTAACGGTCTGATGTTACAGTTGTTTGTCTGGGTTTTCAGATTGTTTCATCAGGTTTGTCAAGCAAGATCTATTTAATATTACTCTGTCCAAATAGAACTTGTATGGGATTAACATTAAATTTCCTTTTCACAATTCTAGACTCATTATTATTGAGCTCAATTTTTGTCTAATGTAATGATTAATGTCACATAGACATTGTCACAACAACCTCCAGTTTACAAGGGCACCCATCATCTTTTCAATCAGAATTGCATTATCATCAAAGAGAAGATCTGAAGTAAAATCAGAAGAAACCCTTTCAGATGCAAAACATTACGTTTCTACGAGGCAATGTCTATTACCACCATAAATCATGCAGCCATTGTGATAATGAAATGTTGCCATAAATTGTGATGATTCACTAATCATTACCTTATTCGAGACATTGGACTCAAGGTGTTTTTAATAGATGCCAAATGCCATAGGCATTTACCAACTTGCACATCTGCATTCTGCAAGTCGTGTTGACAGTGAGACTAGCAGGAATGGAGTTTCAATCTTCTAACAGTTATGTGTTTGAACCTATACCTATGTTTATTCTTAGTACTAGAATGAGCTCTCTTGGTATACGCAAATCTCGCAAAGGACATTTGACAGAAACTGCTGAGCAAGTAGTACTAAAGAAGAGGGGCAGAAGATCAGCACTGACATCAGATGACACTGGAGTAATACTCGAGCTGAGGAAGACTCGTGCCAGGAAATCTAGATCTTTCGCAAAGGTATGTTACAGATAAATCAGATATCTATTCTAGTAGCAGACCAAGTGATCCAAATAATATGGCAGTGGTTGGTCGATAATCTATACTATGTCATATAAACCAGCAATTCAAGCATTTGACATTTTTGAGTGATGTGTCGGAGTGTGCTGTTTTTGAGAGGGCTCGCTGAAAGAACCGATTGGACTTCGGTTCGCCTTCGTTTTGTACCTGTACGTTTGAGCTAAGGATATTTAAAACCAGCGAGTTCTTATATCATATTTACATCAATATAGCGTGGAAGAGGACAGCCCAGTAAGATCGCGAGATCTAAGCTGACCCCTCAGGAGTCAGCAAAGAGATTACGTAACTCCGCCAGCTTTGTGACAGCAGATGACAGTTCTGCAGCATCACGTATTTCTCTTACATATACTCCTAGTCAACTGTGAGTAATTACTACAACAAAATACACATACGGATACATACCTCGTTTTAGTGAAGGAATAAAAGGTGGATATAAATGTTTCTCTACAGTATTCTCTCACCTCCAGTTACTCAAACCCTATGTTGAGTGACTTTAAGTGTGACGTTGAACACATCATGGTTTTAAATCATGTATAGATTTCAAACTTGTGTTGCTAGAGATATTTTTTTCCTTTCATGGATGAGACCGAAAACTGTTGTCCCATTTGTTGGAATTGCCCTATACCCCGTGGATGGATCTGGTTTTGACCATTGTACCATTGAATGCTATCCTTAACCTGTTTATGACAAAACAGAGGGTGGGCTGCCCCTAAAGAGGGACGCAAGGTGCCCGGAGTCCTCATACTGAGAGTGTGATACATCCTAGTAAACTAAAATGCATCCTAGAGGTGAGGCCATGGTGGACCTCCTAATCGTGAGTGTGCAAGCTGCCAGAAACTGAAACAGGGACTAATCAGCCAGTGGCCATGACACTTAGATCTTATCCAATAGGCCGAGAAGCCGAGAATGCTATCCTATAACTTGTCACGCAGATCAGAGTTTTGAAACATGGGCTTAGAACCGCTCCCAATTAGGAGGGCATACAAAACCTAAACTGATGTTACCGCCAACCATCAAGGATATTGGCATCGCCTAACATTTTTTCTCATGAGGCAAAACAACTCCAAACATCAATCTCAACCTTTGAACCGTTGACAATATCAGGATTAGTTGAGTACAGTATGTAACCACGAGATAATTCATCAGCTAAAACAAATTCGATTTTTCATTGTAGAAATGTGGAAGTAAAATCCGAAAGTAGATCTTACAATGAGCCAACAAAGACAGCTCCGAGGACGAAACCTAAGTCGATGAAATCCACAAAAACTAGGGCTCATGCAGTAAAAAGTATCAAGACTTGATGATCCCTTGGACACCAAAATACTATGATCGCAGTCAGTTGAATTTCCCCAATCCAAATACACACAAGAGATTCAACCTACAATCCACCAACAGTAAACTCTAGTCCCTTTACAAGTCATTTTATATTTTGTTCTCAATCACTTTGTTTCATTAGAATAGTTTTGACCTGTTATCTATCTGCTTGGATACATCTTAAGTTTTTTGTTTCAGTTGAATCTTTGTCATCTCACCTTAACAAGGAACTTCTTTGATGCTTATAAGCTTGTAAATATTAAACATTGAATTCTTCCTTTAGTGAGTATGAAAAGATTTTATGAATCATATTGATTTCGTATTTCAAGAGGAATGTATGCAGCCCATGATGCTTGATAACTTACAGAGTTGTCCCCTCTAGTAAAATGAGAAGACAATCCTGAAAAAGATCTATAATATACATAGTTGTATACTATACTATACTTTACAATAACTAAAACAAATATCATTTCTCATCTCATCAGACAGCATAACAGCTAACCGCCAACTGACAAGTACAACATGAGACACATATCAAACAACTCAAAACAACTTTTGAGTGATTGGCATTGATAATTTGGCTGATTAAAGCCAATATCATTTATTATTACAGTCATTATTGTTTTACAGTGATTGATAAATTGACTAAGGTTTTGTAAGCAAGAAGCAAGAGCTACTTTTTCTGAACAAGTAATATACCGATAAAAAGAGCAAACTCATTGGCTAACATATTCAAACTAGTTCTCAGCAGCAGCAGCTTTGTAATATTTAATTTACAAATTATCGGATAATGAGGGGATTCTCTTTCAACTTCGATACAATCCAAGACACAGTAAGCATCATGCACATGTTAGCATGTAAGCATGTTCTTATGCTTGTAAAATATATAATTTGATAGCAATAATATGTTTCTTGCTGTTACTGCAAAACCTTTAGTCCATGGCCTAATCTCACTTTTTTCACTTTCATTTACAAACCTGGTTTAGAATTCGAGCATTCAACAGCAAGCTATTAGCCGTCCACCCCTGAAAACCATACTTTCAATAGAAGTTATTGTTATTTTTATTATGTTTGCACAACACAGATGGTATATGAGTGTAGAAAATTGATGTACCAATATGTTGGTAGTCATTGTCACAATACTTACTCTCTGTTACAAACCCTTATCCAGGGCATTAACATACTTCTATTAGCCCTTCCGTATGATTATGGGATGCCTGTAGCTCAACTACAGTTTATGATACTTTCAAGAATTCACTTATCCCTTTATTTGTGAATAAATCAAATAAATCAATATATCACTCATGTCCAGACCCATCTCAAATTATCGAGAGAGACCTGTTCATATGTCAATTAGGTGCTGAAAAAACAAACCCCATAAAAAGTAATAGTTTTGACTGTAAAATATATAATTCGATAGTAATAACAGTATGTGTTCTGGATCTTATGTTGTTTGCTGATTGATTGTTATCATAATCGGTGATGTCAATTTGGAAGTGCATTACGTCTGATACTGGGCAGCAATCACATTATATTGTTTAACAATAATCAAAGTCTGTTACTCTTGACAGCACGGGCTCCAATGTTTGTGGATGGTGATTGTCTCATCTTCAGTTTCGGTGGTTTTGATGAGGTCTTAGTTGGTCTTGTTCGAAATCTACCAACGGATTGTGATCCAAGATCTCTGTAAACAAAATGAGATTACTTCAGCTGTTGTTTATTCACTGTTTACACTAAATGATTATATAGTTTATATAATTTACTCAGCTCTCTAAGTTTGCAAACTTTATTAAGACATCTTATTGTAAAACATGAATAAGCCTCAACAGAAATTGAGAACTGATAATAACGAAATGCCATTGCTTTGACTTTTAGTCTTCACTTATATATCAGACACATTACATAAATTGCAGTAAAACATATTTTGTAGATATATAGATATACAGCAATAAAACTTATATGAATGCATAAGGAGCAGTTCTTCATCATTTAGTATTTCTACAGCAATAATAAGTGAGCCTATCAGCAGTTGGTAGAAGCTCAAATGCTGAGATCAGATTGTAAAGAGCAATATTTAAAGATTCAAATTATGATATCAACCTTTGACTGAGACTTTCAGTAGATGATTGAGAATAATTCTGTGAGCTAGAAGATTGGGCAAATTGAAAAATCAATTTAAGTAGTATTCTCAGATTTATATTGGACCTTTACGCATCTCAAGATGCCTGTGGATTGAAGCTTATCATTAATCACTTTTTAACTTAATCATCACCTTTGAACATGATTTTGAAGTGTGAGAACTTCTTTGTAGCTATGATATTTAGTAAGTACTTCTAAGGTTATAGCTGTCTCTATAATATAAGGGCTCAAATGACTGTTATACCAAAATCATATTTTAGGACCCTTCATACCATTTCTAAAACAAGGCATGTTTGACACATGTACATGACACAGTAACTACTCACAATTGACTCGGAGTAGATTGAAGGGTAATACTTGATGCTACTGAACTGTCATCTGTTGTCACATAGCTGGCTGAGTTACGTAATCTCATCGGTGACTCCTGAGGAATAAGTTTCGATTTGGTGCTCCTACTAGGCTGTCCTCTCCCATGCTACGTAGGTTTGAATACAAACACACTGTTCACTGATTTTTAATATTGGTACATGAGTACTACATCAAAGATGAATTTTCTCTAAAGCAGTTATTGCATTCAGTTTCAGCCTCACAAACTTTCATGTGTGTACTATATCCGTAGTTATGGTTTACATGGAATTATACAAATTAGTATTTGACATTAGCCAAACCGCTTCAATGTATTTCCATCTTCCCATCTGATCTGATACGAGAAAGGACAATATTATTGATCACTTAAATTATCCAGATGTACCCATATACTTTATAATAAAGCTAGACAGGACACCATATACAGCTGAAGTGAGGCACTTAATTGTGGGGCAACGTAACGGCATTCGAAGGTGTAGAAGCAATGATGCTATCATTGATTAACTGTCCATAATCCAGGTTTATTGTTCATAACTAGATCAAATTTTATAGGATTTTGAATTTGAAAATTGCTTTACATTCAACATCGTCTTGTTATCAACCTGATGCTAATTCTTCTTCAAAAAATGTTTTAGCCTAGAATAAGTATCAAACTGTTTAGGACAAGCTTCTATATCTATTATAATTTTAAAACTCAAATTCAATCAAAATTGATCGAGTTATCGACAAAGAACCTGGATTTTGAACAGTAAATCAATGATAGCATCATTGCTTCTACACCTTACAATGTCGTTACGCCGCCAACAATTAAATGCCTCAGTGCCTCAATGCTAATGCTCCATATAGTGTAAAGTGTATTATTAAGTCATGGATGTAACAAAAATGCGAATAATACTGCAACAGAAAGAACTTTGAACCATATTGTCAATTCTGTTGTAACTAATGAGTACGAACACCGTTACAAAATGAAGAAATATTAAATGGGAAGAGAAAGTTGACTCGTCTTCATTACCTGGTAGTTCCAGTAGGGGTTCAAACCGATTATGTTTTTACGACCCATCTATCATTCAAAACATACAAATAATGAAATTCGACAACATCCTTAAAACATGAGCCTTTCTATACAGTTAAATACTAATCACCTTATGAGTGTTATATTATCTGAAACAAACCTTTAGAAAGGTTGATTTCGATTTCTCAGTGCGGGTCTTTCTAAGCTCTACTACTACTTCAGTATCATCTGCTGACAGTGCTGAAGGTTTTCCCCTTTTCTTTATTACAGCTAATTTACCAGGTCCTCTACGAATGTTGCGTATTCTAGTAGTAAGAACAAGCATAGGTGTAAAGCTCTATCTGATTTTTAGAGTGAAACTCCATTCTTGCTATTTGTATCACTAGGAACCAAACTCTCTGAATGCAAACAGGTTTTCAAAATGCAAACATGCAAGTGAATAGCCTAAGGGTTAAAGCTTACTCCTCAAATTTAAAATAGACATAGTCAAACAACGATACCTGTCTTGGGTAGTTTTCATTTGTGCTTTGACGCCAAATGTGTCCCAGAGATCTCGAACATTTTCCTTAAATGGTTTAACAAGAATCTTTGGGAACTTCAGTACTCGATTTGTCTGCAAATCATAGATGCCAATGAGTAACAAAAAATCAAGTTTGAGGCAAATCAACCTGACATGGCAGAAAGTAAATTTGTCCAAACCAGCTACGTTTTAGTTTGTTGTTGACTTTTTTCACTCGGTCATATTACAAACTTTGTTTCCTACATACGGACCGAGCCATCGCCTTTAAGTGATATGAAGATGTACTTGTGTAAGTATTTCAATGCAAATGTCTTATTGTCACAACTGCACAGTGTCACAGTTAATAGGTGACTGGGTGATAAAATAAATAAAAAAATAGAGTAATGAATACAGTCACAAGGGCTACCATGATGGAAAAGGGATATGTAGATTCAATATCATTATCATTTGACCAAAGAGTTGGAGCTGGAGTTGACTCTAACTTGATTTGAAATAATAGGGAGAAAATATTGATGGAAATCATTGGCATAGTTCCACAAGTATTTTAAAAGGAATTAAGAGGAACAACCACAGTACCTTAGTGATACAGTTATTCAATGACACAAAAAAACTTTGTCGGTTTGACAGTGTATAAAAGTAAATAATAAAATTTGTTCAGAACGGCATACTGGCATTATTATTGATACCTTTTTACTGTGCTGATATTTTCTCTGACCCACAAGAACAGTATATTTTATCCGCTCATGCTCGAGTGCACTGTGCTTCTCATAATCAGTCAGCCATTTCTCTCCCAGGAAACAGTCAAACGGAGATTCAAACCTACAAGTTGTGACCAGATTTTTCTTGTATTTTTGAGAAAATACATCCTATGTCATTCAGGATATGAGCTCCTGACTAATTCTTTCTCTTGAGTGTCAAGTATAAACATTAGGACTTTTCCAAACAATTGATACCTAGTAGCTTCCACTGGATCAAGGAGAGCGATTGACTCCCTTACTGCAATTTCATCATCAGAAAAGCTGCATCATTAGGTCAACTCAATTTCTATATATGTGTGTTTGTTTCAGTTGAAACCAGATAAGGAGACAAACCTGTTTGCTTGCAGAGATCTGAGAACTGGTTTAAGGTTATCAAGGATATGATTATTCTTTTCCTCCAGAGTTGACCAGAAGGGAGTAGGCCTCAAACTGATCCCTGGTTTTGTATATGAGCTCAACATAGCCTTCATATCGCTCACTTCAGACTGAGCTCGGGGGAAGGATCTATAATTTAAGAAGTTACAGAGCTACTAAATCAAAATTGCTTCAATAAATTGATACTAACCTCCTTCCTACTAACAGACTAGCTGGATGAAAATTCACATGCACCAAGCACAAAATTTTCCATATCCAAGTTTGGATTTGCTGCTCTCTTTGGATACTTTTTGTTGGCAATCTTATGACTATAAATGGGCTTAAAAGTTCAAACAATTAAATTATTTAATAACAAATATAGAAATTAAGTAGTACAATATATATTCCGTTGTCAATTGAAGTTTAAATAGTTTTTCTGTAGTTGACTGCAACAAAGTATAATGGCTATATATGTTACGGTTAGTCATTAAATCATGCCGACTAACCTGTATATCAATTTGGGTTCAAATCTCAGTTTGAATTCAGGCAGCTGACGAAGTGAACATTTGAAAGATTTCTGCTTCCCACCTTCAGGTTTACTGCTTTTTCCTCCAGGTAAGTTAGGAAGCATCACTACAATAAAACCAAACACTTCATTTTATCATTATTACGAAGATAGATATAATACTCATAAACTGCCAAGTAAAGAAAAGGCCCCTCTACAACCCAAGTGCTGGTAGCCATACTATTACAGGTCCTAACGTCATAAGGCCGTATTATGATACAAATAGATCCGTCCTACATATGCAATCACAACATCCTATAATATTAATCTGATATGAATTAACCTGAGCTATACCAACTGAGGAATTTCTGTCGGCACCATTTGACTGAATAGATACCAAAGTAATACTTTCAGCTTGAAATATCTTTAATTGTGTGTGTTTAGTACAGGTACAGTACTTTCACACATTGCATGTGATAAGCAGGTTTGGAACAAACCATAATCTTTAATTTGTTTGTGTTAGGACACAGGGAGACTTTTACATTTTGTATTTGATAAGCATACAGGCTCACGCTGGTTTTGCACATACCATGATCTTTAATTGCTGATCTGTTCTGTCGAAAAAAGTTGAGCTGACGTTGTGATTTAAAATCTTTTTTCTCTTTCGCAATCACTGCCAAGACTGATTCCCATTTTCTCATTTTCTCCTTGCTCTGTCTAATGGGTAATGACCTGCATAAAGGTTGAGTATGTCTTTGTTAAATTTAAATGCAAAATATCATTCCATACAAAATAAATTATATTATATTCATTTCAATGCCGTTATCAAGTCGAAGCATGTTGTTTTACTCCAGCTGGTGCTTATACTTCTGAGTGGGATTGCTGCTGAATAGAGCCATGCACAGTGCCATTGAATCATAACAGTAAAACATTGAGTCATAACAATGAGTCATGGCGTTGAGCCATGACATCGAGTCATGACATTGAGCCAAGAAATTGAGTCATGCTTTGAGTCATGAAATTGTGTCATGACTCTGTCAGCAAGAAATAACCTTGTTTCATAGAAAATAATGCATAACAAAGATTCTCAACAATATTAAGTCATATTTACTTAGCCTTAAATGGTATAGACATAATATTTAATTACTAGAATGTAACACATACTTTTTGAATCTTGAACCTCAACAATTCTATCTTTTGTTGACTTTTTGTTGGCACAGACAACATATAGAGTACAAATCATGATGTTACCAAATAAAAGTCTGAATTTTAAAATTAATTATAGTCATTAAATTTACATTCTGATCCTACCTCAGATCCATTCTCAGATTACTGAGCCACTTTACCTTACTCCACAGCTCGCCACCCCTGTTCGGCTTCTCACTAAAATAAAGTTATTGGTTTGGTAATAAATCTGTGTTAACACATTTCTTTATATATTCTTCGGGATGCCGATTTGACACAAAATTAAATCTGTTCAAGCCTTGGATAAAGTTTGTAAAATTTACTCATGCCATTTTTATCAAAATGATCGATAACACCCCAATTTAGCTCCGACCATCATCATCATAATAAACGGTGAAGAAATAATATTGTCCTATATTATTGAGAATTGATGTACTTTACTACCAACTCAATCTCTCAATGTGCTTTGACTACTGGACTACAAAGCTATAAGCTTGCAAATTTGAATCAACTTCCTAGAATCAAAACTATGCTCTCCGTGATCTTGGTCAGGAAAGAAGTTATTTTATGTATAAGGTTTAGTGTGAATCTGTTTTGCATACCCGTAACTATTGTGCTCAATACTAGGAGCATATTGTTTTTAACAGCATGTTTGATATTCAGTTACCCTTGGAGAAGGCCTGACAAAAAGTGATTGAGAAAGAACAACTTACATTTCTTTGTCAGGTGTTACAAGCTCAGGTGTGTTAATCATATCATCTAAGGTCATCTTGAGGTACTCACTATTCATTGGTGCCTTTCTGCTGATAAAAGCTCTAACAGCCTCAACACAATCTGACCTAAACTTATCCAGTGATCTATCAATAGAAATCAGATGAGGTTGTATTCTATCTTCCCTCGCTAATAACAGAATGTGGCCTGTATAAAAGCTATTACATGGTCTGTTAACTAAATATTGAGTATTTTGAGTATCATCGATACTTTTTTCAGAAAACTTGTCGAAAGGTGTTAAATACAGTTTTAAAAATTTGCCGCCTTTGACACAAACTGGTTGAGTCGAAATTCTATCCTTGCTAATTCAACTTACACACAAAATATAGGTAAATATTACCTGCGGTATTCATGGTAGGCATTTGGTTTTCTTGTCAGCCTATCAATGTTGTGAGACATGTTGAGTAACGTCTTTCTTATTGTGTTATCTCTTCTCTTTAGGATCAGCTTCGTTGTACATCTATCACAGTGTCTGTAAATCACACAATGTCAATTTGTATTTTGTGGCAGAAGCATACTCTCATGTGAAATAGGATAAAGCCTCTCGGTACCAAGGTCTTTGAAAAACTTGGTTGTTAGATGCGCGTCTTAAATGTCAATTTATAAATACGCTGTCTGAGCAAAGCTACATATTTCAAATCAGCAGTATTCAAACATATTTTATTTCATTCTAAAATTGTTTGAGTATCTACAACGTCTCACCTATGATACTGACTTGAGAACTTCTGGTCGTATTCCCTTGATTTTTCATTCTAATTGTAGCTATTCCTTGTTTAGCAATTTCCAAACCCTCAATTATCTTCAATTTAATTTCTTATGATTGTGATGGCAATTTATAAAATTTAAACCACCAGTGCCCATGCAAAAGAATAGGAGCTGTCAATAACTGGGAGCATATGGTTCAGACGCCTCACAACCAGTTATTCGTATTGATCCAGGATTGGCAGCGCAAAGTAGTCCCAATAAAATTAACTTGTGATAATCAATCGTAGTAACAAGCCTTGATATGAATTTCAAGTACTAGAGAAGGAAAGCTCTATGATAACCGACAGGAATTAACAAGCAAGCTTCTGATCAATTGTAAAATACACTAAAATGACCTGTTTTTAGAGACTTATATTACTACGCCAAATTTGGTGCAGAAATATATCAGGCAAAAAACCATGAATGGTTGGATTTTCCTCTGTATTCATGAGGCATTTATTTCAATTCATGTAGAGATGTTGATTCAAAACTTGGGAATATACTAAAAGGATATGTTTGTAGGTAATTCACATGTAATTGTTCACTCAACATATGTTATATTTGAAATTAGCTGGGCAAAATGAATATTGAGTTAAAATCCTGTGTCTGGAAGACTGTGTGATAGGCATTCTTATTAAACCCCTTCTCCATCACAAAAGTTTCATTTGTTCACAATAAATGCATACTCCCCTCACCAAGGCCTTGGAGGACGCCCATATTAGAAATAATAATTCAGTCTAGATAAGGTTTTAACATAATTTTACTTCTCGTTTTGTCAGGTAAAAGTGCATTTTGATCAAAATTTGACTATTTTAGGAGTATGATAATTCAAAATTGCAAAATGGCACATCAATTTTTATCGATCAATACTGGCCAGCCCTGGGTAAGGGAGGGCACTAGGGTAATCAAATTTGTCCACCTTGGCCAACAATCGACACAGCTCACTTCCATTATAGCATTGTCAACGCTTATGGCTGAGCTATCAGTATGTGAATTTTGCTGCAGTTTTTTTTCAAGTCAAATCGAACATTAAACATTTTTGTTGTTACGGCTGCATGATATAAGGGCAGTCTTTATGTATTGACTGCATTTTTTGCTCCAAGAACTTGCAATTTCTTTTTATATGAGCATAGTGACACTAAGTTTTGACATGTTGCTGAGCTTCAGTGACGCGTTATGATGTTACGTCATGGCGTAACGCCGTCACATTTTGGGTTTAGACTTCTTTGATCATGTTGATTGAGCAACCCCAAAAAAATTTTTGGCTAGGCACGTCCTTAAAAGTTTTGTCTTTGTCCAGTCTGTTGATATGTTTCATTGTTTTTCTGATCGAAGCTATTTTATCACAGCTATCATAAATGGTTACATAAACAGCCTCAATCTGAATCAATGCAATCAAATATAATATTTCATTTTTTATGTTTTTTGGTTCACCAAATTTTCATTTAGACAATTGGAAAACATTTCTCCATTATATTCATTGTCAATAAGAAATCAAGCAATATTCAAAATTGCTGAAAAGGAAAGATCACCATGTTGCAGGCTGGCGCCATCGATTGAATGATTTAACATTGCCATGTATTTGAGATCAAGATCAGAATTTGATTATTTATTAGTAAAACTTACATTCTGTCTAGAGCCGTTGTAAGTTCTTTTCGACATGAAGTACAATGCTTCTTCTTTTGCACGGCAGCCTGTTCAACCAGATAGTGGTGTTTGATACCTAATCTAATCTCTTCAGTTTTCTTTTCTGTATATAATCTCTCCTTTACTAACTCCTTAGGGAACTTCAGCAACCCCAATGCTGGGTCATTTATCATGCAGTCTTGAATACTGTAAGAACAAGACAAGATTCAATTGATCATTATCACTGCGCTAATTTGTGCATCAGTGTTACGGTGTGCAGGGACAAAATCAGTAGAAAGAAGATAGGAGGTCTTTTTTTTCAAGTCTGGTGAACAGCAACTAGTCTGTTTGCACGGGCAGTGACCATCTTCAATCGTCAATTTAACTATGCTAAGCTGATAGACATTAATTTGGTTTATATGCTCACCAATGGAAACTTGAAATACACCTGGGTTCGAAGATAATATTTCGCACATGAAAACATTAAAGGAAAAAGAGCGCAAGTGTAATTGTCCTCTCATCAATGATTTTTCTAGCATTTGCATGATAAAATGTATGCTTCGTATGAATTTACACTCAATCCTTTTGTTTTGATCAATAATTGAATTCTCTTTTGAAGCACACCATAGATTTATGACCACTTAGTACACTGAATAAGAGTGACATCAGAGCAGATCAATACAGGGAGAGAATTTTTTGGAACCAACAAGTTGATTAAAATCAGATGTCTTATCATACCCCACATCCCAGAGCATGGGCGGCGAAAAAGTAGTTGCCTTATTGACGAGGCTGCGCCAGGTTGCTCTTTGTTTTCAGGCAGGTCAGAGCACTCCTGGGTGGCCAACCAAACCCCAGAAGCGGATGGACTGCAGTGGTATTCGAGCCCACGACCTTCAAAATTAGCATGCTAAACTAACTGTGCTCTAACGAACTGAGCCACCTCCTACTCCTGGCGCGACAATGAAGACTTGATGAGTCAGCGCTACTGCACAGAATCATTCAATAAAAACTGCAGTGTATTGGCTTGAGTTAGACAGCTGCAATGCGAGTTTGTGCCATTACATTATCAAACAGTCAACTTCAAAACTTCAACCTCAAATTGATAGTTTGATAATGTAATGCTATTAACTCGCGTTGTCTAAACACTTAGACTAGGATTTGAGTAACCTTTTGGTTGCAGTCTACACGTTGTCACTATATGAATTTGATCAAATGCATATTTTTATGATGCCAATGTGTTTCACTTCCAGTGGCTGTGGGTGGTTACAAGAGCCAGCAATTCAACTAATGGAGAGTAGGAATAAATCTGCACACCTCTTCTATATACACATAATACTCACCAACTTCTATAAAGAATACAGGAGCCGCTTATGTTTGTCATTTTGTTACTACCGGCAGCTTTCTTTAGAGGAACAGTTTTAGCGCTGGCAGCAGCCCTCATGTGTAAAATAGTAGGTTTGCTTGATGATTTAGTTGTAGGATCTGAAGCTATGCTAGTAAGGTTTATATTGAAGTGTCCGGTAGTAGGCCTCCGTCGTTTCAATATGTGCTCTTTGTAGTAATCACAATTCAAAGCCTCATTAGCTATCGGATAGACCGCAGGCCTCATCTGCCATGATCTGTGTATCGGCTTTGATCGAGGGAATCCTGTCTTCCTACACTCATGTGTAGATATAACAGGTAGATTCAGTGATTTATATCCAATGCCATGCATGGTGACAACCACAGAGCTAAAATAAGCAGCAGCTGAAGGCTGATTATTAGAGAGCAATCCTGAAAAAGCAAGAAATATTTTCATTGTGTATTTGAGACAATGGATAAAAAGATTTGGTATTTGTTAGAAGTTATCCCTTCTTTGCTAAATAATATAGATGTTATCATAGTGAAAGTAAGGCTAAAAGTTGAACAACAGTGTTATTATGACAAAACTTTATATACGCTATTCTATTTGGCAGGCAATATTATCCTCGATAGATGTTTCCATTCCATGTCCCTTCCGCAAGAATGTGGGCATTTATAAGTTTGGTCCTAACTTAGCAATATTGAAATACGGCATTGCTTCTAATTATGACTATAATGATGATTTGGGAAAGCTACAAAGGCTGCTTATATTGTATAAAGACTTAGTGTTTTCTTCCAAGTGTCTGCTTATTTAATCACCACGTATTTATTTATTTGTTTAAAGAGGTTTTCTAGAAAGTTTACAGATAACAGAGTAGTTAAAAAGTAACTTGTTGACCTCTACACACAGTTAAATACACTCCCAAAAAAAGGGGTTATACATAAATAAATGACGATGTTCTAGAAATGGGAAAGTAAGTTATATATGGCTTTATAGAAATAGCAATGATATATATATATATATAAAATTATTGTTCTTGTGACGATTATTATCAAAAGTATTAGTTAAAAGATAGTAGACTGTCAGCCGTTTTGCATTTCAGTCTGAAATTGTGATTGAAGAGAGCTGTTTTGCCAAAATGTGTCCTAAAAGAAGGTTTTATTACTGAACATTTACTTCTAAGGGAGCGTTGGTGTTTATTGGGCTTTTGCACCAGGCGAAGAATATGCTTTGATGCTTTATTTTTGAATAACTTTTATTTATATGTAAATTTGTGAAATTGGTAATGTCTTCTACCTTTAGGGTGGGTAATATTAAGAGTGATCTACCAGTTGTGACAGAAAACTTTTTAGGTGCAGATATTATGATTCTAATTGCTTTATTCTGAACTTTTTCAATTGTGTCGGATGTTTTTTAAGTGCCTTTTAGGTAGATAGATGAGCAGTATTCTAGGATAGGTCTGACGAGAATTTCGTAAGTCCTTAAGGATTCCTCAACATTCATGTATTTTTTCAGTTTTGAGAGTAGGTATACTACTTTGTTTGCCGTTTCATTGGCATGGATGTGGAATGATAGATCAGCATCCAGGGTTTTGATAGAGAGTTTTGTCTCAATTTTTGAGTTTTGAAAATTGATGGGGTAAAAGTTTTTAATGTTTCTGTTGGAGAAAATGCACAATTGTGTTTTCTCAATGTTGAGTCTCAGTAAGTGGCTATGGTACCAATCTGATGCTTTCTTTAGCAGAGTATTGGACTCCACTAGTACTTCATCTATGCTTGTGGCTGTACAGTAGAATAGCGTATCATCATCATAAGCGAATGAATTGTCAAATGTTGCTAGCAATCCATTGATGGCTAAGTTAAAGAGGATAGGACCCAGAATTGAGGTACCCCACAGGTGATTGATTATCCAGTATGTATAGAAGAAGTTTGTGTTTGATTGTATCAAATGCTTTTCAGACGTCTAGGGATAAGGCTCCAATGTAACATGGAGTGGATTGGTCAAGTTTAGTTTTCCATTGTTGCGGCACAGATAGCAACATTTGCTCGGTTGAATGGTTCTGACGAAATCCGAATTGTTGGTCTGAAAATAGGTTGTGTTTCTCTATGTAAGTCATCATCTGATTTTTCATGTCATGTTCAAATATCTTTGACAGAATTGGAAGCGAGGATATTGGTCGATAATTTGACGGGTCACATTTTTCACCTTTTTTATGAATTGGCGTGACAAGGGTATTTGACTTGGACTACAGGTATTCTAGTATCAACCAAAGTGTTTTCCCTGCTGGCCTCACCTACAGGGCTATTGGGTTGTGAATGCCCTTGTTAAGGGTTGGCACAGAGAGTGAGAACTGTTACAATAACTTCCAACCTATCGATTGTTCATTGCTCTAAACTCATACTTTATTTGTGATGAGTGAAGACTTGAAAATAAAAACAAAAAACCTCTAAATGAACAAAAGCACAAACGTGAATCTGTATCGTTTAGTGCTGCATAGAATGTGTGTATTGTCACATTTTTTTTATAACCACAACTTTGATGATTTCATTATATTTTAGCACTATATACAAAGTGAAACCTTAGTTTGAGATGATCATTGAGCTGTACATGGATTGGACATCTATTTGGGTGTGCTAGCTTTAAAACCCTAAGCTAGCAAGTTTATTTATTCTTAACTTATTAAACAAAGCATCTTCTTTGTTTAACATCTGCTATTACAACTAACAAAAAGGAGGCAGACGAATGATTAAAATAGGCCAATAAAAAGACCCTTTACAATAATGAAATACCAATCAAGTAATAGATAACATAAAAGACTTTACAAAGTGAAACTACTAAAGAATAATAACAAGACTGTAATACATAACATTCTCTAACACTATATAAAATTACATCAACAATGATTCTAAACAGTCATATCGTAGTCTTTAAGGAAAGTCGGGAGGCGGCGTTGTCTGCGTGGTCTTATCTGTTGGTGTGGCCGCTGGCACCTCAGTAAATTCCTGACCCTCCACCGCAGTACTGGCAGCGGCACCGGTGACTGCCGAATCTAGATGGGGAGTATCTTCTGATTCAGGTCTCTCGTTCAATGTAGTCTCTGCTGGAATTTGGCCAACCTCCCTATCTACAACAGAAGAAGATGACATGTTATTTCTAAACAGAGATTTGCTTCTATCATTGACTTCAAACTCCATTCCCTCCTCAAAATTATCTAATTCACAGGCCTTAAGCTGGTCTACATGCCTTTTCCAAATTACCAACTCGCCCCTCAGTTCGACCTGTATGCTGTAAGTGACAGGTGATATTTTGGCAACTACTACGCCTGATAACCACCCAGGTTTCCTAATGTTTAGATAGTCTCAAGCTATTACTGGATCTCCAATAACAAACGCACGGGGATGCTGCACCCCTCCTGATTCTTGAGTGATACAAGCCCTCATATCCGGTCTCACCAAATCATGCCTAGTGCGAATTCTACAGCCCATGAGCATTTCTGAGAGTGTTTGACCAGTCGAAGAATGAGGTGTTGAGCGGTACACTAATAAAAACTCATGCAATCGATGTAGTTTAGAGAACTTACCGTTCCTCTTCTTTAACCCTTGTTTCAATGTTTTTACAAACCTTTCTGGGGCTCCGTTTGATGATGGATGAAATGGTGCGGAGAATATGCTCTTAACTCCATTTTTCTGGAGAAACTTCTGTTATTCCAGGCTAGGAAAAGGTGGTCTGTTGTCTGCAACTATCTCCTCACATAGCCCTTGTTTTGAGAAGACACTTCTCAGAGCTTCGATGGTGCGCTCCGCATTGGTACCTCTTGGCATCAGGATAACCTTTGTCCACTTTGAGAATGCGTCTACCATGACAAAGTACTAATCTCCTTCAAACTGTGCGAAGTCTATATGTACCCTTCTCCATGGTCGATCCGGCCAAGCCCACGAGTTGTGGGACAGTTGAGGTGGGCTTTCAGCATTCTGCTGACATGGTGAGCATTTCCTTACTTCTGCCTCAATCTATTTATCAATTTTAGGCCACCAGAAATGAATTCTTGCCAGTGCCTTCATCTTCACAATGCCTTGGTGACCCTGGTGAAGCTCCTCCAGAAGTTTAAATCTCAGTTTGTTGGGTATAATAACGCGATTTCCCCACAGAAGGCAGCCATCTTCTATCGTTATTTCATTCCTTTTAAGATGATAAACTTCCAGTGTTGCTTCAGACACTGCTGGCCAGCCAGTCTTCACACAGTGCATTTCTTTGGAAAGTATGGGATCTGTACGAGTTTGACGTGCAATCTGTCTAGCTGTTACTGGAAGTGAAGCGAGAACTTCAGTATTACACTCTCTAGCTTCCTGTGTCCATTTGATGATCTCGGGATTCGTCTCCGTTTTTTTTAGTGGCAAACGTGACAGTGCATCAGCACAACCATTCTTGCTACCTGGTCTGTGTTGCACCTGGAGTGTATAGCCCGCTATTCCAATAGCCCATCTGAGAATCCCTGCAGCTGCAAGGCTGGGAAGCCCCTTTCGAGATCCTCCATATAGATAGTAATGAAACTTCTTGATACCATATATTATGGCTAGAGCTTCTCTGTCAATCTGAGAATAGTTCTTTTCAGCATCAGTCAGAGTACGTGAGGCAAATGCTATTGGCCTCTCATGTTTGCCTCGTCCATGACTTATTACTGCTCCTAATCCTACTGGAGAAGCATCCACAGCTAGATAAATCTCCTCCTTAGGGTCATAGTGAGCCAGTACTGTGTCCTCTGTAATTTTTCTCTTGATCCTGTCAAATGAGTGTTGTCTCTCAGCTGTCCACTTCCATCTCTGCTTGTGCTGAAGTAACTCATTTAGTGGTGCTGCTAAGGTAGACATGTTATCCACAAACTTTCTATACTGGTTTGCCAGGCCTAAAAATGACCTCATTTCTCCCGAGTTCTTTGGTGCTGGCGCATCTATTATTGCCTCTGTTGCGCAAGGATCTTTCCTGATGCCATTCTTATCTACCACATTTCCTGGGTACTGTATTGAAGGCATCATGTATTCACATTTGGAGCATTGCAGCTTGAAACCATACTTGCTAAGATGGCTCAGAACTTCCTCCAGATTGTGTAAATGTTCCTGATCATTCTTTCCAGTGACAATGATGTCATCAAGATAGCATCCACAGTCCAAACCCTGGAGCACTCTGTCCATCACACTTTGAAACAATGATGGAGCTGCTGATATGTCGTAAGGGACTCTGGTTGGTGCAAACAACCCACAGCGAGTGTTGATAGCCACATAAGCCTGAGAGTCCTCGTCAAGCTCAATCTGTTGGTATGCTTGAGACAGATCTAGCTTAGTAAACTTTTCCCCTCCGTTTAGCTTTGTCAGCAATTCTTCAATGTTTGGCATCGGGTGTTCTGGTACCTTCAGATGCAGATTGATGGTCACAGAGTAGTTCCCACATATTATGTACTTTCCTGATGGCTTCTTCACCGGTGTAGTATTGTAAACTGTCCCCCGCGCGAAAACAACCCCGGGACACTTTACAATATTGTAAACTGTCCCGGGGACACTTTACAATAAAAACAGGCCTATTGTAAACTGTCCCCCCTATTGTAAACTGTCCCCCCCTATTGTAAACCGTCCCCCCCTATTGTAAACTGTCCCCCCTATTTGTGACTGTCCATATCGAGAGCCCAGCTGTTTCTCACCATTCTAAATGGGTCAGATCATCTAAGTGGAGCATACCATGATGTTCTGGCTGCCACTATGATGGCCAAAGTTGTACCATGGGGATGGTGGTGGTATCTCATTGAATGAGTGTATAAAGCCTCTTTTTCATATGGTACTTTGGGGATCTATTTTTCGCAAACACTAGTTATTTAAAGCTCCTATGATTTAGAGATGTCTGGTTTGCGAAGAAAGGTGCACTAAGCCAACAGTGGATAGATGTGTAGTTGCCACATCACAGAACACACCTACTTTCATTGCAGGTTCATGAGCCGCGCGAAAACAACCACCCCATTCATTCATCATAAAATCTATTTCCGTCAAGCATTTGCCTAGGAGTGATGGCAGTCAGTCACAAGTGTGAGCGGGAGAAATAATTACTTTTGAGCTTTTCATATTGTGAGGATGGGTATTGCACTGTAAAATATTGCTTAAGCCGCGCGAAAACAACCACCCCCTAAGCTGTCTTATAAAGATATCTGTTAAAAAGTCTCAAACATAATGAACCGTGATTTTGCATCCATAATGCGATTATCATAAGGTGACTGTGTACCAAATTTCAGATTAGTAGGTCAGAACTTAATGACACAACGAATGATATGTCGTTCTTTGCAAGTTCATGAGCCGCGTGAAATTAACCACCCCATTCAGTCATCTTGAAATCTACCTCAATCAAGCATTTGCCTGTGAGTGATGAAAGTCAGTCACATGTGAGACCTGGAGAAATAACGACTTTTGAGTTTTTCATATTGTGCCGCCTGGTATTGGACTGTAAAATATTGCTTAAGCCGCGCGAAAACAACCACCCCCCAAAGTGTCTTATAAAGATTATCTGTCAAAAAGTCTCAATCATAATGAACCATGATTTGGCAGCCATAATTCGATTGTCATAAGGTGACTGTGTACCAAATTTCAGATAAGTAGGTCAGAAGTTAATGACACAACGGATGATATGTCGTTCTTTGCAAGTTCATGAGCCGCGCGAAAACAACCACCCCATTCATTCATCTTGAAATCTACCTCAATCAAGAATTTGCCTGTGAGTGATGACAGTCAGTCACAAGTGAGAGTGGGAGAAATAACCGCTTTCGAGCTTTTCATATTGTGCGGCCTGGTATTGCCCTGTAAAACATTGCTTAAGCCGCGCAAAAACAACCACCCCCCAAAGTGTCTTATAAAGATTATCTGTCAAAAAGTCTCAATCATAATGAACCATGATTTGGCAGCCATAATTCGATTGTCATAAGGTGACTGTGTACCAAATTTCAGATAAGTAGGTCAGAAGTTAATGACACAACGGATGATATGTCGTTCTTTGCAAGTTCATGAGCCGCGCGAAAACAACCACCCCATTCATTCATCTTGAAATCTACCTCAATCAAGAATTTGTCTGTGAGTGATGACAGTCAGTCACAAGTGAGAGTGGGAGAAATAACCGCTTTCGAGCTTTTCATATTGTGCGGCCTGGTATTGCACTGTAAAACATTGCTTAAGCCGCGCAAAAACAACCACCCCCCAAAGTATCTTATAAAGATTATCTGTCAAAAAGTCTCAATCATAATGAACCATGATTTGGCAGCCATAATTCGATTGTCATAAGGTGACTGTGTACCAAATTTCAGATAAGTAGGTCAGAAGTTAATGACACAACGGATGATATGTCGTTCTTTGCAAGTTCATGAGCCGCGCGAAAACAACCACCCCATTCATTCATCTTGAAATCTACCTCAATCAAGAATTTGTCTGTGAGTGATGACAGTCAGTCACAAGTGAGAGTGGGAGAAATAACCGCTTTCGAGCTTTTCATATTGTGCGGCCTGGTATTGCACTGTAAAACATTGCTTAAGCCGCGCAAAAACAACCACCCCCCAAAGTATCTTATAAAGATTATCTGTCAAAAAGTCTCAATCATAATGAACCATGATTTGGCAGCCATAATTCGATTGTCATAAGGTGACTGTGTACCAAATTTCAGATAAGTAGGTCAGAAGTTAATGACACAACGGATGATATGTCGTTCTTTGCAAGTTCATGAGCCGCGCGAAAACAACCACCCCATTCATTCATCTTGAAATCTACCTCAATCAAGAATTTGCCTGTGAGTGATGACAGTCAGTCACAAGTGAGAGTGGGAGAAATAACCGCTTTCGAGCTTTTCATATTGTGCGGCCTGGTATTGCCCTGTAAAACATTGCTTAAGCCGCGCAAAAACAACCACCCCCCAAAGTGTCTTATAAAGATAATCTGTTAAACAGTCTCAAACATAATGAACCGTGATTTTGCATCCATAATGCGATTATCATAAGGTGACTGTGTACCAAATTTCAGATTAGTGGGTCAGAACTTAATGACACAACGGATGATATGTCGTTCTTTGCAAGTTCATGAGCCGCGCGAAATTAACCACCCCATTCAGTCATCTTGAAATCTACCTCAATCAAGCATTTGCCTGTGAGTGATGAAAGTCAGTCACAAGTGAGACCTGGAGAAATAACGACTTTTGAGGTTTTCATATTGTGCGGCCTGGTATTGGACTGTAAAACATTGCTTAAGCCGCGCGAAAACAACCACCCCCCAAGCTGTCTTATAAAGATTATCTGTCAAAAAGTCTCAAACGAAATGAACCATGATTTTCTAGCAATGATTTGATTGTCATGAAGTGACTGTGTACCTTATTTTGGATTAAAATTTTAGAAATTAATGACACAACGAATGATATGTCGTTCTTTGCAAGTTCATGAGCCGCGCGAAAACAACCACCCCATTCAGTCATCTTGTGATCTACCTCAATCAAGCATTTGCCTGTGAGTGATGAAAGTCAGTCACAAGTGAGACCTGGAGAAATAACCGCTTTTGAGGTTTTGATATTGTGCCACCTGGTATTGGACTGTAAAACATTGCTTAAGCCGCGCGAAAACAACCACCCCCCAAGCTGTCTTATAAATATTATCTGTCAAAAAGTCTCAAACGAAATGAACCATGATTTCTAGCAATAATGTGATTGTCATGAAGTGACTGTGTACCTAATTTTGGATTAAAAGGTTAGAAATTAATGACACAACGGATGATATGTCGTTCTTTGCAAGTTCATGAGCCGCGCGAAAACAACCACCCCTTTCAGTCATCTTGAAATCTACCTCAATCAAGAATTTGCCTGTGAGTGATGACAGTCAGTCACAAGTGAGACTGGGAGAAATGACCGCTTTTGAGCTTTTCATATTGTGCGGCCTGCTTGATTGAGGTAGATTTCAAGATGACTGAATGGGGTGGTTGTTTTCGCGCGGCTCATGAACTTGCAAAGAACGACATATCATCCGTTGTGTCATTAATTTCTAACCTTTTAATCCAAAATTAGGTACACAGTCACTTCATGACAATCACATTATTGCTAGAAAATCATGGTTCATTTCGTTTGAGACTTTTTGACAGATAATCTTTATAAGACAGCTTGGGGGGTGGTTGTTTTCGCGCGGCTTAAGCAATATTTTACAGTCCAATACCAGGCGGCACAATATGAAAAACTCGAAAGCGGTTATTTCTCCCTCTCTCACTTGTGACTGACTGTCATCACTCACAGGCAAATTCTTGATTGAGGTAGATTTCAAGATGAATGAATGGGGTGGTTGTTTTCGCGCGGCTCATGAACTTGCAAAGAACGACATATCATCCGTTGTGTCATTAACTTCTGACCTACTAATCTGAAATTTGGCACACAGTCACCTTATGACAATCGAATTATGGCTGCCAAATCATGGTTCATTATGATTGAGACTTTTTGACAGATAATCTTTATAAGACACTTTGGGGGGTGGTTGTTTTCGCGCGGCTTAAGCAATATTTTACAGTCCAATACCAGGCGGCACAATATGAAAAACTCAAAAGTCGTTATTTCTCCAGGTCTCACATGTGACTGACTTTCATCACTCACAGGCAAATGCTTGATTGAGGTAGATTTCAAGATGACTGAATGGGGTGGTTAATTTCACGCGGCTCATGAACTTGCAAAGAACGACATATCATTCGTTGTGTCATTAAGTTCTGACCTACTAATCTGAAATTTGGTACACAGTCACCTTATGATAATCGCATTATGGATGCAAAATCACGGTTCATTATGTTTGAGACTTTTTAACAGATATCTTTATAAGACAGCTTAGGGGGTGGTTGTTTTCGCGCGGCTTAAGCAATATTTTACAGTGCAATACCCATCCTCACAATATGAAAAGCTCAAAAGTAATTATTTCTCCCGCTCACACTTGTGACTGACTGCCATCACTCCTAGGCAAATGCTTGACGGAGGTAGATTTTATGATGAATGAATGGGGTGGTTGTTTTCGCGCGGCTCATGAACCTGCAATGAAAGTAGGTGTGTTCTGTGATGTGGCAACTACACATCTATCCACTGTTGGCTTAGTGCACCTTTCTTCGCAAACCAGACATCTCTAAATCATAGGAGCTTTAAATAACTAGTGTTTGCGAAAAATAGATCCCCAAAGTACCATATGAAAAAGAGGCTTTATACACTCATTCAATGAGATACCACCACCATCCCCATGGTACAACTTTGGCCATCATAGTGGCAGCCAGAACATCATGGTATGCTCCACTTAGATGATCTGACCCATTTAGAATGGTGATAAACAGCTGGGCTCTCGATATGGACAGTCACAAATAGGGGGGACAGTTTACAATAGGGGGGGACGGTTTACAATAGGGGGGGACAGTTTACAATAAGGGGGGACAGTTTACAATAGGCCTGTTTTTATTGTAAAGTGTCCCCGGGACAGTTTACAATATTGTAAAGTGTCCCGGGGTTGTTTTCGCGCGGGGGACAGTTTACAATACTACACCGGTACTATTGGAGCTCCCCACTCACTGTAATCAATCCTTGAAAGAATACCTTCTGACACAAGTCTGTCCAGCTCCTCTTTGATGGGTTCTCTCACCGCATACGGTACTGACCTTGGTTTGAAAAATCGAGGTGTAGCCCCTCCTTTCAGCTCTAGCTTGACCTTAATATCTTTCACCTTGCCAGGTTGACCATTAAACAAAGCGCTGTACTTGTGTACCAAACGACTAGTTGGGTTATTTTCCTTCAGTGACTTGATGAACTTCCAGTCTACCTGTATCTTTGCAAGCCAATCACGTCCAAGAAGAGCAGGACCCTTTGACTCTGCAACAATCAAAGGCATATCAGTATAAACAGCGTCATGATACTTAACATTTACTTTACATTCCCCAAGAACTTTGATTGGTTGCCCTGTTATCGTTGTAAGGTCTACATCACTTGGTTCCAACTTTTCAACACCAAGGGTTTTGAACTGCTTTAGTGATATAACTGACACTGCAGCACCTGTGTCTAGTTCCAAATCTAAAGGTACATCATTTATCCTCATCTGTATCATAAATGGGGGTAGGCCTACCCTTTTAGATTCACCAACTTTGCTCACCTTAACTGCATGTAAATGATCATCGTATTCAGATTCTGAATCCCAACTAACAACTGATTGCGTTTGATCCACTTTGTAAACCTTTTGTTTTCTATATTTGTGATTACTAGTCTTAGGTGTGCCTGTGAAACTTTTCCTATCTGGACAGTCAGCTTTGAAATGCCCTTCTTTACCGCAATGGAAACAAGCACAAGAGCTTTTAGTACTCTCTTTATTTCTAAAATCTTTAGATTTCTTACCTGAGAATTGCAGTTTGTGAATTTCTCCTGTCATGTTGTCCACATGCTTTCTAGCACGGTCATGTCCTTGAGCTGTATTGAAAGCACCCACTAAGGTGAGGTTTTGCTAACCTAAAAGTTTTTTCTGGGTATCCCGGTCGTGTAGACCAATCACGAACATATCTCTCAGTGCTTCCTCCCTATATGCTTCAAAACCACATGTCTCTGCTAGTTTTCTCAAGGCGTTTAAAAACTCCGACACGGTCTTATCCGCTGTTTGTCTTCTATTATAAAAAACATCTCTCTCTGCTATGACTACAGGAGCTGGAGACAGGGGGCCTTTGACCAACTTTTGTAAATCATCTAATGATTTGGTGTCTGGTTTGTCTGGGTGACACAGTGTTCTTATCAACGAATAGCACTTTCTGCCTACTCTTGACAGAAATATAGCCTTACACTTTGGAACATCAGTTTCTTTGGTTTTGTCAACACCATTTGCAATAAAATATTGGTCTAGTCTTTCACACCACTCTTCCCACAATGTTTTATCCTGCTCATCATCAAGATCAAACTGATCTATATCACAATACACAGCAGTAGCCATTTTGATTGCCACTCACTATCTTGCACTAAAGATAAGCCTACACAGACTGTATTTTGACTCTAACTAATAGCACTCACCAACAAGTTCCTAGCTCCAAGGAAATGTTGTACCCTGAGTATGCCTGCTAAAAGCTCTGAGTACAGCTTAGTCTATGTTCAAACTGCCCTAGTTATGCCTAGTGTTTGAATCCTTGACCTACTGAGCTTACTACAACCAAGTAAGCACCTGTGCTGTTGCAACAAGAGCACAAAACATACAATTTAATCTAAAGAATGAAAAAGAATATCTTAGAACAATACTTCCTTCTGGACTGCATTTGAAGTCTGAGTCTCTTTCTTCTTGAGCAGTGGGCTTCAAATCACTATATCTCGTCGCCATTGAGCTGTACATGGATTGGACATCTATTTGGTTGTGCTAGCTTTAAAACCCTGAGCTAACAAGTTTATTTATTCTCAACTTATTAAACAAAGCATCTTCTTTGTTTAACATCTAATATACAACTAACCAAAAGGATGCAGACGAATGATTTAAGTAGGCCAATAAAAAGAGCATTTACAATAATGAAATAGAAATCAAGTAATAAATAACATAAAAGACTTTCACTTTACAAAGTGAAACTACTAAAGAATAATAACAAAACTGTAAAACATAACAATCATGAGTGTATGAGTCAGTGTTGATGATAAAACCATTCTGAGATAACAATATTAAAGCATATCATGTGATTAAGTCAATGAGGAAGTTCAGACATTACACAGTTGTGCTTTTGTCGTTGTGAGTAGTTCAAGCCTTGAGTTGCATTTACAGCCATGGCAGACCTGGCAGATGTTGACCTTATCATCTGTTCATGTGATTAAGTGCTCAAACGGTGCGAGATGCTGGTAGAGGCATTTTATTATCAACCACTTTCTCCCCTCCGTTTAAGGATATAAACATAAAGTGCCGCAGTTATGGCCACCATGTAAGAGAGGATAACTCAAAACATTTCGTAAAAATTGAGATGGAGCTAGATAAAAAGACTGGTCATACAAGAGAAAAAGATAGTTATGTATAGTTATGATAGTTCTGTATAGGCGATCAAGACATATTGTTTCATATCCATCATACCAATATGCTTACAAGTTCCCAGGATTGCTTGATTTTGACTTGGAATGTCAAAATATTTTCCAGCCTAATTCCTTGAAAAATTTGGTAGGGGTGAGAAATTTACTACAGTTTACTACAGTGTACTGTTTTTTGGCAGGTGATGTCTAGCCAGCCAAAGTTTTTGTTGTGAAGTTAATAAGTCAGAGTTAAATCTGAATTTTACTTCCACATCCTTCTCTGTTTGTCGTTAAATAATATATATTTTGAAACTAAGATGTCTTATGAACACATCAAGAAAATATCTGAGGCAGCCTTCTCATATTCACCTAAAGAACAGCAACTTCAGACTGTCAGCTCGTATTTTGCTGAGGGGAAAGATACTATTCTTGTTGCCCCCACTGGTTTTGGTAAATCATTCGTATACCAAGTGGCTCCATTTCTTTATGACAGCAAATATACATTACCTAGTGTTAATAGGACTAGAAGGACAAACACTATCAGAGAACAAACATTTGGCTCTAATGTCACTACTGATGTTTCTTCACTCTCTGTATTTACATCTCTGAGTGAGAGCAGGGAGAATGGTGAGAGTCAGTTATCTGAAACTGTTCAGCCTACTACAGGTAGATCTACTAGCACTTCTGCTGATACCTCTAATACCATTGAAGATGATGCTAAGCCCACTGACACAAGTACGCCAACCCGACCAGAGAGAGGAGATATCCCTAGTGACAATGTGGACAACCTTTCAGGTCTGCTGGCAGAGACAACGCTATCCGCCACCACCACATCTTCTACTATAATGCCTACAGCCTCTTGTGTAAGTGGTTAAGCTGAGTGATACTTGGTTGATGGGTGTAGGTTGTTCATTAATTTATTATTCAGCGATCATGAAACTAGTTTGAAAGCTAATCATTTCCTGTCGACAACATTGCTGTGACTACGTCTACTGCCTAAGCAAAGGCAGACAATTTTGTTTTATTGTTGCAATTTAATATGTCTAAATGTAACAAATCCCATGTGTCAGTGTGGAAGCCCAGACATATATCACAATATTAGCAGCGGATATTTTTTAACATTTACAAGCATGAACGTCATCAAATACCTACAGGCCTTCTCATCAGCTTTCAAGAAATTACAAGAACTTGGTGTCCTGATGTTGTTGTGTCAACGGATAAATAATATTTATAACTATTTTTTTTATATGAATTAAGTGTATGCAAGGAGTAAACCAACTTCAAATGATTTGTTGCATTTAAGTTTGGAAATTTTTAATTTAATCCTCTTTATGTTACAGCCTGTCATACAGATTTTGGTCATCATGCCGCTCATTGCCATGATCACTGATGGGCTAGCCAATCTCAAAAGGGTCCTACCAATGGTCAGCGCCATCCACTTGACAGCTGCCACACTCGGTGAAGGAAAAGTAGCTTCCATTCTCTTCGCCAGTCCTGAGACATTGCTCAGCCAGTGCGGTCGAAAGTTTATCGAGGAGGTTGCCAACATTAAGGCTGTCTTTGTAGATGAATTTCACATTGTCTCCTCATGGTGAGTAAACTTACTACCTATAAAGTTGATTGTAATTGGGAATTGACAAATGTTTTGATGACTTGCTTTGGAGCCAGTACCATTCTACCTGTTTCATAGTTAGCTTATGCTGATAACAGGCCTGTCACTTGTCTTAAAAAGTAGTGATGGTACAACCGGGGTCAATAGGGCAAGCTTTTGCTTGAGCACAAAAAAGGTCTAAATAGCTGATTGAATCACAAAAAGCAAAAATTCAATACACAATATTTATGTTCCTTGTCATATTTAGGTTGTTACCAATTACCTTACACATATTACATCTCACTTTGCAATAAATGCCAGATTGGGATAATAGTTTTTACAGCCCGTCTAGTTATATTGTTTAACAAAACTTGCAAACATGATACAAAGGTGTGTGGTAATAATATTGCTGCTATTTGGAACTTTGATATTGGTATTAGAAACTCCAATAAACCTAGTTCTAACATTGTGTTATGTTCACTGCTGTACCAACTTCTTCCAACGAAGAATGTTAACAAATTGCTAGGCATGATAACCTCAAACTGATGAAGTGATTATAATTATGTTTTTACTGTATGAAGAGGTAGCACTACTAATATATATTTGCACATTTCTTTTTGTTTCAGGGGTCTTTCCCACAGCCAAGCTACAGCCTTTCGGGAGTGTTATGGGCAGTTGGGTCAGCTGAGAGCTTACTTGCCATCTAGTGTCCCATTCGTATGTCTTTCAGCAACTGCTCCACAACTTGTAGTAGACAGCGTTGTTACGTCCTTACATTTAGTGTCTCCCAAGATCATCAAAGTACAGATAAACAAATCTAATATCAGGTATGGTATACAGGTTATATTGCACCTAACTAAGTGGTGACTAGTTAATTGAGCAAACATCATCCCTGATATAACCCATGTGCTACTCATCGGCAGATACTTTAGACCTGATTTGATCTCCCTCTAATAATCATAATGATGGCCGACCGCTGGTGGTATAAGGCAACCCGGACAGCACTTAAGACAAGTAAATATCAGCTAGATTTTGGCTGCTTTAGGGTGAGAGTCTGTAGAGAGTTATCAAAGCAATCTCAAATTTTAAAATTTCTCGCACAAGGACATTATTGAATGATGTGAGAAAACCACAGGTCTAGTCTAGAGCATTTTATCTCCCCTGTTACCGATTAACACTAAAATATCTTTGCCTAGGCTACCTTGGACCAATACTGCTTTGTGATAATTTGGTGTAAGTAGAGCAGCCTGTCCTAGGTAAACCAGCACAGGGCTTCCTGCTATACTGTTAGTAGATCATTGTATGGGTGTTAATCTGTCTCAGGGGAGATAACACACTCTCGACCCTTCTAGATCCTTGGTTTTTGCACTTTCAAATCGTTAAAATCATTCAATAATGTCCTAGTAATAGCCTGTATAGTACAGCCCTAGAGGTCCTTGATGAAGATTAGGTCAACTATCTAGGCTACCTGTTACTATTGACTGAATTGGGGCAGCATTTATTATTATCAGATAGAATGAGCATGCAGCTTATCATCCGATCAGTACACAGTTAGCAAATTATTTATATGACGTTGCTCAATGCTCCATTTCAACATTCTTCACTCTCTTTTTTCCAGCTATCACCGGATCCAAGTCAAAGGTTCTGTAGTAGAAGATTTCCAATGGCTTGTCACTCTACTGACCACAACTGTTGAAGAGAAACTTCCCCGCATTCTGATATTCTTCAGGAATGTCAATGTGCTCTCAGATGCTTACGCATATGCTACTGTCAAGTCAGGGCGACAGTTTGGTGACGTCAATTCTTGTATGGGGATGTTCCACCTGAATACCCTACCTCAGCTCAAACAGAAAATATTAGCAGACCTTGGAGAAAAGGATGGCAGGAAAAAGATTGTCTTTTGCTCCAGTAGCCTCTCCATGGGTATGAACTTAGCACAAATAGAGTATGTTGTGCATTATGGGCCTTCATTGACAGCTGAAGCTTTCTTCCAAGAAACTGGTCGAGCAGGGCGTGAGGTGCACCTTTTGTGTCACTCGATTCTGCTGACATATCCACGTATGCTATGTGGAGTCAAACCTGATAAGGTGATGAAAGACTATGCCAAGTCAGACGGTTGTTTACGTAATATTCTTTTATCCAAATTTAATACCACCAAACCTGACAATCAACTGCACTGCTGCATGAGATGCCATCCTGACACTCCTTGTACCATTCTGACATTATTACATGATTCCTTCGAATCATCATTCACCGAAACATTTAGTGACAGCGATTCTGTTGCCTCAGTTGCAAGCATTGAGTCCCTGACCGATATGTAGCTTCTTTTAGAAGTTATACAGTATACACCAATCTTTCTACGTTCTAGTAAACATCATATTGATGTGAGCAATGAATTTTCACAGGTATCACATATCACTGGCTCAGGCATATTTGTTTTTTTTCTGTAACAGACTATCATATATAACATTATGTATAATGGTATCATCATGTGATATAACATTGTTGCATCCACAGTCAGCGTCACATTGTTTATACAAGCATCAGCTTTATAACTCTTAGCTTGTTTGATAGTTTACATATAATACATAATTTCTCGAAAACAGTCGTATATATTCTATGTGATTTATGCATCAGAGTGTTTTATTTATAATAATATGTATAATAATATCAAGTGATATAACATTGTTGCATCCACAGTCAGCGTCACATTGTTTATACAAGCATCATCTTTATAACTCTTAGCTTTGTTTGATAGATTACATATAATACAGGATTTCTCGAAATCAGTCGTAAATATTCTAGGTGATTTTTGTAACAGAGCGTTTTATATATAATAAAATGTAAAATATAATGCTGTGATATGACATTGTTTATACAACAAACATCTTTGCTCGAAATCAGTAGCAAATTTGTGCTCAGTGCAATGAAAGAATAAAAGGCAACCAAATTTGAACCCCTGAGTAAACACAGTCTCTGAATGTATATTCATATTCATTAAATTGGGCCACCATTATCACCTTTAGTATCAATATCCATAGAAACATTGAGGTTTGGGAACAGAGCTATGATTTCAGAATCATCTACATAATTATGATTGTTCTACCTGTGAAAATTGTAGGTAATAATGCCGGCATTGCACCTGTTGGATCCTTGATATGAGAAACTCCTTGAGTGATTTGCCGCTAATGCCAGAAGCTGGGTTATCAGATATTTTCACGAGTGCTGGTGAGTGAGTCTTCGCAGAGGTGTCGGAAGGCACTAGTAATTCCTCGGCGTTATACTTCCTCACCAGTCTCATAATGTCTGATTCCGAGAGCTCGCGCTTGGATATATTGGAATATATCTTGTATCCCATTTCCTTGTCAACATTTTTTTCGATCTTGGACCACACACCGCGCGCCCTTGATATCTTGGAGATGTGGTCCTCAGTGTACTTGCCTCTGTACGTCTTGAGTCTTGCCTTGAAAGCTCGGTTCTCATGCTCCAGCTGTGAGGCAAAAATAGTGAATTCAATTTATTGAATGGCAAAAATAATCATCTGCAGGCAACATTGTGTAACAACTTAGGAACGCTCCGTTACAGGATATCATGTCACATGCTTTTGACCAGGTTTGAAGAATTTCAGTCTTTGATTGTCATATATATTGAATACTGAGGACACCGCATACTATTCATACATTCAATTCCCTCACTATGTTGTGTCTGTTATAATAATCCTTTAGTGTAACTATTTTTAGCAACCTTATACCCATCCCTCTTAGCGGACTAAATGTGACTTTTGACAAATGACATTTGGTCTGGCAGGTTGGCATTAAGCTTTATGCGTTCATCCGAACAAGTTAGAGATCGAGACTAATTAAGCCAATGCCCATGCTGGCTATCCTGACGAAGTAGAGTTTCCCGTCACAGGTAGAAATTATGGAAAACAATAACTAGTTACTATATCTAAAATAATGTAGAGACAGACAGTTCATGAAAGTTATCAGACATCAACTCACTGCTAGATCCAGAGGAATGTTCGTGTCAGGAAGGTTGTAAGAATTAAAAAACCTGTTCCACATTAGCCGGTCTCTTATGTGCTGAGGAAGCACCCTCATCTGAATTAGGGTTTCAGCTAAACCACAGCCATACTTGTAGCACCCATTACCTTTAAACACGACATAGAAATACCCACAACAAAAAAGAAACAAAATTGAGCAACGCATTTCACAGTTACCAATTTCAGCACACCTTTGGATTGATATATTTATGATGTTGGTCAGTCAGTTCTTTGATTTCACTAAGCTGTAGTCTTGTCGCCTTGCAATCCTGCAAAACCCTAGAGGTGATAAGTATTCGAAAGAGGAAAAGTTCATCATTTCGCACACTCTTAAAATAGCTACATTAAAGACATTAAAACTAACCCACCCTCTTAACTTTCAATAGACCTTTGCCAGCCGTTTGTGCTATAACTTTGCCTTGCATTATGAGGCAATCCATTGACACTTAGTGCTTCCCTGGTAATGTGAACAATCTGTCAACTACTATATATGCAACAATAATCCTACTTGGGAGCGCAGTTCACAATAAGTACTTACTTGTAAAGGTGTATGACCTTTTCTCCATTGCCAAGCTGTATGGCACGGTTGTGTATACTCCTCAATAGCCCAAATGTGATGACCTGCGCTGTGTAATTGTATACCGCATCATTCTGCTCGCTCTCTTGAATTGGGATGTTGTGATGCTTTTCCTGATGGTGCTTTCTCAGGTTGCTCTTTGTGGTGAATTTTTTACCGCAAGCAGGACATCTACAATTATAATTAGCCAAGATAAAATACAGTAACAGGGATACATGCAACCATTCAGAGTAAAAAGGAACTCAAGGATAAGTTGTGTAGGATTTCATGATGCATTTTTTCACTCACTCAAACTCAGCAGTAGGAAGAGACGCTGCATGTAAGCAGGAAAGTGTTTGCAAAACAGCACCAATAATCCACCAGTGTCAGTTAAAAATATTCATGATTTATGCTGTAAAGCAATGTCTACCTTATCTTGTCAGATGCCTCCAAGTCTGGCATTGATAGATGTACAAACTTCTCAACGACCCTTTGGGCTGCCTTCTCAACATCATCAGCGGATATATCATCCTGAGACTTTTCTAAGGAGGTCAAACTAAGCTCCTTCATAGCAGCTATAAAGATAATCAACAAAATGATCAATTCACTACAACGTGCTTGATTGTAGACTTCATGGCCGGAAGAAAATTCTACGAGGTATAACCACCTCAATACTGATGCCACTTCTTCATGAAAGCAGGTCAAAGCTCTCATTGGTTACTTTTACTGGATAATTATTACCATTGGAGGGCATACTTAACTGGCTGCTGGCTGACACATTGCTTTCTCTTAACAGCAAACGAAGACAGCAGCTGGATGACATCAGTGGAATGAATACTGTGATTATTTACCTATGCGCATGTAGGCATGAAAGACCTTGTCGAATAGCGCAGCACAGTCATAGTATCTGGATGAGGGATCCGCCTTGACATTTCTAGCATTGAGCAGGTCTTTTGCATGACTGAGAGTACCTGCTGAAGGCTGAGAATCTCCCTGAAAAAACTTCAGATCCAAATAAACAAATTGAGCACAACTAGAGCGTAAGTTAGTTTGCAAGAAATTTGCACGTCACAGATACCTTTGTATCCACCCAATAAGCAAAGATAACTCGTGGATAATAAAGAAAACTGATGTATATTTGACTTAAATTTCTGATCTAGCAGTGGTCAGCTGGGAGAAGAACATTTCAATTTAGGTGGAACAAACCTTAAACAGCAGTTTGTATATTAGCTTGAGGAGGTTGAGTTGTACATGGAAGTCAGCCATTGACATAACCAATCCTTCCAGACGGTCAATACTGGTGGTGCCATCACACTGTGAGTTAATTGCCTGAAGGCCCCTCTCAAAAGTGAGGTAATCCCCTGCAACAAAAATGAGACATTTGAAAAAAATCATCCATTAGAAATGGCTATATTTAATTACTGATAAGGTCATTTCAGAGTTTGAGCAATAGAGAAATTTTTAGGCATTTCAAGTTGCAGCTCACTTGAAAATGTCATGTGTATTTGGGGAGTTAGGAACAACAATACCAAATTATTGAGGTATGTAGATGGACTAGGTGGGAAGGTGTCTGCAAATGTAGATCAACACATCAGAAATACCTTGGTAGTAAAACTCACAGTATGAGATATTTATGAACACCTACCAATGCAGAGTTTATGCTTCAGGTTACCATCCTCACCCTCACATAGCAGGTGGTACTGTCTCAGACAGAAGAGTAAGTCTTCTTTCACGTTCTCATTTTTCATAAAAACTCCTAGATTCACCTGTCATGATGAGAAAATCAGACTATGATCTTAACATTGCAGATGTCAAATACTCTCTCGCTCTCTCTCTCTCTCTCTGATTTTCAATTGTTTCATCTTGGAGGTTAGTAAGGTGGGTGATAATGAACAAAACAGCGGACAATACAGAATCCTGTCATTCTCAAAGTTGTAGTAAAGTAATGATAAGATAAGATGAACATGACTTACATGATTTGTTTTTTGAGCCATTTGAGGGGTGTATTGATGGGTGTCATCTGGAAGTTGAAGTTCTATACACTTCAGGGCAGGAATCTTAGACCACACCTCAAGCACCATCCTGACCATCATTTTTTGGAGTTTTACATCATCAGCTGCAGTTGGAAACACATCTGCAGGTGAGATATTTTCCACTGGAATTTCCTGCCGTAGTCTGTAGATGGGGTCCGTCTTGATTCGCTCCTCAACAGCAATAGCTTGAACCATGTGATGCATTGTGTTGCTTACATCAGCTTTCTCCCGACGTGGCCTGGTCATGATGTCTACATTGTCGAGTACAATCCCATAGTTTGCCAGTTCGGAGTCCCACTTGTTCAGCACAACATCGTATCGCTTTGCTAGCTGCTTTAGCTTTCCACTGACAGTCTGGTGAACTACAGCATCACCCAGCCTCGCCATCCGGTCAAGACCAACATCTGTGATTCCACAGTTGGAGATCATCAAGCCATAGTATTCCTTCAGAGCAGTTAGTCGCTTGCTGTATACCCCGAGACACTTTCCAATCACAGTTGTTATCCGTGGGGTGTGATCTTGAAGGATTTTCTTGCTGGCCTTCTCTTGATTCTTCCGTATACATGCAGCCGAGACTACACTAGTAAGTGTAGGGACAAACTCTTGGAACTCGTCCCAACATTTCTGAAAAGATTGTACATTAAATGTTTATCTGTACAAAAAAACTGGGCATGACGTGACTCAGAAGAGAAGGACACATAGCCACAATTTTCGCACTTGTAGTTTTAAGAAGGAATTAATCATATAACTTCAGTCTGTTGTGACATCCGCTAGTAGTCAAGCTAATGAAGCTTTAGCATCAAGCATACTGGCCTGCAGAGTAGTGGACATTTAAACACTATAAGTCCCGAAACTCTAATGTATCGTGAGCATACCTGTAGACTGAACTTCTCAAGTGCAGGAGCAGATGAGTCAATCAGCTGACTATCAGTCTTCTTTGAGTAGCTCATTACCTCTGCCTTGATTACATTGCAGGTATACTCAATAGCGTCAGTATCTAGGTTGCTGTTTCCTTTCACCACCTTTCTCAGGTCTGTCGACTTTTTTCTTAGCTCTCTGATCATGAAAGCCTCCTCTAAGGGTACATCCTAGGTAATAAAAATCATGGTTCAACAGATGCATTACGGATGATGGTATGATCTCTACAGCATATATTCCTAACATCTGCCAAGCTAGGATTAATTTTAATATTAATGGCGTTACACCCAAACTGAAACGCTGTGTTATACATTTAGTTATGACCATTAGCGTATGAGTACATGGTTAAGAATTGACTTGATCATGGTAAATACCTAGCTTGCATATCCACAACAAAATAATGTTATTTTCACAGCAAAGTGTATTCAGAACTAGAATTGTGTGTACAACAAGAATGGAATTGCAAAATTAAACGCTAGTTAGCAGCACCATGGTGAAGACCCCCCTTCCCCTCTATAGCCAACATTACATTACATTAAATAAGGTACATTAATTACATTACAAAAATAACATTCCATGCATTTATCTAAGACGATAACAAATAATAGCAGGTATACCTCCTAAACTGAAAATGAATAGCAAAGTATTGTCCCAACTCACCATGGCATATTTTCCGTCTTTCAGTATAACTTGGTTTGACTTTGCCGGTGTGGATGAGGTACTAGTGATACTAAAAGTCTTCTGTTTTGAAAGCTCTGGTGTTGGTGTTGGTATTGGTGTTGGTATTGCGGATTGAGGTTGTGTTAGAAAAAATGAGCTCAAACGCGCTGTTGGCACAGTGATTGGCTTTTTTGGCTCAGCGATCGGCTTCTTTGGCTCAGCGATCGGCTTCTTTGGCTCAGCGATCGGCTTCTTTGGCTCAGTTTTGACTTTGGAATATGTCGGTGATCGTTTAAGTCTACCTGATACGACATTCCCGCCAAATGATTGTAATTCATCATGTTTATAGCGTATTGGGATCCTGCTTGGGCGTGGTGACCCTCTACTAGGCGGCGATGTCTGCGATTTTCTGTATTTTGTCTCCGATGATGAGGGAACTGCTCTGTTTGTAGTATCTTCTGAGCCACTCAACAAACGTTTCCTTACACTCAAACTTGGAATTCTGCTTGGGCGTGGTGACCCTCTACTAGGCGGCGATGTCTGTGCTGTTGATGACTGTCCAGCAGCCGATGTTGTGGTACCCACCTCTTTGAGGTTCACGTACATATCTTTCCTAATAAATATAGAAGATTTCCTGTGATATAAGTACACCCAGAAGGTATGAATTGTTATAAGCTCTCATAACAGTGCATTTACACAAGTGATTAATGTTTAGTTTTCTGGGGTCAAATCTTAGCTAGATTACAAAATAAAGTCTTAACCAAACAACAAACAGCAGGATTAGCAATAGCGAAAATTTAGACACCATGGTTCAGTAACCAAATCAGAGTCTACATACTAGCCATCTATTTTTTTTTCCCAAGACCAGTGATAGTGACAGCATTTTCAATCTTCAACAGTGAAAATATGATTTGCAGCCAGAAATCAACCTAGTATTTGATCAGTGAAATCATAGGCTTATCAAACAAAAGGCTATGAAGTAACGAATTTTGTATCTGTATGAATGGACAGTCGATCATCAACTCTATTCAACAGTAGGGATCATGTAACTTAGCAGTGAATTTCATTATTGACAATAATCAAAGGGTGTCAACAAACCATCCCTCATTTAGCAAAAATTGAACTGAGGCCACATTTACTCAAAGTTTATTAGCCTCTAATTTTTCTCTTGGTGTAAGTCAGCAAGAGCTCCACTGTTTTTTTACCATAAAACTCAGTCTGTGATCTCCCTCAGAACAAACACATGATTGATGTACAGGCAGCTGATTAAGGTGCCTTCTTGTGGATAAAAGTAGAATATTTATGTCATGCTAAATTCGATCAGGGAGGATTCTCCCTGCTCCAATCGATAAGCACCTTGATTGTATGATGAGATAGATCATAACAAACAAAATCCACAGCCAGCCCTTAATGGTGTTTGGGATGGCAATCGCAGTCGTAGGTCAGATATCTAGATTGACTGCTTCATTCTTTTAGTAATCTGCTTGTAAACTTTCACCTAAGACACTCCTTCAAAACCCAGTCAATTCAATTTTTAAAACCCAAAATTGCTCTCTAGGCTTTAGCTTCACACATTGACTTGAAGCCCTCGGTGTTCAGCATAGCTGCACAGGATTGTAAATGGTAGATGGCAGGGTCACAATTGAAAGCTAGAAATCCCCCCTGTCACAACCTGAAACCAATTGAGTGACTGCCAACTATTTTGCTAATGGATCACTTCTAAGGAAAATTGAAACCATTAGATGGTAAACAGTCGATATCTATTTAGCCCTACAGAACGTTATAGGCTACGTAATTTTAAATTTTCCATGAGTAGGTCAATTGCAGCAAAAATAAAGGAAGGAAAGATTGACAGTCAGCGATGACAATAATTGCATGGTCAAAAGAACTTACATTTTAACTCCGCTCTTGTGCATGTTTTTCCCAAATGCCTTGGAAATAGCCCTCCCTATCAACGAGGCAGTAGCTCTTATATCAAACTCTGTCCTTATCACCTCCTTCACCCTGGCCTTAGTTGTGTTGATCCCCTTGAATCGTGTGAATCTTGATCTTAAGAAGTCCTGTATAATAAAAAAATCACTCGTCAACAGCAACATATACGCGGTTGATACCAGAACACTTATACCAAGTCATTGCTTATACAACTTAAATTGTATTAGTTGCATTGGAAGATTTCAAAATTTGGGATTGGTAAAATTCTCTATTGAAGAGTACATAGGACCAGTGGAAATGAAGGACAACACAATGTAATTAAAAGTAAACAATGAGTTGACTGGATGAAAAGGAATAGTTTATTAGACCATCATAACACAGGAAACATGAAAATCACCATCCTACTCAGATTTACTGGGCACAACACAATATGGCTATTCTTATAGAACAACCTTCGTATTATATTTTGCATCCCTGAAGCGTAGAGCGTATCCAATTGAGTGATTTGAATGCGGATGCTAGTCCAGTGGCTAACTTATGTTGGTACCAGCATAGCCTACAGATTATTCCCTAAGTTGTGTTGTGACCCTAGTAGCCCTATGGCATGAGGCTGCTTACCGACATATCTTGTACTTTCTGATGTTTAAAGTGAGGGCTGTACTCTACTGAGCATAGGTCAGTGCTGCGGGGCAGAAAACCTGAAATTCAAAATTGTTTGAGGTTGTTTAAGTTGTAGCATGCATTGCTGGATATCGTGTATGTATCGGATCAAGAAGTTTGGCAACGAATCATTTTATTTTTTTTACAGCCTTTTGGTTGTATATCAAACATGCCTCATGGTTTTGCTGGCGACCTGACCTGATGCCACAAATTTAAACAATTTGTCAAACTTTTAATTGATACTGATAAGACACTTGACAACTTACACCAGCAGGTTGTTGCATAACCACACAGGAGATAATAATAATTCGATAATTCATGAATAGGCTAATTAAATTTGCAGTTCAAGAAAACATCCCAATACAATGTAAACCTTTTTTTGTTCCTCTACAGCCTGATAATGGATGACTGATAAGCCGAATGCCAACTTAAACCAAGCCAGGCTGCTTGATTATTATCGTTTTTACAAGGCAACTGTTAAATGACATAAAAATGAAATCTAGTCAGCGGGCAGACCATGCATTTGGAGTTCAAGAATTCATCTCTTTGTGATACAAAGTACTAATTGGTCAAGCCCTCCCCAACTTGCACAAACACTATCATGAAGGACTCTGCAGTTGTGCAAAACCTTGGTTGCCCTTTAAACTAAACTCTAGCTAACAACTCCTCTCCTAGGGTAGTCATAAACAATGAGCAATAACAGAAGTTCAGTGTAACTTACAATAACAAAGGTATATGAGCTTATGGTTAGTACATGGTGGAGAAGATATTGTACCTCTCCCATCTCATCCCAGTACAGAACATCAATGAATAGATCTGAAATATAGAGTGTATGATGATTTCATTAAATTTGAGCACTATATACAAAGTGAAACCTTAGTTTGAGATGATCATTGAGCTGTACATGGATTGGACATCTATTTGGGTGTGCTAGCTTTAAAACCCTAAGCTTGCTATTTATTCTCAACTTATTAAACAAAGCATCTTCTTTGTTTAACATCTAATATACAACTAACCAAAAGGATGCAGACGAATGATTTTAATAGGCCAATAAAAAGAGCATTTACAATAATGAAATAGAAATCAAGTAATAAATAACATAAAAGACTTTCACTTTACAAAGTGAAACTACTAAAGAATAATAACAAAACTGTAAAACATAACAATCATGAGTGTATGAGTCAGTGTTGATGATAAAACCATTCTGAGATAACAATATTAAAGCATATCATGTGATTAAGTCAATGAGGAAGTTCAGACATTACACAGTTGTGCTTTTGTCGTTGTGAGTAGTTCAAGCCTTGAGTTGCATTTACAGCCATGGCAGACCTGGCAGATGATGACCTTATCATCTGTTCCCAAGGAAAGTCTCTACGATTTAAAACTAGAAATATGCCAGCATACCCTGTGAATCAACTTGATGAGCGAAATGCCAACATCTTGTCTGCAGAGCTTCTCCGGAGTACAGAAAGATTCAACGCAGAAGAAATAGTCAGAGTTTATATTGATGTTGGAAGAAAACTCAACTCAGGTAATTAAGAATTGTTTGATGTTTTCTTATCCATGACTTGGTTTCAAACGAAATTTGCAAAGAGAGACAAATGATGAGATGAAACAGTCGGTTAGTCACAACACTGAATATTTACTGTTCCAGCAGCTTTGGTTAAAAACCCAGTTGCTATTATCTGGCCTTGAATATTACTACTCTACAGTATTACAACCCTAAATCAATCTTAATTTGGATTGTCTTAATTTTTTTGTTGCAGGCCTTGAATGGTTTTCTGGAGCTTTCTTATAGATTATCAGAACTTTCATCGAAGCTCCCAACAATAACCAATCATTTCAACAACAGAGCACTGGCCCTGGTTCTATTGATAATGCTAGCCTTAGGAACAGCTTCAATAGCTCTATTAGGGGTCTTTCTGACTCAGTCCCCTCCTTTGATCATCGTAAGTACAAAACATAACAATGGTGGATGTATATCAACTAAGTTAAAGAGAGCTCTGATGCATCGCCAACAAACATCAGTTTTGTAATGAAATAAAAGTGTTGTTAAACATTCGTAGACAAAGAGGGAGGGATGATAATTTTGTTCCATCACCGATCACCATTACAAGATCACAAAATCAATGACACATTGTACCACATGAAGTTTTATGTGAACAGCAGATGCAATTCACAAACTTTTTTATTTGTGTTCCTTGAAAACTCATTGTCAAAGCTGCCATGCCTTCAATTTACCCTGAACACATCATACGAAATAACTAGCAAAACAAGCTAAACGTCTGTAGGGGAATAACACAGAACATAAAGTAGGAGGTGGCTCAGTTGGTTAAAGCGCCGGATTTCAACATGCAAGTGTTGAAGGTTGTGGGTTCGAATCCCAAAGCAGTCCATCTTCTACTGGGGATTAGTTGACCCCCAGGTGTGCTTCGACCTGCCTGCAAACAGAAAGCAAATCGGCTCAGGTATTGCGGCCCTGCCAAAAAGGCATCAATCCCTCGCCGCCCATGCCTTGGGATGGGCGAGTGATAAGACACCTGATTTTAATCAACCTTTAATCAAAGGGCCCCTTGCATCTCAAACACCTAATTGAACAAACTTCAGGAAACTATAACATATATATCACACAAATCTTTTTCTGTAGGAAGCTTGATACACTTTGATCCCTGCATTTGTGCCAGCCTTCATGTATGTCATATTTTGTATAATATGGCAATGTTTGCCAAACTGCTCTGGAAGATTGAGGCTCACACCATTATTGAGTAAAACTACGCCATTTATGAAACTCTGTGAGATATCACAAGAAGATTTTCAGTACCTTTTTCACGAGGTGAGTTTACAGGATGTGGGCGTTGGGTAGACTCTGTGAGTATATCCTAATGGTTCAATTTTCCAGGACTTTTCACACCTATAGGTACAAGTTTCATACCTTTGTGACCATCTTTGGAGGACAAATTACTATATTAGAAGCTGGATATTCAGTGTATTCATATGGTGGTGTCTCCTCAAATTGGTGTTTTCAGCTCACGATACCTTTAGTACCATTGACCCTCCATGATCATCTACCAGTAGCTTTATTGTGTCTTCATACTAGCCAGAAGAATTTCCACTCTTCCTGTTGAGATCATATTAATTTCATGGTTTTCACAATTACTCACTTTAACATGCTAAACAAACATAGTTCTTCAGTCTAACATCCAGTCTCCCTTTTCCAATGGTCACATTCCCCCTCTGTCCATCTTTAGGATGATCATGGCAGCTGTGATTACAAATTGGTAGGAAGTTCAGGTGATGGATTCGGTTTTAACGCATCTGAAGGAAGCAATAAGTTACCCTTTAGTGAACGAGCGATTATAAACCAAGATATAGATATCAATGTATTTCTGAATACTCTAAAACTTGAGAGGATTCATCTGTTACCAATTCCTGGTGCTAACGGCTTCGTCTGGATAGCTATATCTGGTGATGAAGTAAGTGCTAAACAGTTTTTCACATCAGTTGTATAATACTGATTATATATACTAATCATTTGATATGCCTAGTACCAGTTGCAGATTCAATATCTGAGTCAATTAATTGCAAGTTACTCCATCATAAAATACAAACTATTTTCGAATAAAATCCAATTCACCTTGTATTTGTAACTAAAAGCTGCAAGAGCAAATTTTTGAAGTTGAGCTCACTAGAAAGAGCAATTATAGGTATCCACGCATGGCCTGTTTGCATTGAGATTAAGAGTGGTGATTCCTGTGTGTTGTGTTAGTCAAAAATCTTCGAATCCGAAGTAAGAAATCTCACTGGTAATATCAATAATGACTTCATAGTTAACAACACACACTAGTATATCTGCAATGGATCAAATCAGTTGAGTTTAATGAATCCTTATGTATATATTCTCATATGCTCATTTTACTATTTCACAGTGGCGAAATATCATTGATCCTGTACTCAAAGGCTGCTTTGTCCAGCAGTCAAATGCCGACACTTTCTTTCTGTCAGGTCGATTTGTTAACCAGAGTCTCTATCAATTCTTTGAACTCCCGGAAGGTGCGCAATCTACCAGAGTCGTGAAACACTTTCCTGCTTTAACACTTCAGAGAAGTGTTTTGGGACCTAATGGGTATCAGATATTTGAGGTGAGTAGGGGCTTTGTTAAATTTGAGGTGCTCGACGACCGACTCAGGGAGTTTTGGCTGTTTTCAGTAGGCTTCTATTCAGGCGCTGAATTTCTCCTAAGACAAGTTTTGGTTGTCTTACATAACAAGTATTGATTTCTCTCCTGGTTAAGGTTGACTATGCATTTGCTCTACGATGTCCACACTGGCCAGAAGAAGCAGCTGAATGGATAACCAGAGAAAGAGCTGGATTGGATAAAACTACTGTTGAAAACATCGCATCAAGAGGATGCTATCTAGTGTACAAACCATGTGGTAATCACAATTTCAAGACTATATATTCATCTTTATTCCTTGTATGACAAAGAAGATTGTCAAAAAAGTTTGTTAAAAAAGTTTGAAACTTCTGCATGTGGTGGCTAACATATTGATGCTTTCCTTATCAAAGTTCTTGTAAATCACGACAAGGACACTTTTCTATCTTGCTGAACTATTTGTTTAGATGCTCAAATAATTGAACATGGTCATGACTTTGACTGGAGATGCACATTTTCATCGGCTGAGGCAGACTTATTCCACTACCACAGTGATAAGAAAGCCCTGAAACTGGCTTTTGTAATCCTCAAGTTCCTTATTAAGAGCTCAGTGGGGCATCGCCATGGCCTGGCTACTTTCCCGCACTTCCATCAGGTATGCTGATTTATTTGCGGAGCCTATAGTCCTCCAGAAATACAGCTTAGGCCTTAAAAGGTAAATTAGCTGTTTAATGTTAGTAACCATTTTACTAATTTAGATCAAAAAGGTGTATTCTTGAATTATTAGATTCTTTATATTACTTCTAATCCGAGAAGATATGTGTACACCATTAAGAACCAAAGAATGTTCTTTTCTTTGTTAGTCTATTGTTATCTCAAAATTTATCAATTCAGCAATTCAAATACTTGTCACACAGATACCAATTATTGTTGTTGCAAATTTTTCATATGAATTTTACCTTTGGCTAGCAGTGTGCTCAATTTCTTTTTCAGAGTTTGTGTCACTTATGAGGCGGCGAGAAACTCCTGTTTTGAGAACATATCACCTAAAGACACTCTTCCTATGGTTGGCTGAAGAGGTATGCTTAGCTTAGCTTAGTCACTGATTACTTACAATTACCATTCAAAACACTCAGGTTGTGTGTCTGTTGGGACTTAAGACACTGTCAAATCAGACCATCACACCTCAGAGATTTACAATTTACTTTTCGTTCATATCATGAAATGGTTCAGACAAGACTTTACAACTAATAAATCCCGAAGCAGTGGTTACCTAAAGCGATGTGTTGTGCCGCTGTATTGTGAACAAGCTATAAAGGATTATTCATCTTATTTTAAGTTTGGTAACATTTTGGAAAACAAAAATATGATCTGATGGATGAATTTAAAGAGCTGATAGTTTCCGAAGTGTAATAACAGGACTGATAAATGGATGGACTACGGTTGCGGCCAAAGTTTTGCATGAATCGTATCTTTCATCATACTCAACGTGCGACAATTAAGTCTCACTTTTTTCCCCAGGATACAGAATTAGATTACTACAGGGTTGAAGGAAACAAGGATTTGGGAGATGTATTTCTTAAGTTATTAAACAGATATATTGAATGCCTAGAAACCAATCAACTAACAAGTTACTTTGTAAGGTTGGTGATCTATATTGAGTACAGCATTATTTGTGAAACAGTGTTTAGTGTCTTGTCTTGTCTGGTGATAAGCCCCTTGCTACCCAGGCTTGGACTTTTCCTGCAGTCCCTCTTGTCTGATAGTCCCAACAATCCACAATATCCTCAGGTATTGCAAGGATCAGAACTTTTCGGCAACAGAAACTCTTCTTTTGTAATGAAAATTATGAAAATCATGAAAAGCAAAACGATGGAGTATATTATACCAAGTATCATTTAAATAAATTCATAACTGACATGATTGAAATGGTTAATTTATTAAAAAAATGTTCCATTTCACCAATTTTGTTCCAATGCTCAAAAACATTCAACTCTTTTGCTCTGCTAGACCTCTTAAAGCTTACCAAAAGCTTTAATATTGCCTCAACTGGGTATTTGTGGCAAGCATTTGATCATCACTTCACGTTCGATGTGTTGGCTCTGTTTGACTCATAAGCTAATTACATCGTAGTCTCACATCTATGAGAGTGTTGATCTAGAGATTGAAATCAGTTTTGTCTTTCAAACAGGAGTCGGAACCTGCTTAGCGATAGATTTACAGATGCACAACTTAAACACGGCGTTGAGGTGTTGAAGTCTCTCCGAAAGAGACCTGATCTTTGTGTAAAGGAGTTCGAGACAAGCTTCATAAACAACGGAAAGAAAGCATATTATCTGATCATTAGTTTAGGTAGGTATTTACAAGAAGACAGATACTAACAGTTTGTAAAAATAATGTGTATAATAAACAAAAAATCTAAATTGTTTTGATAAGCGTTATTTATGATCTAGATGGGCAACATGGCTTTATCAGAGATGTGATCCTGTTAATCATGGTTAAAATTGTTCAGCGATCATTGATTAATTAAATCATTTAATAATCATATTTATATCTGCAGTATCGTTTCCGGTTTGCTATGCCATTGGTTATTACATGGGAGGCGTAATTGCCAAGCTTTTCGGATTTTGATTATGCCTAATGGAGGAACCATGCTGAGGAGAGCAAACTATGTAACACAAGATGGAACAACTAAAGTCTAATCTTTAGTGGCCTGAACTCCGATGATGTACTGCAAAGGTACTCTCTTATGTGCACAGCCTGATTATATCTGAACAGACAATCGGAGGTGGGCTGTCCTACCTATTCCTATCAAATAGATTTGCAATTTATTTCCCAAGAGGCATTATCAATTTACTAAACTCTATTATTTTTTCACTGACCTATTAAATTTGAAATCAGTAGAAACGGAAACTAATGGTAAAGGACTCTCTCATGAGTTAACATTTTGTTGTTTAAGTCATTATATACGCGTTTCCTTATTTATTCCAGCTTATATGTCAAATGAGCATGAAAGCAAGGTGAATGCAAATTACTAATCACTGCCTCCGATTGCTAGTCTTTAGTGCACAGTCTTGGTAGCAGGTCATTGATGCTTAGTATTTGCTATGATTGCTCTTGTATTAAAGGGAATATGTTTTTCAGGATTCAATGCTTTAATCATTGGCACATCATGTAAGACCCATATTATTTCCCACTCCCATCCCAACCTGGTCTGGAGATCTGACCATTAACATTCAACACAACAATTTAGCCTTTACTTGGGATTGTCTGCTCATTTTATGAGAGGGGACAATCAGATCTAGCTGGCATACATTGCTCAAAAAATATTACTATCAATTACATTATATTTTTAAAATTGAATTTAAGCAGTTCACCACCAAGTTGATAACATGGTGCCTTTAATTAGCACAGAAATAAACGCAATATTTAAACGCTTATAAATTATCTTCAGATGATCATTTTTACCTCTTTTTGGCGACACACAAACTTTTTCTGTAGAGGATTAATTCATGTATTAATCGTCAGATGATCAAGTATGTTGGAAGTCATTAATAAGATTCTGACCCTCTTAGCCGACATACTTAACTAGGATAATTACAGATACCTAGAATCCCTTAAGGGTGGGGGTTCCAGGCAGAAAGGTGAGATCCATATTGGTTTAGAAGTGACACAAACCAGTGGTGGGTGTGGATGTGGGGAATACTAATTTGTCATTCAAAGATCTGAATGATTGTGATTGGAGCACTATATGTAAAATAAAATTTCAATATCTTTTCTAGACGTGCGTAAGGTCCGTTTTGGAGGGGGGGTTGGCTCTTTATTCAGGTGGTAGAAAGTGTCAAGATAAATTAAATCAAATAGAAGTGACAGATCATAATAATTAGATGATAAACAATGATTTGGAAGTAGTATTATGACCAGTATATGGACTAGAGTTATCTGTAGGTCTGGATATAAGTTTGAGCCTCCTTTTGTATAATGGGCAGGAGATCCATCTAGACCACAATAAAAATTTATACTGTCTAAATGATAATCAGGTCTTGTTACTTTTTAATGTATGAGCCCTAGTATTTGTGGATTGTGTCATCTTAGATTCTGTCCTTCTCGACGTTGTCTTCCTTGGCACATTTTGAGATCTACCAAATATTTTTGCTTCCGTATCTCTGAAAAAAAAATTGAATTGCTACATCTGAAACGTTCTCTCATGGCTTCTTACTGTACTCTCGTAGTCATGATCTTATGTACGGTTTATATGAACGATCTTATGAAGGTTGAGGTTGATGTAAGGAGTGGATTCCCTCATGGCAGAGAGAGCAAGTTACAGCTTATTAATTTTAAACCAAACAAAAAATATCAGCAGGTTTTGTGTATTAGAAAAATTAGAATGACAGCGCAGGGTTGTGCTTAAGAATAAATGGTAGGGGTGCAAATCTTCTTGAGAATGCGCAGTAAAATCAGGTTGAGTATTGTAAGCCCCCATCTAATTGGGACTGGTGCTAAGCCACTGCCTCCGAACACCGTTCTACTTTCACAATAACACTCAGTGGTGCAATGATCAAAACAGATAAATCCACTTTGTTTCATTCAACAACAACATATAAGACAAAAAAAATTGCATGCGGAAAGAATAAGCTTGTGAATTGGTGTTGGTTGGCATTATTACAATCGATATTATCCCCATCAAAACAAATTTGATATCTTAACATGCTTTTAACTCATGGTAGCTTCAGTGTCACATCTCCTGTCACCCAACTTAGGGCTCGAGGTGAGAGAATGCTGTAGGGAAACATATTATTACATCTTTTATACTTCTAAAACAAGGTTAGTGTGGAACTTGTCTGTTGGATTGCAATAACTACTCACAACTGACTGGGAGTAGATTGTACGGTCATACTTGTTGCTAATGAACTGTCATCTTTTGTCACATAGCTGGATGAGTTACTTAATCTCGTTGGTGACTCCTGTGGGGTCAGCTTAGATCTGGTGATCTTATTGAGCTGCCCTCTTCCACGCTATATTGATAAAGGTATGGTATGAAAAGTTTCGACGTCTTTTGATACTCCCAGCGCCAACACATTGGTAGGTAAGCATAGACAAACTGACGTCAAATGGGATCTTTCAGCAAACTGTTTCAGCAATGAGCACACGTGTCTGGCCGCGATGTCAAAAATTTTCAATGCTTGACATTATTATAGACTATTGTTCAACCACTGCGGAGTCATTTAGTTAAACTTATTCTGATACAAGAATCAGACGTATAGAAATTTTATCTGGAACAAACCTTTGAGCATGATCTAGTTTTTCTAGTGCGGGTCTTCCTGAGCTCCAGTATTACTCCAGCATCCTCTGAAGTCAGTGCTGATCTTCTGCCCCGCTTCCGTAATACTGCATGCTTAGCAGTTTCTGTTAAATGTTCTTTACAAGATTTGCGTATACCAAGAGAGCTCATTCTTGCACTGAGAACAAACATAGGTATAGGTTCAAACACATAACAGTCAGTAGATTGGAACTTCATTCCTGCTTGTATTATCACTGTCAAACAATTTCCAGGACACAAATGTACAAGTTAGTGAATGCCTATGGCGGTCGTCATCTATCAAAACACCTTGAGTCAATCGTCTTGAACAAGCTAATGATTAGTGAATCATCACAATTTAGGCAATACTCTCACAACAGCTACATAATTTATGAAGATATATATTGCCAGAGAAACGCAATGTTTTTTGCATCTGAAAGAGTTTCTTCTGATTTCACTTCTAATCTTCTCTTTGATGACAATGCAATTCTGATTGATCTATACAAAAAGTGAGGGCTTAGCCAAAGAATTGGTAATATTCATGTGGCCTCAACACCTATAACCATATATCAGTCTTGAAGCCTTAGAAGATGATTGATGCACTACGTAAATTGGAGGTTGTTGTGACAATGTCTATGCAACATTAATCATGACATTTGACAAAAATTGAGCCCAATTATAGTTAGTCTAGAACTGTCTACAGGAAATTAAAAAATTTTAAATTGGCAGACTACCGTTTACTTTGCTAATTATACACCTGATAAATCTTAAAACCTGACAAAAGCGCTAATAACAAAGATGTTGGGACATTTTTTGCCATGTTAACATCATGAAAAGTAATTCATTTCGCTGAGTTGTCTGCTAATGCCCATTTTTTGAACACCATCCCGTTTTACAAAAGCAGGTTGTATTCTTGTTGTAATGTTACGGTGTTGACGGATGAAAATTTTGGCAAGAGGACACAACTTTTGATTATTGTTATACGCGTTATCTCGCTGAAATTTTCCCTTAAAACCGATCTGAAACCAGACAGAAAACAGCTGACCAGAAGAAAGAATAGTTAACACCGCTGAAACAAATTCCAGGATGGAAATGTATAACATCAAATGACAAGGAAAGGTCAGCTAGCCTTGAATTTTGATCAGTGTTAAAAGATTACCAACCCCCCTGCTAGTACTTCTCACTTGTACGATGTCAGCTTGATTACAAAGGAATAAGTTAGGAAGAGTCGGACAATGGTACCTGTTATGTGTAGAGGTAGAGTTTGACGCCAAGTGTGTGCCAGATATAATCAAATTAACCTTTTCTCAATTTGGCCAGCAATCTTTGGGAACTTCAGTAAACTATTAGTCTGAACAAATTGAATTCAATCAGGTATGGAAACGTGAGTTTCAGGCAATCTTGATTACCCTCAGTGGTGGAAATGGGCCTATACAGGCCTATACGCCATACGGTGTATAGGAAGTTCACATCAATGCCTATACACCTTCAATAAATGTTTAGGCACTTATAACCTATCATTTTTTTTCATTATGTCTATTATTTTGCCTCCTGTCATTTCAGTAAAAACATGCTCTTAGATTTAGGCTCAACAAGTCAAAAAGATACACCAGAAACACTGTAATTAGGGCACAAATACAAAAAAAGTCATGGTCGAGAGAAGACAATCGCGAATTTTTGTTCCTGAAATTTTTCATTATGTAGGGTATGTGGCGCAGGGTTGTTATGAATGACGACTGCTAAATCAATATAGTGCATCGAACGGTTTATCAATGAATTTATCTACTGTTGTACAATGTCTCCAGACAATAAAAATATATTTACTTTCATCTTATTTGAAAAAAATCAGTAAGTAAAAAGTATTTGCAAGTGGTAGCTTATTTGGGCTGGTTTGGTAGAGCGCCAGGAATATATACCTCATAGATGCCACTGGCCAAAAAGCCACTGGCCATAAAGCCACTGGCCAAAAGGCCTCTAGTCATAAGGCCACTTGTAAAAGGCCACTGGTCATAAGGCCACTGGTCAAATGGCCACTGGTCATAAGGCCACTGGTCAAAAGGCCACTACCCAATAGGCCACTGGTTACATAATAGAAGTCTGATATCAACTTTCCATCGACATGTTTTTTGGGCCTGTAAAACAAAATTTTAGCTCCTGATTGCCATTTATAAATGACTTTTTCCTTCTACTCACTGATTCCCATTTTAGTAAAGCTAGAAAAAACCCCACCCACCCTTTGCAAATAATTATTTTAAATGACTCCACCTGGACATCTTCTCACACATTTCTTCTGTACCGCAACCCCCAATTAATACATTAAAATGCATCTTGATGGACAAATTAAAGTTATCACCAAGCGAACAGTCAGCACTTTAAGATCGAAGCAATGCCGCACTGAGAAGAGACAGCGCATAGGTGTAGTTTTTTTTGATTTTGACATGCCACATGCGAGGCACGAGTGAGTTGCATACCCTACTGGGAACAACAGAAAAGTCAGTGATCAGGTTACAAAACTTTAAGCAATAGCGATCAAGTTGAGTCGGTTGTGTTTTTTGGTCATCAATAATAAAAACATTCGATGGATGCACAGAGTGATCTTGATAGAGGCTTGTATTGTTCACAGGAGAGTTTAGTTTTTGTTAAAGGGATAATACACTTCTGATCTGTGTTTGGCAGCCAATGGAGCACAGAAAAATGTATGTACATACATAAACTCCTTATTTGTAATTCAAAACCCCTTGTTCTGCTCAAATGTGCATTCTAAATTGTAGTTGTGCATCTCCAACAAGAAATAAGTCAACTAACAGAATTGCTTGTGATCTGATAAAAGCTGATTTTGTGAGCAGTTGTGTGCTCTTACCTCTTGGTTGGTGTTTCAATTCTACAGATACTTAGAGTGCGCATGTGCAATAATTATGACCTTTGGACTTTAGCTTGTTATTTTCTAACAGCCCAGCTTAACACTTTTACTACCATAACCGGATATGATAATAAAAGTGTAAAGCTGGGCTGTTAGAAAATAACAAGCTAAAGTCAAAAGGTCAACATTATTGCACATGCGCACTCTGAGTATCTGTAGAATTGAAACACCAACCAAGAGGTAGGAGCACACAACTGCTCACAAAATCAGCTTTTTTCAGATCACAAGCAATTCTGTTAGTTGTCTTAATTCTTGTTGGAGATGCACAACTACAATTTAGAATGCACATTTGAGCAAAGCAAGGGGTTTTGAATTACAAATAAGGAGTTTATGTATGTACACACATTTTTCTGTGCTCCATTGGCTGCCAAACAGAGAACAGAAGTGTATTATCCCTTTGAATATCAGATCTGATATAACCATGTGATAATCAAAATCGATCACAGGGTGCATTGGGTAACAATGATACTAAAAATCTTTCCATGAGAATATAAATTATTGTAACGTTACGAAGAAAACAATCAAAAAAGCTACACCGCTCTCTCTGCTCAGTGCGGCATAGCTTCGATCTGAAAGTGCTGACTGTTTGATTGTGATGACTTTAATACGTCCATCAAGATAGATTTTATTGTATTAATTGGGGGTTACAGTACAGAATAAATGTGTGCAAGGATGTCCGGGTTGAGTCATTAAGAATCATTATCTGCAAAGATGGGTCGGATCTTTTCTAACTTTACTAAAATTGGAATCAGTGAGAAGAAGAAAAAAAAAAAATTCGTTGAAAAATGGTATACCAAGAGTTAGAGTTTTGTTTTACAGGCCCAAAAAAACATGTCAATGGAAAGTTTATATCAGACTTCTATGATATAACCATTGAACCAGTTGCTTTTTGGACTGTGGCTTTTTGACCAGTGGCCTTATGACCAGTGGCCTTTTGACCAGTGGCCTTATGACCAGTGGCCTTTTGTCAAGTGACCTTATGAACAGTAGCCTTTTGGCCAGTGGCTTAATGGCCAGTGGCTTTTTGGCCAGTGGCTTTATGGCCAGTCATACTATTATAGGTCCATATTTCTGCATAATTTGATCTAGAAATTGCAAAAAATTCTCCAAACAATTTTCAACCCAAAGATCAAAGTACCCACAAAGGAAAAAGTCCACTTAGACCACTGGGCATGATGCATTATAGGGTGACATTTTTAAGGATACCTTGACACTGAGTTGGTTCTTCTCTGCTCAACAATAAATTGAGATTTTATCCGCACACGCTGCACTGTGTTGAGTGTCTTTTAGTCAGTCAGCCGATTCTCTCTGAAGAAGCAATCAAATGGAGATTTAAACTAACTAACTAATTTTATATTATTACTTTGGCGGCCAACCATATCCCTGGTGAGAAATTTCCTGAAAAATATTTCAATCAAGGTATGAGGTGCTGAGAAACTCTCTCAAGCTCCCTAGCATCGCAAAACACAAAACATTAGTATTATGTTGTGGTGTTTATATAAGTGGTTTAGTAATGCAGCATACCAAAATACCAAGATCTACCAAGAAAGCACTGCTTGTAAGATCTGATTTATTTACATACAAAACAACAGTTCGTGGATTAAATGACTCCCTACGTTTGCTGAATACCTTGCCATTCAATAACAAAAAACTTACCACTTTCAATAAAACCATTAATGCTCTCACTCTTCACTAGTAATTATTCAGCGTTTACTAAACCCAATAGTATAGATATCAGTTTCAGAATGAGCAAATGATGACAATATCTGCTTATCGGTTGTCATATAATTTAACCACTTTGTTGATATACTTAAAGCTTATCAGCAGGTACTCAACATTTGAAGTAACAAGCAAAAGCTAAAATTAGAATTTCACTGATAAGGTTATGACGCACAGTCGAGCCATAAACTACGACAAGCCACATACTTTCCCTGTTTATATTACTTTTCACTTCTAATGTTTAGACATCCGCATATCTTATCTCTAACTGATATTATGAAAATTCTAACTCTTCATGTGGAGCAGTGAAAAGCATCGCTGCAATAATCCCACCTGTCAGTAACGTGCTGCCAATGTTTCAGACAACCTTAGAAAGTATGCTATTGGCAATTACGAACCCTTAGCATCAGTGTCAGAAATGAGTGGGAACTGGTGGGAACTGAGTATCTGCATGGAGATATAGAAGAGGAACTACTAGAATAACGTTCCTATTGGATTAAATGCAACAAACTGTGTGAATATGTTTCGTTTTGACCGGATAACAATAAATCAATCTTACTATTACAAAGCTATATTTTTGCATAAATGCTATGCTGTGAGGAACGGAAATAGAAATTTAATAAGTAGGGTAATTAAGATGGATATGAAAGGGTTAGGGGTGTTCCCGCATATACTTATAAAGTATATGCTGTGAGGAACGGAAAAGGAAAGGGGGTAAGGAAGTTACTCTGAATAACCCCAAGTTCCAACACGTAATTTAATGAATTTAGTTATCTTTGTGTATTCAATTTGGAGTTGTTTGCTCCTTCTATGAAATCTATGAATGAATATCTCGATGACGTAATTCAGGTTCTGTGTGTGTGTGTGTAAATTTGGTAGCACTCAATTAACCACATGTGTCAATTAACCTTGGCAAAATTTCAAGAGACGAACAGCTGGCTTCCCTTTCCAGGTTTAGAGAAACCCTTGGAATTGTTCATACGTCTGACCACTCTTGAACTAAGGAGAAGTTGGCTCCTTAGTCATTCAAAGGGCAGCTCCTGCTAATCAACCGCAGGTATCCCTAAATTGGGCTAGCAGAAAGCTTGTTATAAGCTTGAGACAATACTCATGCACCACAAAGCGATTGATAACTGTATGCGGTTTATGAACTCGTGGCTATAATAAATATTAGCCTGTGGTTCGTAGTTTGATATATATATTGCGTAGTTATCTATAAATAATCTCACTTATTTGTGGAGATTTAAATTCCAACAAGGTTGTTGGACTTTGAAGTCCAATTAGGTGACACCGGCAGTTGTATTGGAATCACAGGCCTTGTAACCAATTGATAGGTTACAGACTTCAATTCACTTCTCTGTCTGGAATGAGAATAGCTCTAGGTCGCTTCAAAATTGGCTTTAATTTTAGCTCGATACTTTAATTGACCTATCACAATTCTAATTCAAAGTATCTTTGACTACTCAAAGATAATAAAATTCTTGATGCTTATAGAGTGATAATTTTGCAAGGTCAAAGACTGTGTTAATGACTCTTGAATCCTGATACTCGGTGGTTGTTTACAACTCAATAATTTAATCAAGCGGATGCTTAGTTGAGGCCAATACAACTATTTATTTTGTTCTAAATTTAGAAGTGAATACAAAATGTCAATTTAAAAATGTAGAAGTATAAAATTATTAATAAAAAAAATGATAATAATCCTTTTCAAAATAAAATATAATTACCAATGTATCCTGTCGTCCTCTTGCTTATAATATATCCAGTCTCCAAAGTGTGAATAATCCAGAGTAAAAATAATTCATGGTAAAATTAATTCTCAAAATATTTATCTGAATTAAAAATCAGATTTATATAAAAATATGAAATGCTCTTCTACATGTTTTCTACTGCTATAATATGGTTTTGTATCCGGTGAGCACTTGTCTTTTTTTCTTGAATTTTCCTCCTTTTATACTCTCCGGTGGTGCTCGCTGAAATCTTGCATCATTCCCAAGACTGTTGTTTTTCATCTCTGTGCTGTTTCATCGCGGGTGCGGTGCTGTTTTCCCTGTAAAAAGATGTTTTGCTCTCAGTCTTTCTTACATAATTGATTGCATGATTGCACCTTATGTGGAAATTGTACATAAGATAATCTCATTGGCTTAAGCCCTATGACATATAGTCTATTTTAAGCCAAAGCATCATATTTGCTTAAAATAATTATGATACGCAGTCTATTTTAAGCCAAACATTCTCATTGGCTGTCTTCACTTTGAGACAGTGGAATTTCCAGTGTCCTATAATAATACGTGATCCAGTAAAGTCAGGAGTTATCCTGCATTATAAAAGGGGAAGACAACTTGAGAAACAGCACTTAATGGAACTGATATCTAGCTTGTACTGCTGCTGTCATGATAGCTAATGGTGAATGAATATGTGATGCAACATTCAGGGTCAATTATAAAGAGCAATTATTTGCCATTAACCATGGATGTCATTTGTAAAGGCTGTTCTATATTCTAGCTGAGCTAATGGCATCTGCGGTAACCAAGTGTGGCTGTCATTGGTTATCATGATTATATAGTTTGATGTCAAAACAAAAAGGAAAAAGGAAGGATGTGAGGTTAACGTTTATTAATGTGATAATGATATATATATTATGTAATTATAGGTGGATGAAGTCCGCTCCTATACTGGACTGAAATGGCTTTGATTGTCAAAAGAACATTAATTATCAATTGTATTCATACATATTTTATAACGAAATATATGTAGAGAAAATCAAAGAAAGCGTAATGTTTATAATAATTAAAGCTGGGCTAAGCTTGGAGCTGTTTTCCTTTTTTTCTGTGCTGACAATGCTCAACATACATTTGCATAACTTGATTATATTAGTTACTGCAAAAGATTACCTTGCGGGCTGCCAGTTGGGCCACAATCGACCCAAAGAGTAGAGCACCAACAAAGAAAGAACTCCTATCAGGCAGATTTTAACTCTGTATTTCGAACTGTCTACTTTGTGCATACCTAACCATTATTAACAATGTTTTCTCCTGTGAATACTTTACTCCTCCAGGGTAGTCTAGGTGCTGGGCGAAAGCCGATCTGTCTTCATTCAAGACCAAACTGGAAAGCATCCAACATTATTGAAACTTACTAATTGGTACCAGAGAGATTCGAAAATTGGTTCAGGTTCAGTTCAAAACACTTGCTATATGTTTTCTAGTATATGATGACCTTCATATGATGGCTCTCATATCAGCTACCTGAGACTAAGCTTGGGTAGCTTTATATGTCTTTAATATGAAAATATGTTTATAAATGAAGCATCAGACTCTGAAGATGCTACAAAAAAGATTGGCCAAAGCTCTGCATGGACCAAAAAAAAATTGTCCAGATTGAATGCATTAACGTCATGAGGTTTTGATAGTCCTTTTACTTTGGTTAGTTTCATTGGGAGCTATATTGTAAAAATAAACAAACAGTTGGAATAAATCGATAATTAGTTTCAAGTTATAAATGTAATATAAATATTATAACCTCTATTGAAAACAGATCGAATTCCTTCTCCCATCTTGCTGCTGAGTCAAGATAATCCGACACCTACCTTTTCCGATGATCAGAAGTAACCAATTGTAGACGTGACTAGGGGTGGAACCACCTCTTGAGGTTGGAGTTGAATTTCGGATATTTGACCTCGGATTCAACAACAAACCGAATCGGATATGTGTTATGTCTGATCCGAGATGATGCGTTTTTAATCAACACTTACTTTTTTAGCTTCATTTATCTCACCAAAAGTGACAAGGAAAGAAGTATGATAGTCATTAATTTGTGGTTCAGATTAGATAATGGAGTTTGGCTGAAAGCACACAGTGGTGATCAGTAGGCAATCAATACCTATCTTAATTTCATAGCTCTAATTATATCGTTGCTGATTAAATTTGATGGACGTGTTTTTCTGCTGAAATTGAGAGAAGCATCTTTACTCAGATCGTTGTGAATAAGAACATCATTTTTGTCCAATGATGTCCCCTGTAACATACTATATAGTTTAATGTACAAGGTTATCCTCTTCTTCAGAGTTGGAGGACAATTCCTATCCTAATCACAGCAGAGAGTTTGGGACATATGAGCAGGGCGTTTGTTCAAACTCAGTGATTACAAACATCGGGGTTTGAGTGATCCTGGCAAACTGAGTAAAGAGATCTTTGTACTCATTAAATGATACTTTCAAATAAACTGTTTGTGTGATCCTTGCACCGTGGCTGTTTGAGTGATAAGTTGGTCCTTGTAAAGTATTATATCCAAGCAGATACATTCGCATTTAAAGTAGGGTAATGCTTCAGGGAAAAGATTGTTGACGCTGTTTATCCATGTATTCAATGACCTTAACTGTATATTATGGTGCATAAGTACAGCTGCTTGGACTTAGCGTTATCCGGATCCGATCCGAGGTTGAATTTATCGACCAATCAGATATCCGATCAGAGGTTGCCTAACCCTGATCTGTTCCACCCCTAGACGTGACCCAATGCTGCCCTACCAATCCCTTCTGAACATAAGCTTCGGTACCGATGTGAATTCAGAGAATTCCGGCAGCTGGCGAATCAAAGATTCGAAGGATTCTTTTTATTTATCCCATTACATACGAAAGCATCACTAGACTAAGTAGTCAAAATTATGGTATTCCTACACATTTTCATATCTAATTTTCTTTAAAATTGCTTAATGTAACTTAGTCATAATTGATTGAGAGGGCATTGTTTATGAGTGTACCACTCCCTGAAGTCAAATCCTTCCTTATCAATGTAAACAGAACTTTCTGACAAACTTGACGCCAAAATATAGCACATGTACGGAATCAGAATTGGGTGATCTATCCACCTGGATGGGGATGGGAGAAAGTGAATCTGAACCAAACGGCCCCTTTAAGTGAGTGCTTTCTTTGTCACATGATACTCAGGCTAATTCTATCAAAAGGTATGCAGCGTGATAAGTGACTGCTTTTGTATTTGATCATTGATTAACTAAAACCAATACTTTAGATTGTATATCATACACTGGTATATGAATGCACTTCAGTTATCAAACACGCCTACTTGCTGTGTAACTGACATTTTATCACTGAAGGGGAAGTCCCCATTTATCAAATGAATGTAATGCGCTGGCATTCAGTAACTAAGTAAGCAGGTCAGTTTCAGTTTGTATTACAAGTAAGGAAGCTGGTTGTATTGAGCTTAATAAGGGCAAAGCTTTGCTGAAATCTTATTCATCCTACTTCAGTGCAACTGTGTAAGTAAGTGTGTGGATACAATATAACAGCGTATTATGATTGTCTGGACATTAACCAAGAGCTTTGATTTAGTTGTATTGTATGTGATTAAACACAGCAACAACTACTGGTGGTTCAGCTTAATTATGAGTATTCTGTTTGGAATGGTCCAAGCTGGGGAATGTCACGCTAGTGCCCAAATCACAATGGCTGTCATACACTCTATGGATTCGAAGTGTGCTCTTGATACCTGTCCCTTGACTCAAATGTTCTTACAGGTCAACGTCAGCTAGGATCATGGCTGCCTCACTCACAGGAGACTCACAACATCTTGTTACATGTGGTAACTGTTTGGAGGAGGAAGGGTACATTCTTAACCCAGTGCTTCTACCTTGTTCACACTGTTGCTGTGAGACTTGCCTGAGGAATCAGCTAAAGAAGTCTGATGTAGTAAAGTGCAGAGTTTGCGAGTAAGTATGTACTGTACCACAGCTAGTACAGAGCCTTTGCTTAGGAAAATTGTAGGCGAGGCAAAAGTCTGAGGCGAGTTCGAAGCTCTACCAGGAGGGAGGCTGAAAGGTCTTCCCCAAGCAATTTTAGCTTTTATTTAGTAAATGAAACGGAAGCGCAAACTTAGCCAGAGCCAAACTTAGCCCGAGCCAAACTGTCTCTAACACTAACAACTGTTGCAAAATTAAATTGTCCCATAAAATGAGTGGAAACACAGAATAGGAAACTGCTCTCAGGTCTCTACTTCTGAGTCTTATTTTCTAGGCAGTCATTTTTGCTGTTTATTTCCAGTGAAAAATTTGCAGTTTCTGTGGAAAGTTTGCCTTCTGCTTTGGAGAATATCCCTCCGATATTCTGTGATACCTGCACAAAAAAGGGGAAACGTAGAATGACGTCTAAAGTTTTCTGTATTCAGTGTGACAGGAAGTTCTGCGCTTTACATCAAGAGGTAAAATGTGCTGGCTTTGCTTTCACAGAGAAATGAAGGTGCTGTGCCACTGACGCCCAATCTGAAATAAATTGCTCGCTTAAAATATACTAAAAAGAGACCTCTTCTCATCTTTTTCTACCTCCTTCAAAAGTTGCAGAAACAGTTCAAGCTGTATTGTGTAAACCAGTGTCCCATCTCCTACTATATGCGAAATTTATGCAATGATTTAGTTTAATTTTCTATTAACAGACCCATATGGACCTCAATGAACACCACAGCGTATTGGCGATAAAAGAATACCTTGAATCTTCAGTAGCTGCAGAGCAGAGGTTTTGTGACACACATAAGAGCCAACCCATTGCGCTTGGCTGTGCAGACTGCTGGAGATTTTTTTGTTTACACTGTATGTCATCTGCCGATATATGTGTTGATGGTGAGTTGTAACAAATGTTGATGTTGATTGCGATCACAGGCGAATTCTATCATCCCCCACATTCCAAAACATTGGCAGAGAAATAGGTCCAGACAGCAATGTCTTCGCCAATTTTAGCCAATTTGACTTGGGTGCACATGAAGATCCGGAAATCAGTGGACTGCAGCTAAATTGAATTCAATGACCATCAACATTTCGATTATGAAGACAGAAAACTTAACCATCTTCTACTGCTCTGAAAACTGTTCTTCTACCACCGTGATCGAAAGTGAAACTTCTATCCTGAATTCTGGATAGTAATTAGCCACCTCTTAGAGCAAGACATCCTGTTCATTGATATAATTTGTTAAGTAACAGCTCAAACATGCCCTCCTGCGAGATGCCCACGTGGCACAGTTTGGGCACACGCCAAACTGCAAGGCGACTTGTGCACAGGAGCCATGGGTTGATTGATGATTCCAGCCCTCGGCACCCTATGGTGTAAATATTTCATCACAATTCTGTTTATCATAAGCTGAAATATGACAAAACTTTCATTTATTAGGCAAGAACCACAAATTTATGTCGCTCTCAGAGTTGTCACATGAAGTGAAATCCAAATTTGAGCCAGAGCAATTGGAAGCGGAAAAGGTGTTTGATGAGTGGTCTGCAGTAGTGAAAGAAGCAACAATACTCCTCTCAACCTGGGATAATAAGACAGAGGAAGGGGAAACACTGATTGATGAAACAGAAGAGAAACAGGTGAAATATCTGAATCATCAAAGTGAGCGATGATGGATATGTTGTCATCAGACTGTTTTCTGTGCAATGTTCCGTTTCAATGCGTCATCACTGGAATTTGTTGTTTGGGTAAACATTACAATTTGAGTATATGGAGATACTTTGATATGGCAAGCTTTATCTGCATGATGGAAAAGTTGTTTAGTAAGCAGTTAAATCATGAGGCAATTTTTAACCGTAATTTAGGAATATAATAGCACAATGAGAATTTATTTTTCAGCATGATGCCATCAGGGAGAAGTATGCCAAGCTGAAAACAGAATATCAGGGGAAAAGAATATCAGCAAAAGAAAAGCTTGAAAACTATCTGGAGAAAGATGCAGGAACAAAAGTGAAGGAACTTCATCAGAAACTGAAAGAGTTTCGCTCTGAAGTGTCTAACAAACATTGTGTGAGTAAAAATAGACAACCCTACAATACTTCAACTACTACTCAAATCTAAATTTATAGATGCACCTCCCCATACTTGCATCATTTGCAGGTATCAGTCTTATTAAGAGCCATTCTGCACATGCTCAGCTCTGGGCATGAGCTGATCTCTGCAAAATTGAGCCTCGGAATTCCGAAGCCATCTGATTGGCTACCTGCTCTGGTGGCACACTCTCAAATGCGTGCGGAATTGTTAGAAAGAGTTATCTTCTATTGTCACTATTAGCTAAATTTGACTGGCAATTTATGCAGGGGATGTCCTATCTCCCCAGACCAAAATTGCAATTAGAACCCAGACTAAACTCATTGTTCTTGCACATGCGCAAATTCAAGTCACGCATGATACATACTTAGCCTTACAACATTCTTTTTGTGGTAATGATACCCTAGTTTATCAGTGATCTACATGCCCAGTCAGATCACGAGAGTCAGTATGATTAAGAGCATTATGACATACATTTACCTATTAGCTATGCGGAAAATAAAACTTTTCTCAACCTTTCTCAACCAAACAACTTGTCCCATCTCTACGTTTATTCAATATAGAAAAATACAGGATATCCCCATATTTCAGAGCAGCCCCCCCTGTAATAGGTCAATATATGTGAATTAAATGATTATTAGCATGACATTCACCATGATTTTTGCATCGGCAAGTCTTACAAACCAAAAAGTGCTAATATGGCACTAAGACCAAGAAAATCCTTTTTGATTGCCTCAAGATTTGGTCATTCATTTTAAAATGAGTAGCAAATACAGCACCAATACAGCTTGCCATATACCTTGTAGGTGGATTTGGTGAAGGAGAAAACCGAGGTGATGGCGCACATTCGCGATGCTGTGAATATCAATTTCCCTGTGCTTGTCATTGATGAACGACAAAAACCACAAGTCAAAGGTAATTAAACATCACTCATAACATTGATAGAGTTTGGAAATTCCAAATAGCAGTAAAGGAAGCAGAAAACAATAATTTTTATCAACAGGGATATAACTGACACCCATTTTTTGTGTCTCGATCTATTTCACTTAGCTATTGTAAATGAAATCTATTGTTATTTTTCTCCTCAAGCTACTTCAAATAGTAAAGACTCCCAATTAATTTGACCTACTGGAATAAGAACGTAATAATTATCAATCTATAAATCACATGCGCTGGAGTATTACCTCATTATCAATTTATGCGTTTGAAAAAAATTCATTTATATACTAGGTAAGGTCAAGCTGCACAGAGCTAACATCCACCTGTATCAATAATGTATAGTAAACTTTGACAATGTCAAGCAAACCTGTCTCCATTCGGAGTTGCACCCCTGAACTATTTATATTCAGCAGGCAATAAATAATTAACGCTGAACATGTAGGACCAATATTGGCAACAGATTTACAACCCTGCTGTGTGAGATTGACTTGATCATTTTTATTGTCTGCATGTAAAACACTAGTTCTTATCAATATGTGTTAAACCAACGTTGCATTGCGATCAGATGCAGCTGCCCTCACTAGCAAATTATGCTTCAAGTTGAATAATACAATATATTTAATATAAAATCCTTTTCCAGAGACAAGAAATGATGATATAGACATTGAACTTGCTACAGAGGCGAAACTGGTCATTGGAGCAAGCTTAAAGGGGAACCGCAAACCTCCAACTAAAATGAAATTCATCCGGTCGATGGACGTAGGTGGTATCTGTTACACTGTATGCAGCTACAAAGGTTATGTGTATGTTGGACTGTCAGACCGCTCAATAAGCAGAGTAGATGAGACTGGAAACCTGACCCCTAAGTTCATGACATTTAAAAACGTAGTGCTTACTATCAGACCTTACCAGGACAGGCTTTACACCCTCATCTATGGACAGCCATACCAGATCTGTGTCCACAATCTCAATGGGCAGCTGATTACCTCATGGAACCACCCTGATACCAAGGGCTATAACTGGGGAAACAAACTCGCTTTCGTAAACAATCAGCTTCTTGTGCCCGAGTCAACCAACCAGATGATCACTATCTACAATCTGGATGGCAGAGTTCTAAGACAAATTCCTTGTCCTCAAATACCTAAATCACAAGATGTCTCGATGTGTATGTTTGAAGAAGATACTGTAATCATGACGACCAGTAACCCAAATAGTGTCATCAAATTAAACATAAAGTCTGAAACCGTAATGTGGACCAAAACAATGGAGGAAAGACCAATCTATGTAGCTGCCTATGGCTCTGTTGTGCTTGTCAGCGGCGATAGCTACAACTACAGTAAAAGAAGCGTGTGGATCAAGGTGCTAAACTGTCAGACTGGTAGGATATTAAACATTCTTTATTGTTCTATGCAAGATTTAAGGTAAGGTAACACAATCGTGCAAATTTCAGCTAATTTTTGCCTAATATCAACCTGCTGCACAGGAATGTCCTCTCTCCTAACTTCATATTTACAATTTCAGGGTTTAAGCCTTCTCAGCCTATCTAAACCATTAGAAATGATATGAAAATTATTTAAAATAATTATACAGAGATGTCTCTTTTTTGATCATGATTATACCAACCAGAGATTCAGCATCTAGATTGCTTAGGCTCCACATTCAACCATTTCCTAATAATTGGTTGATATTATACTCCTTGAGTGCCTGCATCCTTTCTCTCTCACGCTCCAGATCCAAAATCAATGAAAAACTTTGCATATTTATCACATCCATCTCGTTAACAAAATCGGTTGGCATAGATATAGCCTTGACAAGTCAATCCAATCAGATGGAATTTCGTAAAAGTTTATACCATTTGGTTTCCCCCAACATGAGAGTAAAACCATCAAACCACAAAATTGCGAGAATCCCATTTTGCACAAAAGACTCCGTGAAAGTTATCTCTGAATTGTGATAAAACAACCTCTTTTGTCCTCATTTTTAGTAAATTTTCTCTTAAGCGGTGCCTGTTGAGATGTTGTTGTTGTAAGTGATGTGTAAGTCTCAGAATAAAGTTTCTTTATCTCTTCAAATGAATTTAGCTAATATGGTATACAAAATCATGATTGTGGACTGCAACTCAATGATACTACACAGTTCAATGGCATAACCTAAACAACTTACGCTCAACTCACTTATGCTGCTTTTGTTGTCCTGTCAGGGTTTATAATTGAGTCTGACTTCTAACCTTGATTGTCATATGTTTTTTTAGGTGAGCAGCTGGCAGAATTCACAGACCGTGTAGAAGATCGGACAATTTACTCTGATCTATTTTTGGAGGGTAACAGGCTGATGATACCAGACTTCTGCGCCAAATCTATTCTATGTTATGATTTACTAAATGACTAAGCGACTGGGGAACAGCAACGCCCTAACAGTGATGCGTTCGGTGAATGTTGAAATTAAATGCTAATGTGGAATGTGAGACAGAGCAGCATCGGCTAAACACACTTTACTATTTGGTCAGCAATGATATTAAATAACGAAAACTTCACCCATGTCCAGCTACAGTCACTAACAGTCACTAACTGAACAAATTCATTTTTTACATATCCTAATTTTAATTCTACGATACCACTGTTAGTTTTATGATACCACTGTCAATAATTGTCTTACGATGAAATCACATGGTAAATACTTAACAATAACTTACTTTTATTATAAAACCAAAGAAAAAAGGATCAACGCTACTTTTCTATAATCATTTTTCATCAAAATAAATTTCTATGATAATATTATAGCCTCCCCAGATAATCTCGCTAACTAGACTGACTTACAATGATGCTAAAATTCAGCAACAAAAAAAGGGAAACGGAAAAAATCGTACAGCAACACCGGCCAGTAAAATCTCGATCGACATACTTCTATCATTCTATCTATCATTGCAAGCATATAGACAGGGAAAAATGGTCGACAGGGACATCACACCTCAATCAAGCAGTGAAAATATAGAGACCATATCAAGACGACCTTGAGAATTCGCAGAGTTTAATGCGCAGTGCATTCAAAGTCATTATTTACAACATAATATGAATATCTAAATATCACAAGGGTCTCAGCCAGCTAAGCCCATACTATTCTAAGAAATTAAATCTTCCATTTCCTTCGATTCAATAAATACCAGGTAGGAAAACCAAAAAGACAGTACTTTTAAAAATCAATGTATTCTCCTCCGCCATGACAAAGTCAGTTCGCAGAAAATGGTGATCTGCGCAATTTGTGTTTAAGATCACATTTCACTGTTGGCACTGTACATTATAAGAGAAGCTGAGGAGAGGTTTTTCCCATATACATCTCGGTGTGAAGGTAGAATTTTCTCCCCTTTTTTAACACAGCAACAAGCCTGATAGCCTTAGTTCATTCATTGAAAGTGCCTCAATGCACGGTGCCTGTTGAGCGCGTCTCATACAAAAAGTTACTGATAAACATAGCTTTCCTCTGCTCTAGTAGTTGCTTGTCTGATTTGGTGCGCATTTTGTCGCTGTTTGTTCGAATAATCATCGAGCCAAATACATTGCCTACAAAGAAACCGAGATACAATAAAAAAAGTATGTCACAAAACCAACAGCAACAGTGAACTATTCAGATAATCGAAGATATGACATGTCTAAGTCAGTAGTCAAATATTTGCAATTGTCTTTTGTGCATATCAGAAGGGCACGTGACACTGTGATGACCTCATAGGTCACATGACCAGTCTTGTGATGTCATAATCGCTGTAAAATCTTGTAGCCCATGTACCAATACTTTGTAGAGTAAAGGGATTGTTTATGTTGCCCATTGGGTTACCATATATGCTGAGCCTTTTTTAAGACAAACAATAAGTTCTGTTATGGAATGATTCTTTTCAAAAGGATGGCATACGTACCTAAGGTTGTTGCATCTAGATTGTTTTTATGAGAGTTGGCAAGAAGTTCTAACATGAATTCTATAAGATAGTGAAAAACAGCTTTGTGCGTTGGGGGTAGTCTGTTCACTAACTAAAATAAAAAAATAACACATACTATAACCATGAGTAGCTGAATACATATGATGGATGAAAGAAATATTTAAAGACTATCCAAAGACAGTTATAGTCAGGCAGTTACTTATGATAAAGTTCTTTAAGTAACTGCCTGACTATAACATGCATATGTCATTGGGCTTTATAATAACTTTATCACACTCAAATCAAACAAAATACTTGCAAAATGTTTATTTGGCTACGCCAGCCTATAAATGACCTAAATCCTCTTGTTTCATTAACAAAAAAAGAAGCTCTTCAAAGTAGCTTTTAGCCCATCACCAATGCAAAATTATTAATTGCCACCATTAAAATAAACCTATAATATATAAACTCCCATGATAATCTTAACTCTTCATTTGCCTATGACATCAGAAAATGAACTGTTTTAGAAATCACTGTTAGCGCTAGACTTCCAAAGATCCCAATTAAATTAAACAAAGGCATATAAATCGAACATATACTATGTATAACAAAAATAGGCATTCTGAGACACCATTTTTTTGTTGCGAATCAAACACTGCAGATGAAAAACGTACCTCCTCGCAGGCGAGTCTGTCTGAAGCCTGAGATAGAGCATCATCATACATAGAGTAAGGTATGACTGGCTCGCATAATGAGTCCAGGTAAATAAGTAAAGCCTCTGATAGAAATTGTATAGATCCAGCTGAGAGATGGATACAGTCAGGGATACACAAAGATATACATCATCGGTCAGAGTATCCCATAATGCAATAATTTGGAATTCCCATTAAAATCAAGGGAGACTACTCTGTCATGATCTACCAGATATTATAAAGTTAATGTAACTTTTTTTGAATGATGTTAACAGGCTCGATGACAATTTTGACTTCTAGTTTCTAGTTTGGCTTGATATTGCAAATGGAACAATAACCTCTTGATTTCTCGCACCAAATAAAAGCTAGAAAATCTAGATCTTTCGCAAAGGTATGTTACAGATAAATCACATATCTATTCTAGTAGGAGACCAAGTGATCCAAGCGATGTGGCAGTGGTTGGTCGATAATCTATACTATGTCATATAAACTAGCACTTCAAGCATTTGACATTTTTGAGGGATGTGTCAGAGTGTGCTGTTTTCTGAGAGGGCTTGCTGAAAAAACCGATTGGACTTCAGTTCGCCTTTGCTTTTGTACCTGTACGTTTGAGCTAAGGATATTTAAAACCAGCAAGTTTTTTATATCATGTTTACATCAATATAGCGTGGAAGAGGACAGCCCAGTAAGATCGCGAAATCTAAGCTGACCCCTCAGGAGCCAGCAAAGAGATTACGTAACTCCGCCAGCTTTGTGACAACAGATGACAGTTCTGCAGCATCACGTATTTCTCTTACATATACTCCTAGTCAACTGTGAGTAATTACTACAACAAAATACACATACTGATACTTACCTCGTTTTAGTGAAGGAATGAAAGGTGGATAAATATGTTTCTCTACAGTATTCTCTCACCTCCAGTTACTCAAGCCCTACATTGAGTGACCATAAGTGTGACATTGAACACATCACGGTTTTAAATCATGTATATATTTCAAACTTGTGATGCTAGAGATATTTTTTTCCTTTCATCGATGAGACCAAAAACTGTTGTCCTATTTGTTGGAATTGCCCTATACCCCCGTGGATGGATCTGGTTTTGACCATTGTACCATTGAATGCTATCCTATAACTTGTAACGCAAATCGGAGTTTCGAAACATGGGCTTAGAACCGCTTCCAATTAGGAGGGCATACAAAACCTAAACTGATGTTACCGCCAACCATCAAGGATATTGGCATCCACTAACATTTTTTCTCAACAACGACCCTGCGCGGTGTCATTAAAAAATGATACTCAAAATTTGTTCATAACTTGGGATTTGTATATATCCATGAGTTGCTGCTCTTCCTTCCATGAGGGAAAACAACTCCAAACATCAAACTCAAGCTTGAACCATTGACTATTTCAGGATTAGTTGAGTACAGTATGTAAACACGAGATAATCCATCAGCTGAAACAAATTCGATTTGTCATTGTAGAGATGTGGAAGCAAAATCCGAAAGTAGATCTTACAAAGAGCCAACAAAGACAGCTCCGAGGACGAAAACTAAGACGATGAAATCCACAAAAACTAGGGCTCATGCAGTAAAACGTATCAAGACTTGATGATCCCTTGGACACCAAAATACTATGATCGCAGTTAGTTGAATTTCCCCAATCCAAATACACACCAGAGATTCAACCTACAATCCACCAACAGTAAACTCTAGTCCCTTTACAAGTCATATTATATTTTGTTCTCAATCACTTTGTTTCATTAGAATAGTTTTGACCTGTTATCTATCTGCTTGGAAACATCTTAAGTTTTTTGTTTCAGTTGAATCTTCGTTATCTCACCTTAGCAAAGAACTTCTTTGATGCTCATAAGCTTGTAAATATTAAACATTGAATTCTTTCTATAGTGAGTATGAAAAGATTTTATGATTCATATTGATTTCGTATTTCAAGAGGAATGTATGCGGCCCATGATGCTTGATTACTTACAGAGTTGTCCCTTCTAGTAAAATGAGAAGACAATCCTGAAAACGATCTATAATATACATACTTGTATACTATACTATACTTTACTATAACTAAAACAAATCTCATTTCTCATCTCATCGCACAGCATAACAGCTAACCGCCAACTGACAAGTACAACATGAGACATATATCAAAACAACTCAAAAAAACTTTTGAGGTGATTGACATTGATAATTTGGCTGATTAAAGCCAATATCATTTATTATTACAGTCATTATTGTTTGACAGTGAGCGATAAATTTACTAAGGTTAATAATCAGTGAGAACTTTAACTTGATAGCTCTACAGAGCATTCAGTTTTGTAAGCAAGAAGCAAGAGCTACTTTTTCTGAACAATTTACATACAGATAAAAAAGCAAACTAATTGGCTAACATATTCAAACTAGTTCTCAGCAGCAGCAGCTTTGTAATATTTAATTTACAAATTACCGGATAATGAGGGGATTCTCTTTCAACTTCGATACAACCAAGGACACAGTAAGCATCATGCTCATGTTAGCATGTTAGCATGTTCTTAGGCTTGTAAAATATATAATTTTAAAGCAATAATATGTTCTTGCTGTTATTGCAAAACCTTTAGTCCTTGGCCTAATTTCACTTTTTTCACTTTCATTTACAAACCTGGTTTAGAATTCGACCATTCAACAGCAAGTTATTAGCCGTCGACCCCTGAAAACCATACTTTCAATAGAAGTTATTGTTATTTTAATTATGTTTGCACAACACAGATGGTATATGAGTGTAGAAAATTGATGTACCAATATGTTGGTAGTCATTGTCACAATACTTACTCTCTGTTACAAACCCTTATCCAGGGCATTAATATACTTCTATTAGCCCTTCCGTATGATTATGGGATGCCTGTAGCTCAACTACAATTTATGATACTTTCAAGAATTCACTTATTTCTTTTTTTGTGAACATACTTGCCAAGTCTCCCGATTTAGGCGTGACCCTCCTGATTTTTACACCCACCTCCCACTTTTTGTAAATCTCACTATTTCCTCCAGATATTAGAGAAAACAGTCCAATCGCAATTTTTTGATAGTTATCCAAGCACATGTTGTTGTTGACTAGTTACTGTTAAGGTCTTTGCACACAAAATTGAAAGAATTATCAAATTAAATAATCCTAACAAATTTACCTGTTTTGTTAAGATTCAGCCTATTATTGTAAATGACCAATAGCATCCTCTCATAACTCACAACACTGACTGTCATTGGTCACAATATAAAGTAGCTAGTCAAGTGCATACATTTAGTTTTCATTTCCTTTCAGATCACACATTTTTTAGTATTAATTTTGTACTGTCTACTCTAGTTAAATTTAAGTGAAGGGAAATAGAAACCTAACAATTCCAAAGGTAGGTCCACTACAATTTAACAATGCTCGGACCAAAGACTTTGAAACATATTTAATGTTAATCAAACAGGAATATAGTACCTTATCTTATCTGGATTCTCGCTGTCTGTGACTGAGCACATTTTCAGATATTTATGATGCATGGGCACTTGTAGCCATGGGCCCCTGGGACTTACATGCCTCACTTACATGTGGTGCAGTATCGCCGTAAAGTGGAATCTCCCTATTTTGTATTTAGATTACTTGGCAAGTATGTTTGTGAATAAATTAAATAATTCAATATATCACTCATGTCCAGACCCATCTCAAATTTTAGAGGGAGGTCTGTTCATATGTCAATTAGGTGCTGAAAAAACAAACCACATGAAGAGTAATAGTTTTGACTGTAAAATATATAATTCAATAGTAATAACAATATGTGTTCTGGATCTTATGTTGTTTGCTGATTGCTTGTTATCATAATCAGTGATGTGAATATAGAAGTGCATTACGTCTGATACTTGGCAGCAATCACATTATATTGTTTAACAATAATCAAAGTCTGTTACTCTTGACAGCACGGGCTCCAATGTTTGTGGATGGTGATTGTCTCATTTTCAGTTTCGGCGGTTTCGATGAGGTCTTAGTTGGTCTTGTTCGATATCTACCAACGGATTGTGATCCAAGATCTCTGTAAACAAAATGAGATCATTTCAGCTGTTGTTTATTCACTGTTTACACTAAATCATTTTATAGTTTATATAATTTACTCAGTTCTCTAAGTTTGCAAACTTTGTTTAAGACATCTTACTGTAAAACATGAATAAGCCTCAACTGAAATTGAGAACTGATAATAACAAAATGCCCTTGCTGTAACTTTTAGTCTTCACTCAAATATCAGACACATTATATAAAAAGCTAATAAATGGCAATCATTTATCACTCTTCCTTTTGAAAGTTAATTATCTTGAATAAGCGTAGCAGCAATTTACAGCAAAAGGGTGTTGGATATTTGGAATTGCAATCCCTATTTTCAGACGAGTAATTTATAGGAATGTTTAAGCAGACACATATTATATATAATGTAGATATATAGATATACAGCAGTAAAACATATATAAATGCATAAGGAGCAGTTCGTCATCATTAAGTATTTCTACAGCAATAATAAGTGAGCCTATCAGCAGTTGGTAGAAGCTCAAATGCTGAGATCAGATTATAAAGATCAATATTTAAATATTCAAATTATGATAGCAACCTTTGACTGAGGGATTCAGTAGATGATTGAGAATAATTCTGTGAGCTAGAAGATTGGGCAAATTAAAACATCAATATAAGTAGTATTCTCAGATTTATATTGGACCTTTACACATCTCAAGATGCCTGTGGATTGAAGCTTATCATTAGTCACTTTTTAACTTAATCATCACCTTTGAACATGATTTTGAAGTGTGAGAACTTCTTTGTAGCTATGAAATTTAGTAAGTACTACTAAGGTTATAGCTCTGTCTATAATATAAGGGCTCAATTGACTGTTATACCAAAATCATATTTGAAGACCCTTCATATCATTACTAAAACAAGGCATGTTTGACACATGTACATGACACAGTAACTACTCACAATTGACTTGGAGTAGATTGAAGGGTAATACTTGATGCTACTGAACTGTCATCTGTTGTCACATAGCTGGCTGAGTTACGTAATCTCATCGGTGACTCCTGAGGAATAAGTTTCGATTTGGTGCTCCTACTAGGCTGCCCTCTCCCATGCTATGTAGATTTAAATACAAACAGACTGTTCACTGGTTTTTAATATTGGTACATGAGTACTGCATCATAGATGAATTTTCTGTAAAAGCAGTTATTGCATTCAGTTTCAGCTTCACAAACTTTCATGTGTGTACTATATCCGTAGTTATGATTTACATGGAATTATGCAAATTAGTATTTAACATTAGCCAAACCGCTTAGTGTATTTCCATTTTCCAATCTGATCTGATACGAGAAAAGACAATATTATTGATCACTTAAATTATCCAGATGTACCCGTATACTTTATTATAAAGCTAGACAGGACACCATATACAGCTGAAATTAGGCACTTAATTGTGGGGCAACGTAACGGCATTCGAAGGTGTAGAAGCAATGATGCTATCATTGATTTACCGTCCATAATCCAGGTTTTCTGTTCACAACTAGATCAAATTTTATAGGATTTTGTAATTTTAAAACTCAAATTCGATCAAAATTGATCGAGTTATCGACAAAGAACCTGGATTTTGAACAGTAAATCAATGATAGCATCATTGCTTCTACACCTTACAATGTCGTTACGCCGCCAACAATTAAATGCCTCAGTGCATCAATGCTAATGCTCCATATAGTGTAAAGTGTATTATTAAGTCATAGATGTACCAAAAATGCCAATAATACTGCAACAGAAAGAACTTCGAACCATATTGTCAATTCTGTTGTAACTAATGAGTACGAACACCGTTACAAATCAAAGAAATATGAAATGGGAAGAGAAAGTTGACTTGTCTTCATTACCTGGTAGTTCCAGTAGGGGTTCAAACCGATTATGTTTTTACGACCCATCTATCATTCAAAACATACAATAAAGAAATTTGACAACATCCTTAAACCATGAGCCTTTCTATACAGTTAAATACTAATCACATTATGAGTGTTATATTATCTGAAACAAACCTTTAGAAAGGTTGATTTCGATTTCTCAGTGCGGGTCTTTCTAAGCTCCACTACTACTCCAGTATCATCTGCTGACAGTGCTGAACGTTTTCCTCTTTTCCTTATTACAGCTAATTTACCTGGTCCTCTACGAATGTTGCGTATTCTAGTAGTAAGAATAAGCATAGGTTTAAAGTTCTATCTGATTTTTAGAGTGAAACTCCATTCATGCTATTTGTATCACTAGGATCCAGACTCTCTGAATGCAAACAGGTTTTCAAAATGCAAACATGCAAGTGAATAGCCTAAGGGTTAAAGCTTACTCCTCAAATTTATACTATGCTATACTATATACTAAATTTAAAATGGACATAGTCAAACAACAATACCTGTCTTGGGTAGTTTTCATTTGTGCTTTGACGCCAAATGTGTCCCAGAGATCTCGAACATTTTCCTTAAATGGTTTAACAAGAATCTTTGGGAACTTCAGTACTCGATTTGTCTGCAAATCATAGATGCCAATGAGCAACGAAAAATCAATTTTGAGGCAAATCAACCTGACATGGGCAGAAAGTCAATTTGTCAAAACCAGCTACGTTTTAGTTTGTTGTTGATTTTTTTCACTCGGTCATATTACAAACCTTGTTTCCTACATATGGACCGAGCCATCGCCTGTAAGTGATATGAAGATGTAATTGTGTAAGTATTTCAATGGAAAATGTCTTATTGTCACAACTGCACAGTGTCACGTTAATAGGTGACTCGGTGATAAAAAAAATAAAAAAATAGAATTATGAATACAGTGACAAGGGCTACCATGATGGAAAAGTGATGTGTAGATTCAATATCATTATCATTTGACCAAAGAGTTGGAGCTTGAGTTGACTCTAACTTGATTTGAAATAATAGGGAGGCAATATTGATGGCATAGTTCCACAAGTATTTTAAAAAGAATTAAGAGGAACAACAACAGTACATTAGTGATACAGTTATTCAATGACACAAAAAAACTTTGTTGGTTTGACAGTGTATAAAAGTAAATAATAATATTTGTTCAAACGGCATACTGGCATTATTATTGATACCTTTTTACTGTGCTGATATTTTCTCTGACCCACAAGAACAGTATATTCTATCCGCTCACGCTCGAGTGCACTGTGCTTCTCATAATCAGTCAGCCATTTCTCTCCCAGGAAACAGTCAAACGGAGATTCAAACCTACAAGATGTGAACAGATTTTTCTTGTATTTTTGAGAAAATACATCCAATGTCATTCAGGATATGAGCTCCTGACAAATTCTTTCTCTTGAGTGTCAAGTATAAACATTAGTACTTTTCCAAACAATTGATACCTAGTAGCTTACACTGGATCAAGGAGAGCGATTGACTCCCTTACTGCAATTTCATCATCAGAAAAGCTACATCATTAGGTCAACTCAATTTCTATATATGTGTGTTTGTTTCAGTTGAAACCAGATAAGGAGACAAACCTGTTTGCTTGCAGAGATCTGAGGACTGGTTTAAGGTTATCAAGGATATGATTATTCTTTTCCTCCAGAGTTGACCAGAAGGGAGTAGGCCTCAAACTGATCCCTGGTTTTGTATATGAGCTCAACATAGCCTTCATATCGTTCACTTCAGACTGAGCTCGGGGGATGGATCTATAATTTCAGAAGTTACAGAGCTACTAAATCAAAATTGCATCAATACATTGATACTAACCTCCTTCCTACTAACAGACGAGCTGGATGAAAATTCACATGCACCAAGCACAAAATTTTTCCAACAGCATATCTAAGTTTGGATTTGCTGCTCTCTTTGGATACTTTTTGTTGGCAATCTTATGACTATAAATGGGCTTAAAAGTTCAAACAATTAAATTATTTAATAACAAATATAGAAATAAAGTAGTACGATATATATTCCATTGTCAATTGAAGTTTAAATAGTTTTTCTGTAGTTGACTGCAACAGAGTATAATGGCTATATATGTTACGGATAATCATTAAATCATGCCGACTAACCTGTATATCAATTTGGGTTCAAATCTCAGTTTGAATTCAGGCAGCTGACGAAGTGAAGATTTCTGCTTCCCATCTTCAGGTTTACTGCTTTTTCCTCCAGGTAAGTTAGGAAGCATCACTGCAATAAAACCAAACACTTCATTTTATCATTATTACGAAGATAGACATAATACTCATATACTGCCGAGTAAAGAAAACCCCTCTACAACCCTGCTGGCAGCCATACTATTACAGGTCCTAATGTCATAAGGCCGTATTATGATACAAATAGGTCCGTCCTACATATTCAATCACAACAACCTATAATATTAGTCTGATATGAATTAACCTGAGCTATACCAACTTAGGAATTTCTGTCAGCACCATTTGACTGAATAGATACCAAAGTAAAACTTTCAGCTTAAAAGTTCTTTAATTGTGTGTGTTTGGTACAGGTACAGTACTTTGACACATTGCATGTGATAAGCAGGTTTGGAACAAACCATAATCTTTAATTTGTTTGTGTTAGGACACAGGGAGACTTTTACCTTTTGTATTTGATAAGCATACAGGCTCACGCTGGTTTTACACATACCATGATCTTTAATTGCTGATCTGTTCTGTCGAAAAAAGTTGAGCTGACGTTGTGATTTAAAATCTTTTTTCTCTTTCGCAATCACTGCCAAGACTGATTCCCATTTTCTCATTTTCTCTTTGCTCTGTCTCATGGGTTGTGACCTGCGTAAAGGTTGAGTACGTCTTTGTTAAATTAAAATGCAAAATGTCATTCCATACAAAATAAATTATATTATTTTTATTTAAATGCCGTTATCAAGTCAAAGCATGTTGTTTTACTCCAGCTGGTGCTTATACTTCTGAGTGGGATTGCTGCTGAATAGATCCAAACACAGAAGCCATTGAATCATAACAGTAAAACATTGAGTCATAACAATGAGTCATGGCTTTGAGCCATGACATCGAGTCATGACATTGAGCCACGAAATTGAGTCATGCTTTGAGTCATGACATTGTGTCATTACACTGTCAGCGAGAAATAACCTTGTTTCATAGAAAACAATGCATAACAAAGATTCTCAACAATATTAAGTCATATTTACTAAGCCTTAAATAGTATAGACATAATATTTAATTACTAGAGTGTAACACATACTTTTTGAATCTTGAACCTCAACAATTCTATCTTTTGTTTACTTTTTGTTGGCACAGACAACATATAGAGTACAAATCATGATGTTACCAAATAAAAGTCCGAATGGTAAAATTAATTATAGCCATTAAATTGACATTCTGATCCTACCTCAGATCCATCCTCAGATTACTGAGCCACTTTACCTTAATCCACAGCTCGCCTCCCCTGTTCGGCTTCTCACTTAAATAAAGTTATTGGTTTGGTAATAAATCTGTGTGGACACATTCCTTTATATATTCTTCGGGATGGCAAGTGCCAATTTGTCACAAAATTAAAGCTGTTCAAGCCTTGGATTAAGTTTGTAAAATCTCATGTGAGATAGGATAAAGCCTCTCGGTACCATAGTCTTTGAAAAACTTGGCTGTTGGTTGCGCCTCTTAGATGTCAGTTTACAAATACGCTCTCTGAGCAAAGCTACATATTTCAAATCCGCAGTATTTATTTCATTCCGAAATTGATTGAATATCTACAGCGCTTAAAAGTTTGTCTTTGCCCAATCTGTTGATATGTTTCATTGTTTTTGTGGTCGAAGCTATCTTATCACAGCTGTCATAAATTTTTACATAAACGGCCTCAATCTGGGTCAATGCAATCACAGTTACATTTCATGTTTTGTGTTTTTGTGGTTCTCCAAATTTTCATTAAGACATTTGGAAAACATTTCTCTATTATATTCATTGTCAAAAAGAAATCAAGCAATATTCAAAAGTTCTGAAAAGGAAAGATCACCAATATTGCAGGCCGGCGCCATTGATTGAATGATTTAACATTGCCATGTTTTTGAGATCAAGATCAGAATTTGATTATTGATTAGTAAAACTTACATTCTGTCTAGCGCCGTTGTAAGTTCATTTTGACATGAAGTACAATGCTTCTTCGTTTGCACGGCAGCCTGTTCAACCAGATAGTGGTGTTTGATACCTAATCTAATCTCTTCAGTTTTCTTTCCTGTATATAACCTCTCCTTTACTAACTCCTTAGGGAACTTCAGCAACCCCAATGCTGGGTCATTTATCATGCAGTCTTGAATACTGTAAGAACAAGACAAGATTCAATTGATCATTATCACTGCGCTATTTTGATCATCAGTGTTACGGTGTGCAGGGATAAAATCAGTAGGATTAAGATAGCTCTTTTTTATCAAGTCTGGTGAACAGCAACTAGTTTGTTTGCACGGGCAGTGACCATCTTAAATCGTCAATTCAACTATGCTAAGCTGATAGACATTAATTTGGTTTATATGCTCACCAATGGAAACTTGAAATACACCTGGGTTCGAAGATAATATTATATGTCGCACATGAAAACATTAAAGGAAAAAGAGCGCAAGTGTAATTGTCCTCTCATCAATGATTTTTCTAGCATTTGCATGATAAAATGTATGCTTCATATGAATTTACACTCATGCCTTTTGTTCTGATCAATGATTGAATTCTCATTTGAAGCACACCATAGATTTATGACCACTTAGTACACTGAATAAGAGTGACATCACAGCAGATCAATACAGGGAGAGAATTTTTTGGTACCAACAAGTTGATTAAAATCAGATGTCTTATCATACCCCACATCCCAAAGCATGGGCAGCGAAAAAGTAGTTGCCTTATTGACGAGGCTGCGCCAGGTTGCTCTTTGTTTTCAGGCAGGTCAGAGCACTCCTGGATGGCCAACCGAACACCAGAAGTGGATGGACTGCAGTGGTATTCGAGCCCACGACCTTCAAAATTAGCATGCTAAACTAACTGTGCTCTAACGAACCGAGCCACCTCCTACTCCTGGCGCGACAATGAGTCAGCACTACTGCACAGAATCATTCAATGAAAACTGCAGTGTATTGGCTTGAGTTAGACAGCTGCAATGCGAGTTTGTGCCATTACATTATCAAAGAGTCAACTTCAAAACTTCAACCTCAAATTGATAGTTTGATAATGTAATGCTATTAACTCGCTTTGCAGCTGTCTAAACACTTAGACTAGTATTTGAGTAACCTTTTGGTTGCAGTCTACACGTTGTTACTATATGAATTTGATCAAATGCATATCTTTATAATGCCAATGTGTTTCGTTTCCAGTGGCTGTGGGTGGTTACAAGAGCTAACAATTCAACTAATGTCCACAAAAAGCATGTTACCTTGGAGAGCAGGAATAAATTTGCTCACTTCCTCTATATAAACATAATACTCACCAACTTCTATAAAGAATACAGGAGCCACTTATGTTTGTCATTTTGGTACTACCCGTAGCTGTCTTTAAAGGAACAGTTTTAGCGCTGGCAGCAGCCCTTGTGTGTACAATAGTAGGTTTGCTTGATGATTTAGTTGTAGGATCTGAAGATATGCTAGTAAGGTTTACATTGAAGTGTCCGGTAGTAGGCCTCCGTCGTTCCAGTATGTGTTCTTTGTAATAATCACAATTCAAAGCATCATTAGCCATCTGGTAGACTGCAGGCCTCATCTGCCATGATCTGTGTATCGGCTTAGATCGAGGGAATCCTGTCTTCCTACACTCATGTGTAGATATAACAGGTAGGTTCAGTGATTTATATCCAATGCCATGCATGGTGACAATCGCAGAGCTAAAATAATGCAGCAGCTGAAGGCTGATTATTAGAGAGCAGTCCTGAAAAAGCAAGAAATATTTTCATTGTGTATTTGAGACAATGGATAAAAAGATTTGGTATTTGTAAGAAGTTATCCCTTCTTTGCTAAATAATATAGTTGTTATCATAGTGAAAGTAAGGCTAAATGTTGAACAACATTGCTACTATGACATAACTTCATATATGCTATTCTATTTGGCAGGCAATATTATCCTCGATAGATGTTTACCATAACACGCCAAAGAAATTACGGCAATGAGCAGGGTTTCAATTTCGAAGAATGAGCAGTAAAATAGGCGTTCTCCAAATATAACATAGTTTTGGCTTTGGTAACATGGTACACGAGTACTAGGGATAATCTGCAGTTGGCAGCAAATGACACTTGAATTGTTTTGTAGAGAAAATATGCGCATGGTGACATAATACTGGAATACAATCGCTCTGACAATATATTATTTCACCAAAAGTCTGAAAAATTTCTTTGGGAAAAAAACAAACTAATTCCGAGTCACTTCCGCAAGAATGTGGGCATTTATAAGTTTGGACCTAACTTAGCAATATTGAAATACGGCACCGCTTTTAATAATGACTATAATGATGATTTAGGAAAGCTACATAGGCTGGTTATATTGTATAAAGACTTAGTGTTTTCTTTCAAGTGTCTGTTTATTTAATCACCACGTATTTGACTTGGACTACAGGTATTCTAGTATCAACCAAAGTGTTTTCCCTGCTGGCCTCACCTACAGGGCTATTGGGTTGTGAATGCCCTTGTTAAGGGTTGGCACAGAGAGTGAGAACTGTTACAACAACTTCCAACCTATCGATAGATCATTGCTCTAAACTCATACTTTATTTGTGATGAGTGAAGACTTAAAAAATAAAAACAAAAAATCTCTACATGAACTAAAGCACGAGCATGAATCTGTATCGTTTAGTGCTGCATAGAATGTATATATTGTCACATTTTTTTATAACCACAACTTTGATGATTTCATTATATTTGAGTACTATATACAAAGTGAAACCTTAGTTTGAGATGATCATGAGTGTATGAGTCAGTGTTGATGATAAAACCATTCTGAGATAACAATATTAAGGCATATCATGTGAGTAAGTCAATGGGGAAGTTCAGACATTACACAGTTGTGCTTTTGTCGTTGTGAGTAGTTCAAGCCTTGAGTAGCATTTACAGCCATGGCAGACCTGGCAGATGATGACCTTATCATCTGTTCTCAAGGAAAGTCTCTACGATTTAAAACTAGAAATATGCCAGCAAACCCTGTGAATCAACATGATGAACGACATCCCAACATCTTGTCTGCAGAGCTTCTCCGGAGTACAGAAAGATTCAATGCAGAAGAAATAGAGTTTATATTGATGTTGGAAGAAAACTCAACTCAGGTAATTTAGAATTGTTTGATGTTTTCTTATCCATGACTTGGTTTCAAAAGAAATTGGCAAAGAGAAACAAATGATGAGGTGAAACCAATGAACTAAGCCTAAACCTTTAGTTCATTTGTGAAACAGTCGGTTAGTCACAACACTGGATATTTACTGATCTACAGCAGTTTTGGTTAAAAACCCAGTTGGTCTTGGCCTTTGGTATTATCTGACCTTGGATATTACTACTCTACAGTATTACAACCCTAAATCAAACTTAATTTGGATTGTCTTAATTTTTTTGTTGCAGGCCTTGGATGGTTTTCTGGAGCTTTCTTATAGATTATCAGAACTATCATCAAAGCTCCCAACAATAACCAATCATTTCAACAGCAGAGCACTGGCCTTAGTTCTATCGATAATGCTAGCCTTAGGAACAGCTTCCATAGCTCTATTAGGGGTCTTTCTGACTCAGTCCCCTCCTTTGATCATCGTAAGTACATACCATCTTCATCTAGCGTAAAGACTGAACAACTGCAGCAAGCTATAAACGAGACCACAGAATGGTGTGCTGAGAATAACATGATGGCCAATCCAACAAAATCAGTGAGCATGACGTTCTCAAATGTGCACAACAGTCAAAAGATCGAGCCGCACAGATTTTCAATGAGCGGTCACGTTATTGGAAACGAGACAAGCACAAAGTTTTAATATGTCGTGATTGACAACAATCTGACATTCAAACAACACGTTGATCACCTCGTGAAAAAGACTAGACCAATAATATATACACTGATAGAATTCAAACGATCTGGAATGCCTATCAATGCACTGAAACACTTCTACATAGCATGCATCCGTCCCATTCTCCTGTATGCTTCTCCCTCCTGGTATTCCATGTTCTCTCAGCAACAAAGAATGAGGATCCTGCGTGTTGAAAATTTGGTACTCAAGGTTCTTGATCCGTGTGGTCTCGATTACAACGACCGAACAGCGAACATTGAGATACAACAAGTGCTTGATCTCCTCAACCAGACGAGCCAAGAGTACATGTATAATATAGAAAATAACACAGAGCACTGCCTTAATGGTGTGATGGCAAGTTACAAACCAACAACTGCTCCTCGAAGGTCAATTCAACTGGCCCAGAAACCAAGACCAAGGGCACGCACTGCGCTGAGGGCAAACTCTCCATTTTTATGTTACCTGTGAGCTTTTGTTTATCTTTTTAATTCCAATATGCAAAATAGTGCAAACTTTATTCGCATTTTTCTGATTGAAGATCATCAGTAGATTTTTTGATTTTATTATCAAAAGATTTGTGATCAATAAATAAAGCCCGATATATTGATTTTTCTAGCATTTCCATGATAAAATGTATGCTTCGTATGAATTTACACTCATGCCTTTTGTTCTGATCAATAATTGAATTCTCATTTGAAGCACACCATAGATTTATGACCACTTAGTACACTGAATAAGAGTGACATCACTGCCGATCAATTTTTTGGTACCAACAAGTTGATTAAAATCAGATGTCTTATCATGCCCCGCATCCCAAAGCATGGGCGGCGAAATAGTAGTTGCCTTATTGACGAGGCTGCGATATCTGCGCCAGGTTGCTCTTTGTTTTCAGGCAGGTCAGAGCACTCCTGGGTGGCAAACCGAACCCCAGAAGTGGATGGACTGCAGTGGTATTCGAACCCACGAACTTAAAAATTAGCATGCTAAACTAACTGTGCCTAACGAACTGAGCCACCTCCTACTCCTGCATGTCAATGAGGACTTGATGAGTCAGCACTACTGTCCAGAATCCCTCAATAAAAACACACTTCTTCTATATACACATAATACTCACCATCTTCTATAAAGAATACAGGAGCCGCTTATGTTTTTCATCTTGTTACTACCGGCAGCTTTCTTTAGAGGAACAGTTTTAGCGCTGGCAGCAGCCCTCATGTGTAAAATAGTAGGTTTGCTTGATGATTTAGTTGTAGGATCTGAAGATATGCTAGTAAGGTTTACATTGAAGTGTCCGGTAGACGGCCTCCGTCGGTTCAGTATGTGCTCTTTGTAGTAATCACAATTCAAAGCCTCATTAGCTATCGGAGGCCGCAGGCCTCATCTGCCATGATCTGTGTATCGGCTTAGATCGAGGGAATCCTGTCTTCCTACACTCATGTGTAGATACAACAGGTAGATTCAGTGATTTATATCCAATGCCATGCATGGTGACAACCGCAGAGCTAAAATAATGCAGCAGCTAGAGGCTGAGTATTAGAGAGCAATCCTGAAAAAGCAAGAAATATTTCCATTGTGTATTTGAGACAATGGATAAAAAGATTTGGTATTTGTAAGAAGTTATCCCTTCTTTGCTAAATAATACAGATGTTATCATAGTGAAAGTAAGGCTAAAAGTTGAACAACAGTGATATTATGACATAACTTTATATACGCTATATTATCCTTGATAGATGTTTACCATAACGCAAGAATGTGGGCATTTATAAGTTTGGTCCTAACTTAGCAATATTGAAATACGGCATCGCTTCTAATTATGACTATAATGATGATTTGGGAAAGCTACAAAGGCTGCTTATATTGTATAAAGACTTAGTGTTTTCTTCCAAGTGTCTGCTTATTTAATCACCACGTATTTATTTATTTGTTTAAAGAGGTTTTCTAGAAAGTTTACAGATAACAGAGTAGTTAAAAAGTAACTTGTTGACCTCTACACACAGTTAAATACACTCCCAAAAAAAGGGGTTATACATAAACAAATGACGATGTTCTAGAAATGGGAAAGTAAGTTATATATGGCTTTATAGAAATAGCAAATGATATATATATATATATTTAAAATTATTGTTCTTGTGATGATTATTATCAAAAGTATTAGTTAAAAGATAGTAGACTGTCAGCCGTTTTGCATTTCAGTCTGAAATTGTGATTTAAGAGAGCTGTTTTGCCAAAATGTGTCCTAAAAGAAGGTTTCATTACTGAACATTTACTTCTAAGGGAGCGTTGGTGTTTATTGGACTTTTGCACCAGGCGAAGAATATGCTTTGATGGTTTATTTTTGAATGACTTTTTTTTATATGTAAATTTGTGAAATTGGTAATGTCTTCTACCTTTAGGGTAATATCAAGAGTGATCTACCAGTTGTGACAGAAAACTTTTTAGGTGCAGATATTATGATTCTAATTGCTTTATTCTGAACTTTTTCAATTGTGTCGGATGTTTTTTGAGTGCCTTCTAGGTAGATAGATGAGCAGTATTCTAGGATAGGTCTGACGAGAATTTTGTAAGTCCTTAAGGATTCCTCAACATTCATGTATTTTTTTCAGTTTTGAGAGTAGGCATACTACTTTGTTTGCCGTTTCATTGGCATGGATGTGGAAAGATAAATCAGCATCCAGGGTTTTGATAGAGAGTTTTGTCTCAATTTTTGAGTTTTGAAAATTGATGGGGTAAAAGTTTTTAATGTTTCTGTTGGAGAAAATGCACAATTGTGTTTTCTCAATGTTGAGTCTCAGTAAGTGGCTATGGTACCAATCTGATGCTTTCTTTAGCAGAGTATTGGACTCCACTAGTACTTCATCTATGCTTGTGGCTGTACAGTAGAATAGCGTATCATCATCATAAGCGAATGAATTGTCAAATGTTGCTAGCAATCCATTGATGGCTAAGTTAAAGAGGATAGGACCCAGAATTGAGGTACCCCACAGGTGATTGATTATCCAGTATGTATAGAAGAAGTTTGTGTTTGATTGTATCAAATGCTTTTCAGACATCTAGGGATAAGGCTCCAATGTAACATGGAGTGGATTGGTCAAGTTTAGTTTTCCATTGTTGCGGCACAGATAGCAACATTTGCTCGGTTGAATGGTTCTGACGAAATCCGAATTGTTGGTCTGAAAATAGGTTGTGTTTCTCTATATAAGTCATCATCTGATTTTTCATGTCATGTTCAAATATCTTTGACAGAATTGGAAGCGAGGATATTGGTCGATAATTTGACGGGTCACATTTTTCACCTTTTTTATGAATTGGCGTGACAAGGGTATTTGACTTGGACTACATGTATTCTAGTATCAACCAAAGTGTTTTCCCTGCTGGCCTCACCTACAGGGCTATTGGGTTGTGAATGCCCTTGTTGAGGGTTGGCACAGAGAGTGAGAACTGTTACAATAACTTACAACCTATCGATTGTTCATTGCTCTAAACTCATACTTTATTTGTGATGAGTGAAGACTTGAAAATAAAAACAAAAAACCTCTAAATGAACAAAAGCACAAACGTGAATCTGTATCGTTTAGTGCTGCATAGAATGTGTATATTGTCACATTTTTTTATAACCACAACTTTGATGATTTCATTATATTTGAGCACTATATTATACAAAGTGAAACCTTAGTTTGAGATGATCATTGAGCTGTACATGGATTGGACATCTATTTGGGTGTGCTAGCTTTAAAACCCTAAGCTAGCAAGTTTATTTATTCTTAACTTATTAAACAAAGCATCTTCTTTGTTTAACATCTGCTATTACAACTAACAAAAAGGAGGCAGACGAATGATTAAAATAGGCCAATAAAAAGACCCTTTACAATAATGAAATACCAATCAAGTAATAGAAAACATAAAAGACTTTACAAAGTGAAACTACTAAAGAATGATAACAAGACTGTAATACATAACATTCTCCAACACTATATAAAATTACATCAACAATGATTCTAAACAGTCATATCGTAGTCTTTAAGGAAAGTCGGGAGGCGGCGTTGTCTGCGTGGTCTTATCTGTTGGTGTGGCCGCTGGCACCTCAGTAAATTCCTGACCCTCCACCGCAGTACTGGCAGCGGCACCGGTGACTGCCGAATCTAGATGGGGAGTATCTTCTGATTCAGGTCTCTCGTTCAATGTAGTCTCTGCTGGAATTTGGCCAACCTCCCTATCTACAACAGAAGAAGATGACATGTTATTTCTAAACAGAGATTTGCTTCTATCATTGACTTCAAAGTCCTTTCCCTCCTCAAAATTATCTAATTCACAGGCCTTAAGCTGGTCTACATGCCTTTTCCAAATTACCAACTCGCCCCTCAGTTCGACCTGTATGCTGTAAGTGACAGGTGATATTTTGGCAACTACTACGCCTGATAACCACCCAGGTTTCCTAATGTTTAGATAGTCTCAAGCTATTACTGGATCTCCAATAACAAACGCACGGGGATGCTGCACCCCTCCTGATTCTTGAGTGATACGAGCCCTCATATCCGGTCTCACCAAATCATGCCTAGTGCGAATTCTACGGCCCATGAGCATTTCTGAGAGTGTTTGACCAGTCGAAGAATGAGGTGTTGAGCAGTACACTAATGAAAACTCATGCAATCGATGTAGTTTAGAGAACTTACCGTTCCTCTTCTTTAACCCTTGTTTCAATGTTTTTACAAACCTTTCTGGGGCTCTGTTTGATGATGGATGAAATGGTGCGGAGAATATGCTCTTAACTCCATTTTTCTGGAGAAACTTCTGCAATTCCAGGCTAGGAAAAGGTGGTCTGTTGTCTGCAACTATCTCCTCACATAGCCCTTGTTTTGAGAAGACACTTCTCAGAGCTTCGATGGTGCGCTCCGCATTGGTACCTCTTGGCATCAGGATAACCTTTGTCCTTTGAGAATGCGTCTACCATGACAAAGTACTAATCTCCTTCAAACTGTGCGAAGTCTATATGTACCCTTCTCCATGGTCGATCCGGCCAAGCCCACGAGTTGTGGGACAGTTGAGGTGGGCTTTCAGCATTCTGCTGACATGGTGAGCATTTCCTTACTTCTGCCTCAATCTATTTATCAATTTTAGGCCACCAGAAATGAATTCTTGCCAGTGCCTTCATCTTCACAATGCCTTGGTAACCCTGGTGAAGCTCCTCCAGAAGTTTAAATCTCAGTTTGTTGGGTATAATAACGCGATTTCCCCACAGAAGGCAGCCATCTTCTATCGTTATTTCATTCCTTTTATGATGATAAACTTCCAGTGTTGCTTCAGACACTGCTGGCCAGCCAGTCTTCACACTGTGCATTTCTTTGGAAAGTATGGGATCTGTACGAGTTTGACGCGCAATCTGTCTAGCTGTTACTGGAAGTGAAGCGAGAACTTCAGTATTACACTCTCTAGCTTCCTGTGTCCATTTGATGATCTCGGGATTCATCTCCGTTTTCTTTAGTGGCAAATGTGACAGTGCATCAGCACAACCATTCTTGCTACCTGGTCTGTGTTGCACCTGGAGTGTATAGCCCGCTATTCCAATAGCCCATCTGAGAATCCCTGCAGCTGCAAGGCTGGGAAGCCCCTTTCGAGATCATCCATATAGATAGTAATGAAACTTCTTGATACCATATATTATGGCTAGAGCTTCTCTGTCAATCTGAGAATAGTTCTTTTCAGCATCAGTCAGAGTACGTGAGGCAAATGCTATTGGCCTCTCATGTTTGCCTCGTCCATGACTTATTACTGCTCCTAATCCTACTGGAGAAGCATCCACAGCTAGATAAATCTCCTCCTTAGGGTCATAGTGAGCCAGTACTGTGTCCTCTGTAATTTTTCTCTTGATCCTGTCAAATGAGTGTTGTCTCTCAGCTGTCCACTTCCATCTCTGCTTGTGCTGAAGTAACTCACTTAGTGGTGCTGCTAAGGTAGACATGTTATCCACAAACTATCTATACTGGTTTGCCAGGCCTAAAAATGACCTCATTTCTCCCGAGTTCTTTGGTGCTGGCGCATCTATTATTGCCTCTGTTGCGCAAGGATCTTTCCTGATGCCATTCTTATCTACCACATTTCCTGGGTACTGTATTGAAGGCATCATGTATTCACATTTGGAGCATTGCAGCTTGAAACCATACTTGCTAAGATGGCTCAGAACTTCCTCCAGATTGTGTTAATGTTCCTGATCATTCTTTCCAGTGACAATGATGTCATCAAGATAGCATCCACAGTCCAAACCCTGGAGCACTCTGTCCATCACACTTTGAAACAATGATGGAGCTGCTGATATGTCGTAAGGGACTCTGGTTGGTGCAAACAACCCACAGTGAGTGTTGATAGCCACATAAGCCTGAGAGTCCTCGTCAAGCTCAATCTGTTGGTATGCTTGAGACAGATCTAGCTTAGTAAACTTTTCCCCTCCGTTTAGCTTTGTCAGCAATTCTTCAATGTTTGGCATCGGGTGTTCTGGTACCTTCAGATGCGGATTGATGGTCACAGAGTAGTTCCCACATATTCTGTACTTTCCTGATGGCTTCTTCACCGGTACTATTGGAGCTCCCCACTCACTGTAATCAATCCTTGAAAGAATACCTTCTGACACAAGTCTGTCCAGCTCCTCTTTGATGGGTTCTCTCACCGCATACGGTACTGACCTTGGTTTGAAAAATCGAGGTGTAGCCCCTCCTTTCAGCTCTAGCTTGACCTTAATATCTTTCACCTTGCCAGGTTGACCATTAACCAAAGCGGAAAACGCCCAAAACGGCCCGCGGCCCAAAACGGCCCGAAGCCCAAAACGGCCCGCGGCCCAAAACGGCCCAGCATGATTTATGAGTTCTCCAAGTCCCAAAACCTCTAAAAAAGGAGTTAAGTCGACGAACTTAAGTATTTGGGAAAAAACTTAACTTTTCGGGAAAAAACTTAAGTTTTTAAATTTTTCAAAAAAACGGCCCATCTTGATTTTTCAGTTCTCCAAGTCCCAAAACCTCTAAAAAATGAGTTAAGTCAACGAACTTAAGTTTTTGGGAAAAAACTTAAGTTTTCAAACTTTTCGTAAAAAACGGCCCATCTTGGTTTTTGAGTTATCCAAGTCCCAAAACCTCTAAAAAATGAGTTAAGTCAACAAACTTAAGTCTTTGGGAAAAAACTTAGGTTTTCAAATTTTTCAAAAAAACGGCCCATCTTGGTTTTTGAGTTCTCCAAGTCCCAAAACCTCTAAAAAAGGAGTTAAGTCAACGAACTTAAGTTTTTGGAAAAAAACTTAAGTTTTCAAATTTTTCAAAAAAATGGCCCATCTTGGTTTTTGAGTACTCCAAGTCCCAAAAGCTCTAAAAAATGAGTTAATCAACGAACTTAAGTTCTTGGGAAAAAACTTAAGTTTTTGGGAAAAAACTTAAGTTTTTAAATTTTTCAAAAAAACGGCCCATCTTGATTTTTGAGTACTCCAAGTCCCAAAACCTCTAAAAAATGAGTTAAGTCAACGAACTTAAGTTTTTGGGAAGAAACTTGAGTTTACAAATTTTTCAAAAAAACGGCCCATCTTGATTTTTGAGTACTCCAAGTCCCAAAACCTCAAAAAAATGAGTTAAGTCAACGAACTTAAGTTTTTGGGAATAAACTTAAGTTTACAAATTTTTCAAAAAAACGGCCCATCTTGGTTTTTGAGTTCTCCAAGTCCCAAAACCTCTAAAAAATGAGTTAAGTCAACAAACTTAAGATTTTGTGAAAAAAAAAGTTTTGAAACTTTTCAAGAAATTGGCCCAGCATGATTTTTGAGTTCTTCAAGTCTTGAAACCTCTGTAAAACATCAAGTCAACAAAGTTAAGTAAATTCTAACCTGATAGAAATAAATGTAACAGTTGACATGGCTTAGGACAATAAAATACTATGTAAATGCAAGGGTGTCTAACTTACGTGCAGAATGTGTTTGTTTTCGTAGTACGTTTCTCAATGTAGTTTACACCAGTGTATATTTCGTTTATTTTTCATCAGAGCACTCACAGAACAATGATTGGATAATAAAATATTGACAAAGATTGAACTAGACTATGACAAACATACAGTGCAGTGATGTTTAACTAATCATATTCCGTTTCTTCCATCGTAATTGCAGATATGCCTAGCTCATCAGCCTGATATGCACTGAACCGTAGTAGGTCTTGGAGGTTTTTCGTACGATTAAATTTATCAAAGGCTGAAAAAATTGACCTATTTATTTTAAGAAAACGTTTATTCCTGATCCTGGTGGCCTCTCCCACCTTCACCAGCTGCACCTGTCTCAAGGCCTCCTTGGCCTCTAAAGCAAGCCTTGCCATGAGCTTCCACGTGTTTGATTTTGCTTTGGTCAGGTCATTCAGCCGTTTGTGGTAGCCTATGGAAGAATGTTACAACCAAATGACAGTATACAAATTGGCAGTTAATCACAAAATTATTAATACCAACACACCGGCAGATCGTCAGGTCCTCAGTTACTTCAGCATTGTTAGAAAAGATGCTAAATATTATTATTGTGTTGATCTGGAAGGTGTTCAGTAAAAAATAAACAAATCAAATCATTTTTTGGAATGAGAAAAAAAAAACTTGTAGATAAATACGCAACAAGCATTGTAAACATGCGTTGCATTCCCTTTGATGATCCTTGGATTTTCCCTACCTTCCAAGTCATTATTGGTACGTATCTTTCGGCCAAATACTGAAACCTCTGATGGCTTCCATCTCCTTGTCCAAACATTTTCATAATACAACAGCAATTCTTTGGCAGGGGCTGACTTTGCCATTTCTCTTAGCCAACCTAGTGCTGGAACCACTCCCTCAGGTGGAAGTAGCGCTAGTCCCATTACCATCTGGACAAATTGTTTGGTCTCGCTATCCTGGCAATATTTCCTGTACCATCCTGTGTTTCAAAATATAGGGGATGTTTAGTTTTAAGCGTGACCAGTTATAACATAATCCGGGCTAGGTGTTTGATTGATTTTGTACCTGTTGATAACTGCTTTATAACTGGCACAGGCTTATCTATGACCAGAGCAGCATAGATTAGGCCCAGCGACTTAACATATAGGTTAAAAACCTTTAAGTTTTTGGAAAACTGCATTCTACGATCAGTAATTAGATTTTGGCGTAGTATTTAAATGGGACTACTGGATTGTAAACCAACACTGAGTACCAACATTTCCAGTCGATGATGTTGATAGGGTGCTACCATAGATATAAAAACTGTTTTTATATCTATAGGTGCTACATATAATACTTACATTATTTTAATATAATGTTGATTCAAAAAGAGATAAACCTTGCCGTCTATCATAAAAACATAACCTCCTTGTGAAAGTTTACGTTTAGGTAATCAGGTTCAAAGTAAGGCAAAATAAATCACTTAAGGACTCTGGTCTCTCTTAGCCTGTAATCTTAATAGACTCACAATATAAGAGGCCAAATCCTAAATTAACAACAACTACAATCACTACGAAAACAAACACATTCTGCACGTAAGTTAGACACCCTTGCATTTACATAGTATTTTATTGTCCTAAGCCATGTCAACTGTTACATTTATTTCTATCAGGTTAGAATTTACTTAACTTTGTTGACTTGATGTTTTACAGAGGTTTCAAGACTTGAAGAACTCAAAAATCATGCTGGGCCAATTTCTTGAAAAGTTTCAAAACTTTTTTTTTCACAAAATCTTAAGTTTGTTGACTTAACTCATTTTTTAGAGGTTTTGGGACTTGGAGAACTCAAAAACCAAGATGGGCCGTTTTTTTTCGAAAAGTGAAAAGTTAAGTTTTTTCCCAAGAACTTAAGTTCGTTGACTTAACTCATTTTTTAGAGGTTTTGGGACTTGGAGAACTCAAAAACCAAGATGGGCCGTTTTTTCGAAAAGTTTGAAAACTTAAGTTTTTTCCCAAAAAGTTAGGTTTTTTCCCAAAAACTTAAGTTCGTTGACTTTACTCCTTTTTTAGAGGTTTTGGGACTTGGAGAACTCAAAAACCAAGATGGGCCGTTTTTTTGAAAAATTTGAAAACTTAAGTTTTTTCCCAAAGACTTAAGTTCGTTGACTTAACTCATTTTTTAGAGGTTTTGTGACTTGGAGAACTCAAAAACCAAGATGGGCCGTTTTTTTTTAAAATTTGAAAACTTAAGTTTTTTCCCAAAGACTTAAGTTCGTTGACTTAACTCATTTTTTAGAGGTTTTGAGACTTGGAGAACTCAAAAACACAGATGGGCCGTTTTTTTTGAAAAATTTGAAAACTTAATTTTTTTCCCAAAAAGTTAAGTTTTTTCCCAAGAACTTAAGTTCGTTGACTTAACTCATTTTTTAGAGGTTTTGGGACTTGGATAACTCAAAAACCAAGATGGGCCGTTTTTTCGAAAAGTTTGAAAACTTAATTTTTTTCCCAAAAAGTTAAGTTTTTCCCAAATACTTAAGTTTGTTGACTTTAATCGTTTTTTGGAGGTTTTGGGACTTGGAGAACTCACAAACCAGGATGGGCCGTTTTTTCGAAAAGTTTGAAAACTTAAGTTTTTTCCCAAAAACTTAAGTTCGTTGACTTAACTCATTTTTTAGAGGTTTTGAGACTTGGAGAACTCAAAAACACAGATGGGCCGTTTTTTTTGAAAAATTTGAAAACTTAATTTTTTTCCCAAAAAGTTAAGTTTTTTCCCAAGAACTTAAGTTCGTTGACTTAACTCATTTTTTAGAGGTTTTGGGACTTGGATAACTCAAAAACCAAGATGGGCCGTTTTTTCGAAAAGTTTGAAAACTTAATTTTTTTCCCAAAATGTTAAGTTTTTCCCAAATACTTAAGTTTGTTGACTTTAATCGTTTTTTGGAGGTTTTGGGACTTGGAGAACTCACAAACCAGGATGGGCCGTTTTTTCGAAAAGTTTGAAAACTTAAGTTTTTTCCCAAAAACTTAAGTTCGTTGACTTAACTCATTTTTTAGAGGTTTTGAGACTTGGAGAACTCAAAAACACAGATGGGCCGTTTTTTTTGAAAAATTTGAAAACTTAATTTTTTTCCCAAAAAGTTAAGTTTTTTCCCAAGAACTTAAGTTCGTTGACTTAACTCATTTTTTAGAGGTTTTGGGACTTGGATAACTCAAAAACCAAGATGGGCCGTTTTTTCGAAAAGTTTGAAAACTTAATTTTTTTCCCAAAAAGTTAAGTTTTTCCCAAATACTTAAGTTTGTTGACTTTAATCGTTTTTTGGAGGTTTTGGGACTTGGAGAACTCACAAACCAGGATGGGCCGTTTTTTCGAAAAGTTTGAAAACTTAAGTTTTTTCCCAAAAACTTAAGTTCGTTGACTTAACTCATTTTTTAGAGGTTTTGAGACTTGGAGAACTCAAAAACACAGATGGGCCGTTTTTTTTGAAAAATTTGAAAACTTAATTTTTTTCCCAAAAAGTTAAGTTTTTTCCCAAGAACTTAAGTTCGTTGACTTAACTCATTTTTTAGAGGTTTTGGGACTTGGATAACTCAAAAACCAAGATGGGCCGTTTTTTCGAAAAGTTTGAAAACTTAATTTTTTTCCCAAAAAGTTAAGTTTTTCCCAAATACTTAAGTTTGTTGACTTTACTCGTTTTTTGGAGGTTTTGGGACTTGGAGAACTCAAAAACCAGGATGGGCCGTTTTTTCGAAAAAATTGAAAACGTAAGTTTTTCCCAAAAACTTCAGTTTGTTGACTTAACTCATTTTTTAGAGGTTTTGGGACATGGAGAACTCAAAAACCAAGGTGGGCCGTTTTTTTGAAAAATTTGAAAACTTAAGTTTTTTTCCCAAATACTTAAGTTTGTTGACTTAACTCATTTTTTAGAGGTTTTGGGACTTGGAGAACTCAAAAATCAAGATGGGCCGTTTTTTTGAAAAAATTGAAAACTTAAGTTTTTTCCCAAAAAGTTAAGTTTATTCCCAAATACTTTAGTTCGTTGACTTAACTCATTTTTTAGAGGTTTTGGGACTTGGAGAACTCAAAATTCACGATGGGCCGTTTTTTGAAAAATTTGAAAACTTAAGTTTTTTCCAAAAACTTAAGTTCGTTGACTTAACTCCTTTTTTAGAGGTTTTGGGACTTGGAGAACTCATAAATCATGCTGGGCCGTTTTGGGCCGCGGGCCGTTTTGGGCCTCGGGCCGTTTTGGGCCTCGGGCCGTTTTGGGCCGCGGGCCGTTTTGGGACCGAACCGCATATATTTGCAAGCCAATCACGTCCAAGAAGAGCAGGACCCTTTGACTCTGCAACAATCAAAGGCATATCAGTATAAACAGCGTCATGATACTTAACATTTACTTTACATTCCCCAAGAACTTTGATTGGGTGCCCTGTTATCGTTGTAAGGCCTACATCACTTGGTTCCAACTTTTCAACACCAAGGGTTTTGAACTGCTTTAGTGATATAACTGACACTGCAGCACCTGTGTCTAGTTCCAAATCTAAAGGTACATCATTTATCCTCATCTGTATCATAAATGGGGGTAGGCCTACCCTTTTAGATTCACCAACTTTGCTCACCCTAACTGCATGTAAATGATCATCGTATTCAGATTCTGAATCTCAACTAACAACTGATTGCGTTCGATCCACTTTGTAAACCTTTTGTTTTCTATATTTGTGTTTACTAGTCTTAGGTGTGCCTGTGAAAATTTTCCTATCTGGACAGACAGCTTTGAAATGCCCTTCTTTACCGCAATGGAAACAAGCACGAAAGCTTTTAGTACTCTCTTTATTTCTAAAATCTTTAGATTTCTTACCTGAGAATTGCAGTTTGTGAATTTCTCCTGTCATGTTGTCCACATGCTTTCTAGCACGCTCATGTCCTTGAGCTGTATTGAAAGCACCCACTAAGGTGAGGTTTTGCTAACCTAAAAGTTTTTTCTGGGTATCCCGGTCATGTAGACCAATCACGAACATATCTCTCAGTGCTTCCTCCCTAAATGCTTCAAAACCACATGTCTCTGCTAGTTTTCTCAAGGCATTTAAAAACTCCGACACGGTCTTATCTGCTGTTTGTCTTCTATTATAAAAAACATCTCTCTCTGCTATGACTACAGGAGCTGGAGACAGGTGGCCTTTGACCAACTTTTGTAAATCATCTAATGATTTGGTGTCTGGTTTGTCTGGGTGACACAGTGTTCTTATCAACGAATAGCACTTTCTGCCTACTCTTGACAGAAATATAGCCTTACACTTTGGAACATCAGTTTCTTTGGTTTTGTCAACACCATTTGCAATAAAATATTGGTCTAGTCTTTCACACCACTCTTCCCACAATGTTTTACCCTGCTCATCATCAAGATCAAACTGATCTATATCACAATACACAGCAGTAGCCATTTTGATTGCCACTCACTATCTTGCACTAAAGATAAGCCTACACAGACTGTATTTTGACTCTAACTAATAGCACTCACCAACAAGTTCCTAGCTCCAAGGAAATGTTGTACCCTGAGTATGCCTGCTAAAAGCTCTGAGTACAGCTTAGTCTATGTTCAAACTGCCCTAGTTATGCCTAGTGTTTGAATCCTTGACCTACTGAGCTTACTACAACCAAGTAAGCACCTGTGCTGTTGCAACAAGAGCACAAAACATACAATTTAATCTAAAGAATGAAAAAGAATATCTTAGAACAATACTTCCTTCTGGACTGCATTTGAAGTCTGAGTCTCTTTCTTCTTGAGCAGTGGGCTTCAAATCACTATATCCCGTCGCCATTGAGCTGTACATGGATTGGACATCTATTTGGTTGTGCTAGCTTTAAAACCCTGAGCTAACAAGTTTATTTATTCTCAACTTATTAAACAAAGCATCTTCTTTGTTTAACATCTAATATACAACTAACCAAAAGGATGCAGACGAATGATTTAAATAGGCCAATAAAAAGAGCATTTACAATAATGAAATAGAAATCAAGTAATACATAACAATCATGAGTGTATGAGTCAGTGTTGATGATAAAACCATTCTGAGATAACAATATTAAAGCATATCATGTGATTAAGTCAATGAGGAAGTTCAGACATTACACAGTTGTGCTTTTGTCGTTGTGAGTAGTTCAAGCCTTGAGTTGCATTTACAGCCATGGCAGACCTGGCAGATGATGACCTTATCATCTGTTCCCAAGGAAAGTCTCTACGATTTTAAACTAGAAATATGCCAGCATACCCTGTGAATCAACTTGATGAGCGATATGCCAACATCTTGTCTGCAGAGCTTCTCCGGAGTACAGAAAGATTCAACGCAGAAGAAATAGTCAGAGTTTATATTGATGTTGGAAGAAAACTCAACTCCCCTCAGGTAATTAAGAATTGTTTGATGTTTTCTTATCCATGTCTTGGTTTCAAACGAAATTTGCAAAGAGAGACAAATGATGAGATGAAACAGTCGGTTAGTCACAACACTGAATATTTACTGTTCCAGCAGCTTTGGTTAAAAACCCAGTTGGTATTATCTGGCCTTGAATATTACTACTCTACAGTATTACAACCCTAAATCAATCTTAATTTGGATTGTCTTAATTTTTTTGTTGCAGGCCTTGAATGGTTTTCTGGAGCTTTCTTATAGATTATCAGAACTTTCATCGAAGCTCCCAACAATAAACAATCATTTCAACAACAGAGCACTGGCCCTGGTTCTATTGATAATGCTAGCCTTAGGAACAGCTTCAATAGCTCTATTAGGGGTCTTTCTGACTCAGTCCCCTCCTTTGATCATCGTAAGTACAAAACATAACAATGGTGGATGTATATCAACTAAGTTAAAGAGAACTCTGATGCATTGCCAACAAACATCAGTTTTGTAATGAAATAAAAGTGTTGTTAAACATTCGTAGACAAAGAGGGAGGGATGATAATTTTGTTCCATCACCGACCACCATTACAAGATCACAAAATCAATGACACATTGTACCACATGAAGTTTTATGTGAACAGCAGATGCAATTCACAAACTTTTTTATTTGTGTTCCTTGAAAACTCATTGTCAAAGCTGCCATGCCTTCAATTTACCCTGAACACATCATACGAAATAACTAGCAAAACAAGCTAAACGTCTGTAGGGGAATAACACAGAACATAAAGTAGGAGGTGGCTCAGTTGGTTAAAGCGCCGGATTTCAACATGCAAGTGTTGAAGGTTGTGGGTTCGAATCCCAAAGCAGTCCATCTTCTACTGGGGATTAGTTGAGCCCCAGGTGTGCTTCGACCTGCCTGCAAACAGAAAGCAAATCGGCTCAGATATTGCGGCCCTGCCAAAAAGGCATCAATCCCTCGCCGCCCATGCCTTGGGATGGGCGAGTGATAAGACACCTGATTTTAATCAACCTTTAATCAAAGGGCCCCTTGCATATCAAACACCTAATTGAACAAACTTCAGGAAACTATAACATATATATCACACAAATTTTTTTCTGTAGGAAGCTCGATACACTTTGATCCCTGCATTTGTGCCAGCCTTCATGTATGTCATATTTTGTATAATATGGCAATGTTTGCCAAACTGCTCTGGAAGATTGAGGCTCACACAATTATTGAGTAAAACTACGCCATTTATGAAACTCTGTGAGATATCACAAGAAGATTTTCAGTACCTTTTTCACGAGGTGAGTTTACAGGATGTGGGCGTTGGGTAGACTCTGTGAGTGTATCCTAATGGTTCAATTTTCCAGGACTTTTCACACCTATAGGTTCAAGTTTCATACCTTTGTGACCATCTTTGGAGGACAAATTACTATATTAGAAGCTGGATATTCAGTGTATTCATATGGTGGTGTCTTCTCAAATTGGTGTTTTCAGCTCACGATACCTTTAGTACCATTGACCCTCCATGATCATCTACCAGTAGCTTTATTGTGTCTTCATACTAGCCAGAAGAATTTCCACTCTTCCTGTTGAGATCATATTATTTTCATGGTTTTCACAATTACTCACTTTAACATGCTAAACAAACATAGTTCTTCAGTCTTAAATACAGTCTCCCTTTTCCAATGGTCACATTCCCCCTCTGTCCATCTTTAGGATGATCATGGCAGCTGTGATTACAAATTGGTAGGAAGTTCAGGTGATGGATTCGGTTTTTACGCATCTGAAGGAAGCAATAAGTTACCCTTTAGTGAACGAGCGATTTTAAACCAAGATATAGATATCAATGTATTTCTGAATACTCTAAAACTTGAGAGGATTCATCTGTTACCAATTCCTGGTGCTAACGGCTTCGTCTGGATAGCTATATCTGGTGATGAAGTAAGTGCTAAACAGTTTTTCACATCAGTTGTATAATACTGATTATATATACTAATCATTTGATATGCCTAGTACCAGTTGCAGATTCAATATCTGAGTCAATTAATTGCAAGTTACTCCATCATAAAATACAAACTATTTTCAAATAAAATCCAATTCACCTTGTATTTGTAACTAAAAGCTGCAAGAGCAAATTTTTGAAGTTGAGCTCACTAGAAAGAGCAATTATAGGTATCCACGCATGGCCTGTTTGCATTGAGATTAAGAGTGGTGATTCCTGTGTGTTGTGTTAGTCAAAAATCTTCGAATCCGAAGTAAGAAATCTCACTGGTAATATCAATAATGACCTCATAGTTAACAACACACACTAGTATATTTGCAATGGATCAAATCAGTTGAGTTTAATGAATCCTTATGTATATATTCTGCTCATTTTACTATTTCACAGTGGCGAAATATCATTGATCCTGTACTCAAAGGCTGCTTTGTCCAGCAGTCAAATGCCGACACTTTCTTTCTGTCAGGTCGATTTGTTAACCAGAGTCTCCATCAATTCTTTGAACTCCCGGAAGGTGCGCAATCTACCAGAGTCGTGAAACACTTTCCTGCTTTAACACTTCAGAGAAGTGTTTTGGGACCTAATGGGTATCAGATATTTGAGGTGAGTAGGGGCTTTGTTAAATTTGAGGTGCTCGACGACCGACTCAGGGAGTTTTGGCTGTTTTCAGTAGGCTTCTATTCAGGCGCTGAATTTCTCCTAAGACAAGTTTTGGTTGTCTTACATAACAAGTATTGATTTCTCTCCTGGTTAAGGTTGACTATGCATTTGCTCTACGATGTCCACACTGGCCAGAAGAAGCAGCTGAATGGATAACCAGAGAAAGAGCTGGATTGGATAAAACTACTGTTGAAAACATCGCATCAAGAGGATGCTATCTAGTGTACAAACCATGTGGTAATCACAATTTCAAGACTATAATATATTCATCTTTATTCCTTGTATGACAAAGAAGTTTGTCAAAAAAGTTTGTTTAAAAAGTTAGAAACTTCTGCATGTGGTGGCTAACATATTGATGCTTTCCTTATCAAAGTTCTTGTAAATCACGACAAGGACACTTTTCTATCTTGCTGAACTATTTCTTTAGATGCTCATATAATTGAACATGGTCATGACTTTGACTGGAGATGCACATTTTCATCGGCTGAGGCAGACTTATTCCACTACCACAGTGATAAGAAAGCCCTGAAACTGGCTTTTGTAATCCTCAAGTTCCTTATTAAGAGCTCAGTGGGGCATCGCCATGGCCTGGCTACTTTCCCGCACTTCCATCAGGTATGCTGATTTATTTGCGGAGCCTATAGTCCTCCAGAAATACAGCTTAGGCCTTAAAAGGTAAATTAGCTGTTTAATGTTAGTAACCATTTTACTAATTTAGATCAAAAAGGTGTATTCTTGAATTATTAGATTCTTTATATTAGTTCTAATCCGAGAAGATATGTGTACACCATTAAGAACCAAAGAATGTTCTTTTCTTTGTTAGTCTATTGTTATCTCAAAATTGATCAATTCAGCAATTCAAATACTTGTCACACAGATACCAATTATTGTTGTTGCAAATTTTTCATATGAATTTTACCTTTGGCTAGCAGTGTGCTCAAATTCTTTTTCAGAGTTTGTGTCACTTTATGAGGCGGCGAGAAACTCCTGTTTTGAGAACATATCACCTAAAGACACTCTTCCTATGGTTGGCTGAAGAGGTATGCTTAGCTTAGCTTAGTCACTGATTACTTACAATTACCATTCAAACACTCAGGTTGTGTGTCTGTTGGGACTTAAGACACTGTCAAATCAGACCATCACACCTCAAAGATTTACAATTCAGTTTTCGTTCACATCATGAAATGGTTCAGACAAGTCTTAACAACTAATAAATCCCGAAGCAGTGGTTACCTAATGCGATGTGTTGTGCCGCTGTATTGTGAACAAGCTATAAAGGATTGTTCATCTTCTTTCAAGTTTGGTAACATTTCGGAAAACAAAAATATGATCTGTTGGATGAATTTAAAGAGCTGATAGTTTCCGATGTGTAATAACAGGACTGATAAATGGATGGACTACAGTTGCGGCCAAAGTTTTGCATGAATCGTATCTTTCATCTTTTTTTCCCCAGGATACAGAATTAGATTACTACAGGGTTGAAGGAAACAAGGACTTGGGAGATGTATTTCTTAATTTGTTAAACAGATATATTGAGTGCCTAGAAACCAATCAACTAGCAAGTTACTTTGTAAGGTTGGTGATCTATGTTGAGTACAGCATTATTTGCGAAAAAGTGTTTAGTGTCTTGTCTTGTCTGGTGATAAGCCCCTTGCTACCCAGGCTTGGCCTTTTCCTGCAGTCCCTCTTGTCTGATAGTCCCAACAATCCACAATCTCCTCAGGTATTGCCAGGATCAGAACTTTTCGGCAACAAAAACTCTTCTTTTGTAATGAAAATTATGAAAATCGTGAAAAGCAACAAGATGGAGTATATTATACCAAGTATCATTTAAATAAATTCATAACTGACATGATTGAAATGGTTATCTATAAGAAAAATGTTCCATTTCACCAATTATGTTCCAACGCTCAATGACATTCAACTCTTTTGCTCTGCTAGACCTCTTAAAGCTTACCAAAAGCTTTAATATAGCCTCAACTGGGGATTTGTGGCAAGCATTTGATCATCACTTCACATTCGATGTGTTGGCTCTGTTTGACTCATAAGCTAATTACATCGTAGTCTCACATCTATGAGAGTGTTGATCTAGAGATTGTAATCAGTATTGTCTTTCAAACAGGAGTCGGAACCTGCTTAGCGATAGATTTACAGATGCACAACTTAAACACGGCATTGAGGTGTTGAAGTCTCTCCGAAAGAGACCTGATCTTTGTGTAAGGGAGTTCGAGACAAGCTTCATAAACAACAGAACGAAAGCATATTATCTGATCATTTTTTTTGGTAGGTATTCACAAGAAGACAGATACCAACAGTTTGTAAAAATAATGTGTATTATAAAGCAAAAAATCAAAATTGTTTTGTTAAGCGTTATTTATGATCTAGATGGGCAACATAGCTTTATCAGAGATGTGATCCTGTCAATCATGGTTAAAATTGTTCAGCGATCATTGATTAATTAAATCATTTAATAATCATATTTATATCTGCAGTATCGTTTCCGGTTTGCTATGCCATTGATCATTACATTGGAGGCGTAATTGCCAAGCTTTTCGGATTTTGATTATGCCTAATGGAGGAACTATACAGAGGAGAGCAAACTATGTAAAACAAGATGGAACAACTAAAGTCTAATCTTTAGTGGCCTGAAATCCGATGATGTACTGCAAAGGTACTCTCTTATGTGCACAGCCTGATTATATCTGAACAGACAATCGGAGGCGGGCTGTCATACCTATTCCTATTAAATAGATTTGCAATTTATTTCCCAAGAGGCATTATCAATTTACTAAACTCTATTATTTTTTCACTGACCTATTAAATTTGAAATCAGTAGAAACGGAAACTAATGGTAAAGGACTCTCTCATGAGTTAACATTTTGTTGTTTAATTCATTATATACGCATTACCTTATTTATTCCAGCTTATATGTCAACTGACCATGAAAGCAAGGTGAATGCAAATTACTAATCACTGCCTCCGATTGCTAGTCTTTAGTGCACAGTCTTGGTAGCAGGTCATTGATGCTTAGTATTTGCTATGATTGCTCTTGTATTAAAGTGAACTTGTTTTTCAGGGTTCAATGCTTTAATCCTTGGCACATCATGTAAGACCCATATTATTTCCCGCTCTTATCCCAACCTGGTCTGGAGATCTGACCATTAACATTCAACAGAACTATTTAGCCTTTTCTTGGGATTGTCTGCTCATTTTATGAGAGGGGACAATCAGATCTAGCTGGCATACATTGCTCAAAAAATATTACTATCAATTACATTATATTTTTAACATTGCATTCAAGCAGTTCACCACCAAGTTGATAGCATGGTGCCTTTAATTAGCACAGAAATAAACACAATATTTAAACGCTTATAAATTTTCTTCAGATGATCATTTTTACCTCTTTTTGGCGACACACAAACTTTTTCTGTAGAAGATTAATTCATGTATTAATCTGCAGATGATCAAGTATGTTGGAAGTCATTAATAAGGTTCTGACCCTCTTAGCCGACATACTTAACTAGGATAATTACAGATACCTAGAATCCCTGAAGGGGGGGCGGGGGTGTTCCAGGCAAAAATGTGAGATCCATATTGCTTTAGAAGTGACACAAACCAATGGTGGGTGTCTAAACAGATGTGGGGAATAGTAATTCGTCATTTGTCATTAAAAAAATTTCAATATCTTTCTAGATGTGCGTAAGGTCCGGTTTGGAGGGGGGGGGGGGGTTGGCACTTCATTCAGGTGGTAGAAAATGTCAAGATAAATTAAACAAATAAAAAGTGACAGGTCATAATATTTAGATGATAAACAATGATTGGGAAGTAGTATTATGACCAGTATATGGACTAGAGTTATCTGTAGGTCTGGATATAAGTTTGAGCCTCCTTTTGTATAATGGGCAGGAGATCCAACTAGACCACAATAAAAGTTTATACTGTCTAAATGATAATCAGGTCTTGTTACTTTTTAATGTAGGAGCCCTAGTTTTTTTGGATTGTGTCATCTTAGATTCTGTCCTTCTCGACGTTGTCTTCCTTGGCTCATTTCGAGATCTACCGACCGAATTTGCTTCCGTATCTCTGAAAAAAAAATTGAATTGCTACATCTGAAACGTTCTCTCATGGCTTCTAACTGTACTCTCGTAGTCATGATTTTATGTACGGTTTATATGAACGATCTCATGAAGGTTAAGTTTGATGGAATGAGTGGATGGCAGAGAGAACAAGTTACAGCTTATGAATTAAAACCAAGTAAAAATTATCAGCAGGTTTTGTGTATTAGAAAAATTAGAATGAGAGCGCAGGGTTGTGCTTAATAATAAATGGTAAGGGGTGCAAATCTTCTTGAGAATGCACAGTAACATCAGGTTGAGTTTTGTAAGCCCCCCCCCCCCCCCCCGTCTAATTGGGACTGGTGCTAAGCCCCTGTCTCCGAACTCTAATACACCGTTCCAGTTTTACAATAACACTCAGTGGTGCAATGATCAAAACAGATAAATCCACTCTGTTTCATCCAACAACAACCTATAAGACAAAAAGATCTGCATGCGGAAAGAATAAGCTTGTGAATGGCTGTTGGTTCGCAATATTACAATCAATATTATCCCCATCAAAATAAATTTGATATCTTAACATGCTTTTAAATCATGGTAGCTTCAGTGTCACATCTCCTGTCACCCAACTTAGCGCTCAAGGTGAGAGAATGCTGTAGGGAAACATATTATTACACATTTTATACTTCTAAAACAAGGTAAGTGTGGAACTTGTCTGTTGGATTGCAATAACTACTCACAACTGACTGGGAGTAGATTGTACGGTCATACTTGTTGGTAATGAACTGTCATCTTTTGTCACATAGCTGGCTGAGTTACGTAATCTCGTTGGAGACTCCTGTGGGGTCAGCTTGGATCTGGTGATCTTATTGAGCTGCCCTCTTCCACACTATATTGATAAAGATATGGTATGAAAATTTTCAATGTCTTTCGGTACTCCCAGCGCCAACACATTGGTAGGTAAGCATAGACAAACTGACGTCAAATGGGACCTTTCAGCAAACAGTTTCAGCAATGAGCACACGTGTCTGGCCACGATGTCAAAAGTTTTCAATGTTTGACATTGTTATAGACTATTGTTCAACCACTGCGGAGTCATTTAGTTAAACTTATTCTGATACAAGAATCAGACGTATAGAATTTTTATCTGGAACAAACCTTCGAGAATGATCTAGTTTTTCTGGTGCGGGTCTTCCTGAGCTCCAGTATTACTCCAGCATCCTCTGAAGTCAGTGCTGATCTTCTGCCCCGCTTCCGTAATACTGCATGCTTAGCAGTTTCTGTTGAATGTTCTTTACAAGATTTGCGTATACCAAGCGAGCTCATTCTTGCACTGAGAACAAACATAGGTATAGGTTCAAACACATAACAGTCAGTAGATTGGAACTCCATCCCTGCTTGTATTATCACTGTCAAAAAATTTCCAGAACACAAATGTACAAGTTAGTGAATGCCTATGGCCGTCGTCATCTATTATAACACCTTGAGTCAATTGTCTTGAATTAGGTAATGGTTGATGAATCATCACACTTTATGGAACCACTCTCACAACGGCAACATGATTTATGGTGATGATAAATATTGCCAGGTAGCAATGCAAAGTTTTTTTTGCATCAGAAAGGGTTTCTTCTGATTTCATTTCTGATCTTCTCTTTGATGACAATGCAATTCTGATTGATCTATACAAAAAGTGAGGGTTCAGCCAAAGGTTTGGTAGTATTCATGTGGCCTCAAACCCATACAACCATATATCAGTTTTGAAGCCTTGGAAGATGATGGATGCACTACGTAAATTGGGGGTTGTTGTGACATGCAACATTAATCATGACATTTGACAAAAATTGAGCTCAATTATAATTAGTCTAGAATTGTCTACAGGAAATTAAAAAATTTTAAATTGGCAGACTATCCTTTACATCGCTAATCACACCTAATAAATCTTATAACCTGACAAAAGCGCTAACAACAAAGATGTTGGGACGTCTTTTGCCATGTTAAAATCATAAAAAGTAATTCATTTTGCTGAGTTGTCTGCTCACGTCCACTTTTTGAAAACCATCCGGTTTTACGAAAGCAAGTTGTACTCTTGTTGTCATACTACAGTGTTGACCGATGACAATTTGGGCAAGAGGACTGAACTTTTGATTATTGTTGTGCACGTTATTTAGCAGATATTTTCTTTTAAAATAGATCTGAAACCAGACAGAAAACAACCAACAAGAAGAAAGAAATGTAAACACCGCTGAAACAAATTCCAGGATGGGAATGCATAACATGACAAGGAAAGGTAAGCTAGCCATGAATTTTGATCTGTGTGAAAAGTTTAACAACCTGCTAGTACTTCTCACTTGTACGATATCAGCTTGATTACAGAAGAATATGTTATGATATGTTATGTATAGTAAAAGAGCTTTGATGCCAAATGTGTGCCAGATATCCTCAAATCTACCTTTTCCATAGTTCGCCAGCAATCTTTGGGAACTTTTTGTCCGAAAAATTAAGTTCAATCAGGTATGGAAACTCGATTTTCAGGCAATCTTGATTATGTGGCGCAGGGTTGTTACGAATGATGACTGCCAAATCAACATAGCACGTCTACGAATGAATTTATCTTATATTGTACAATATCTCCAGACAATAAAAACATATTTACTTTCATCCCATTTGAAAAAACCGGAAAATAAAAAGTATTTGCAAGTGGTAGCTTAGAGGGCTGGTTTGGTGGAGCACCAGGAATATATGCCTCATAGATGAACAGGGGGGTAATCTCTAACCCTATACATAATCTTTACCCAGAAATGCTATGGAAGTTTTCAGTGTAAAAGTTTTGGTTATCAACTGCAGACTTGGTCTTCTGGTAGTGTTCAAGTCCCTAACTGACATAGTAAGACTGTAGGGAAGTAAATATAAACTGTTGCTATCATGTTACACTAGCATCGCTCCACGACCGCATGCAGAGTTGACAGGCATGATGCATTATAGGATGACATTTTTTAACGAATACCTTGTCACTGAGTTGGTTAATTCTCTGCCAAACAGGCAATTGACATTTTATCAGCACACCCTGCACTGAGTTGAGTGTCTTTTAGTCAGTCAGCCGATTCTCTCTGAGGAAACAATCAAATGGAGATTTAAACTAACTAACTAATTTTATATTATTACTGTGGCGGCCAACTATATCCTTGGTTGAAATTTCCAGAAAAATATTTCAATCAAGGTATGAGGTGCTGAGAAACTCTCTCAAGCTCTCTAACATCGCAAAACACAAAACATTAGTATTATATTGTGGTGTTTTATAAGTGGTTTGGTAATGCAGCATACTAAAATACCAAGATCTACCAAGAAAGCACTACTTGAAAGATCTGATTTATTTACATACAAAACAACAGTTGGTGGATTAAATGACTCCCTACGTTTGCTGTATACCTTGCCATTCATTAACAAAAAACTTACCACTTTCAATAAGACCATCGATGCTCTCAGTCTTCACTAGTAATTATTCAGCGTTTACTAAACCCAATAGCATAGATATCAGTTTCAGAATGAGCAAATGATGACAATGTCTGCATATCAGTTGTCATGTAATTTAACCACTTTGTTGATATACTTAAGCTTATCAGCAGGTACTCAACATTTGAAGTAACAAGCCAAAGCTAAAAACGAAAAATTTAACTGACGCACAGTCGAGCCATGAACTAAGACACCTATTTCCCTGTTTATATTACTTTTCACTTCTAATGGGTAACCAGATTTTGTTTAGACATCCGCATATCTTATCTCTAAATGATATTATGAAAATTCTAACTCTTCATGTGGAGCAGTGGAAAGCATCGCTGCAATCTCACCTGTCAGTAACGTGCTGCCAATGTATAAAAATATAGCACATGTACGAACTCAGAATTGGGTGATCTATCCACCTGGATGGGGATGGGAGAAAGTGAATCTGAACCAAAAGGCCCCTTTAAGTGAGTGCTTTCTTTGTCATATGATACTCAGGCTAATTCTATCAAAAGGTATGCAGCATGATAAGTGACTGCTTTTGTATTTGATCATTGATTAACTAAACTCAATACTTTAGATTGTATATACACTGGTATATGAATGCACATCATTTATCAAACACGCCTACTTGCTGTGTAACTGACATTTTATCACTGAAGGGGAAGTCCCCATTCATCAATAGAATGTAATGCGCTGGCATTAAGTAACTAAGTAAGCAGGTCAGTTTCAGTTTGTATTACAAGTAAGGAAGCTGGTTGTATTGAGCTTAATAAGGGCAAGGCTTTGCTGAAATCTTATTCATCCTACTTTAGTGCAACTGTGTAAGTAAGTGTGTGGATACAATATAACAGCATATGATTGTCTGGACATTAACCAAGTGCTTTGATTTAGTTGTATTGTATATGATTTAACACAGCAACAACTACTGGTGGTTCAGCTTAATTATGAGTATACTGTTTGGAATGGTCAAAGCTGGGAAATGTCACGGTAGTACCCAAATCACAATGGCTGTCATTCACTCTATGGATTCGATGTGTGCTCTTGATACCTGTCCCTTGACTCAAATGTTCTTACAGGTCAACGTCAGCTAGGATCATGGCTGCCTCACTCACAGGAGACTCACAACATCTTGTTACATGTGGTAACTGTTTGGAGGAGGAAGGGTACATTCTTAACCCAGTGCTTCTACCTTGTTCACACTGTTGCTGTGAGACTTGCCTGAGGAATCAGCTAAAGAAGTCTGATGTAGTAAAGTGCAGAGTTTGCGAGTAAGTATGTTCTATACCACAGCTAGTACAGAGCCTTTGCTTAGAAAAATGGTAGGCGAGGAAAAAGTCCGAGGCGAGTTCGAAGCTCTACCAGGAGGGATGCTGAAAGGTCTTCCCCAAGCAATTTTAGCTTTTATTTAGTAAATGAAACGGAAGCGCGAAAACTTAGCCAGAGCCAAACTTAGCCCGAGCCAGACTTAGCCCGAGCCAAACTGTCTCTAACACTAACAACTGTTGCAAAATTAAATTGTCCCATAATATGAGTGGAAACACACAATAGGAAACTACTCTCAGGTCTCTACTTCTGAGTCTTATTGTCTAGGCAGTCATTTTTGCTGTTTATTTCCAGTGAAAAATTTGCAGTTTCTGTGGAAAGTTTGCCTTCTGCTTTGGAGAATATCCCTCCGATATTCTGTGATCCCTGCACAAAAAAGGGGAAACATAGAATGACGTCTAAAGTATTCTGTATTCAGTGTGACAGGAAGTTCTGCTCTTTACATCAAGAGGTAAAATGTGCTGGCTTTGCTTTCACAGAGAAATGAAGGTGCTGTGCCACTGACGCCCAATCTGAAATAAATTGCTCGCTCAAAATATACTGAAAAGATACCTCTTCTTATCTTTTTCTACCTCCCTCAAAAGTTGCAGAAACAGTACAAGCTGTATTGTGTAAACCAGTGTCCCATCTCCTACTATATGCGAAATTTATGCAATGTTTTAGTTTAATTTTCTATTAACAGACCCATATAGACCTCAATGACCACCACAGCGTATTGGCGATCAAAGAATACCTTGAATCTTCAGTAGCTGCAGAGCAGAGGTTTTGTGACACACATAAGAGCCAACCCATTGTGCTTGGCTGTGCAGACTGCTGGAGATTTTATTGTTTACACTGTATGTCATCTGCCGATATCTGTGTTGATGGTGAGATGTAACAAATGTTGATGTTGATTGCGATCACAGGCTAATTCTATTATCCCCCACATTCCAAAACATTGGCAGAGAAATAGGTCCAGACAGCAATGTCTTCGCCAATTTTAGCCAATTTGACTTGGGTGCACATTAAGATCCGGAAATCAGTGGACTGCAGCTAAATTGAAATCAATGACCATCAACATTTCAATTATGAAGACAAAAAACTTAACCATCTTCTACTGCTCTGAAAACTGTTCTTCTACCACTGTGATACAAAGTGAAACTTCTAGCCTGAATTCTGGATAGTAAATAGGCACCTCCTAGAGCAAGACATCCTGTTCATTGATATACATTGTTAAGTAACAGCTCAAACATGCCCTCCTGCGAGATGCCCAGTGGCACAGTTTGGGCACACGCCAAACTGCAAGGTCACTTGTGCATAGGAGCCATGGGTTGATTGATAATTCCAGCCCTCGGTACCCTATGGTGTTAAACTTTTCATCATGAGTCTGTTTATCATAAGCTGAAATTTGACAAAACTTTTATTTTATTAGGCAAGAACCACAAATTTATGTCGCTCTCAGAGTTGTCACATGAAGTGAAATCCAAATTTGAGCCAGAGCAATTGGAAGCGGAAAAAGTGATTGATGAGTGGTCTGCAGTAGTGAAGGAAGCAACAATACTCCTCTCAACCTGGGATAATGAGACGGAGGAAGGGGAAACACTGATTGATGAAACAGAAGAGAAACAGGTGAAATATCTGAATCATCAAAGTCAGCGATGATGGATATGTTGTCATCAGACTGTTTTCTGTGCAATGTTCCGTTTCAATGCGTCAACACTGGAATTTGTTGTTTGGGTAAACATTATAATTAAAGTATATGGAGAGACTTTGATATGGCAAGCTTTATCTGCATGATGGACAAGTTGTTTGGTAAGCAGTTAAATCATGAGGCAATTTTTAAATGTAAGTTAGGAATATAATAGCACAATGAGAATAAATTTTTCAGCATGATGCCATCAGGGAGAAGTATGCCAAGCTGAAAACAGAATATCAGGGGAAAAGGAGATCAGCAAAAGAAAAGCTTGGAAACTATTTGGAGAAAGATGCTGGACCAAAAGTGAAGGAACTACATCAGAAGCTGAAAGAGTTTCGCTCTGAAGTCTCAAACAAACATTGTGTGAGATCAATAAACAATTACCCTACTATACTTCTATACTTCACAAATGTAATTCTATAGAAGCTCATCCCCATACTGGTATCATTTGCAGGTATCAGTCTTATTAAGAGCATTATGACATACATTTACCTATTAGCTATGCGGAAAAGAAAACTTTTCTCAACCTTTCTCAACCACACAAGTTGTCCCATCTCTACGTTTATTCAATATAGAAAAATACAGGATATCCTCATATTTCAGAGCAGCGCCCCCCCCCCCCTGTAATAGGTCAATATATGTGAATAAAATGATTGTTAGCATGACATTCACCATGTTTTTTGCATCGACAAGTCTTACAAACCAAAAAGTGCTAATATGGCACTAAGACCAAGAAAATCGTCATTGATTGCCTCAAGATTTGGTCATTTATTTTAAAATGAGTAGCAAATGAGGCACCATTACAGCTTGCCATATACCTTGTAGGTGGATTCGGTGAAGGAGAAAAACGAGGTGATGGCGCAAATTTGCGATGCTGTGAATATCAATTTCCCTGTGCTTGTCATAGATGAACGACAAAAACCGCAAGTCAAAGGTAATTAAACATCACTCATAATATTGATAGAGTTTCGAAATTCTAAATACTAGAAACTAAGAGTAAAGGTAGCAGAAAGCCATGCTTTTTTTCAACAGGGATATAACTGACACACATTTTTTCTGTCTCGATCTATTTCACTTTGCTATTCTAAATGAAAACTATTGTTTTTTTTCTCCTCAAGCTGCTTCAAATAGTAAAGACTCCCAATTAATTTGACCTACTAGATTAAGAACATAATAAGTATCAATCGATAAATTACATGCGCTGGAGTAATACCTCATTATCAATTTATGCGTTTGAAAAAAATTCATTTATATATTAGGTAACCTCCACCTGTATCAATAATGTATAGTAAACTTTTACAATGTCAAGCAAACCTGCCTCCATTTGGAGTTGCTCCCCCTGAACTATTTATATTCAGCAGGCAATAAATAATTAACGCGGAACATGTAGGTCCAATATTGGCAACAGATTTACAACCCTGCTGTGTGAGATTGACTTGATCATTTTTATTGTCTGCATGTAAAACACTAGGTCTATCAACATGTGCTAAACCAACGTTGCATTGCGATCAGATGCAGCCGCCCTCACTAGCAAATTATGCTTTAAGTTGAATGATACAATATATTTAATATAAACTCCTTTTCCAGAGACAAGAAATGATGATATAGACATCGAACTTGCTACAGAGGCGCAACTGGTCATTGGAGCAAGCTTAAAGGGGAACCGCAAACCTCCAACTAAAATGAAATTCATTCGGTCGATGGACGTAGGTAGTTCCTGTAACACTGTATGCAGCTACAAAGGTTATGTGTATGTTGGACAGTCAGACTTCTCCATAAACAGATTCAATGAGCATGGTGGTGTGACAGAAAAATTTATAACATTTCAAAATCAAGTAATTACCGTCAGGGCTCATCAGGAAAGGCTTTACACGCTCGTCTTTGGACAGCCATACCAGATCTTTGTTCACGATCTCAAGGGGCAGCTGATTACCTCATGGAACCACCCTGATACCAACCGCACATACTGGGGAAACAAACTTGCTTTCGTAAACAATCAGCTTCTTGTGCCCCAGTCAACCAACCAGAGGATCACTGTCTACAATCTGGATGGCAGAGTTCTAAGACAAATTCCTTGTCCTCAAATACCTAAATCACAATATGTCTCGATGTGTATGTTTGATGAAGATACTATAATCATGACGACCAGCAGCCCAAATAATGTCATAAAATTTAACATAAAGTCTGAAACCGTAATGTGGACCAAAACAATAGAGGAAAGACCATTCTCCGTAGCTGCCTATGGCTCTGTTGTGCTTGTCAGCGGCGATAGCTACAACTACAGTAAAAGAGGCGTGTGGATCAAGGTGCTAAACTGTCAAGCTGGTAGGATATTAAAAATTCGTTATTTTTATAATGCAAGATTTCAGGGTTTAAGCCTTCTCAGCCTATCTAAACCATTATAAAGGATATGAAAATTATTTAAAATAATTATACTATGATGTCTCTTTTTTGTTCATGATTATACCAACCAGAGATTCAGCATCTGGATTGCTTAGGCTCCACATTCAACCATTTCCTAATAATTGTTCGATATTATACTCCTTGAGCGCCTGCATCCTTTCTCTCTCATGCTCCAGATCCAAAATCAATGAAAAACTTTGCATATTTATCACATCCATCTCGTTAACCAAATCGGTTGGCATAGATATAGCCTTGACAATTCAATCCAATCAGATGGAATTTCGTGAAAGTTTATACCATTCGGTTTCCTTCAACATGAGAGTAAAACCATCGAACCACAAAATTGTGAGAATCCCATTTTGCACAAAAGACTCCGTGAAAGTTTTTTCTGAACTGTGGTAAAACAACCACATTTGTCCTTATTATTTTTAGTAAATTTTCTCTTAAGCGATGAGTGTTGCGATGTTGTTGTAAGTAAAGTGTAAGTCTCAAAATAGGGTTTCTTTATCTCTTCAAATGAATTTAGCTAATATGGTATACGAAATCATGATTGTGGACTGCAAATCATTGATACTACACACGTCAATGGCACAATGTCACCCGCTTATGCTCACCTCACCTATGCTTATGTTGTCCTGTCTGGGTTCATTATTCAGTCTGACTTCTAACCATGATTGTCAAATGATTGTTTAGGTGAGCAGATGACAGAGTTTACAGACCGTGAAGGAGATCGGACACACTTCTTTGATCTATTTGTGGAAGGTAACAGGCTGATGATACCTCACTACTACGCCAGATCTATTCTATGCTATGATTTACTACATGACTAAGTGACTGGGGAACAGCAACGCCCTAACAGTGATGCGTTCGGTGAATGTTGAAACTAAATGCTAATGTGGAATGTGAGACAGAGCAGTATCGGCTAAACAAACTTTACTTTTCGGTCAGATATGATATTAAATAACGAAAACTTCACCCATGTCCAGCTACAGTCACTAACAGTCACTAACTGAACAAATTCATTTTTTACAGATCCCAATTTTAATTCTATGATACCACTGTTAGTTTTATGATATCACTGTCAATAATTGTCCTACAATGAAATCACATGTTAAATACTTAACAATAACTTACTTTTATTATAAAACCAAAGAAAAATGGATCAATGCTACTTTTCTATAATCATTTTTCATCAAAATAAATTTCTATGATAACATTATAGCCTCCCCAGATAATCTCGATAACAAGACTGACTTACAATAATGTTAAAATTCAGCAACGAAAAAAAGTGAAATGGGAAAAATCGTACAGCAACACCGGCCAGTTAAATCTTCTACTTCTATCATTGAGAAGCAACGTCGCTGTAATTTTTAATATCATCACAAGCATATAGACAGGGAAAAATGGTCGACAGGGACATCACACCTCAATCAAGCAGTGAAAATATAGAGTCCATATCAAGACTACCTTGAGAATTCGCAGAGTTTAATGCGCAGTGCATTCAAAGTCATTATTTACAATATAATATGAATATCTAAACATCACAAGGGTCTCAGCCAGCTAAGCCCATACTATTCTAAGAAATTAAATCTTCCATTTCCTTCGATTCAATAAATACCAGGTAGGAAAACCAAAAAGACAGTACTTTTAAAAATCAATGTATTCTCCTCCGCCATGGCAAAGTCAGTTCGCAGAAAATGGCGATCTGCGCAATTTGTGTTAAAGATCACATTTCACTGTTGGCACTGTACACTATAAGGGAAGCTGAGGAGAGGTTTTCCCATCATACATTTCCATATGAACGCAGAGTTTTCTCCCATTTTTTTAACACAGCAACAAGCCTGATAGCCTTAGTTCACTCATTGACAAAGCCTCAATGCACAGTGCCTGTTGAGCGCGTCTCATACAAAAAGTTACTGATAAACATAGCTTTCCTCTGCTCTAGTAGTTGCTTCTCTGATTTGGTGTGCATTTTGTCGCTGTTTGTTCGAATAATCATCGAGCCAAATACATTGCCTACAAAAAAACCGAGATACAATAAAAAAAGTATGTCACAAAACCAACAGTAACAGTGAACTATTCAGATAATCGAGAATATGACATGTCCAAGTCAGTAGTCAAATATTTGCAAATGTTTTTTTGTGCATACTCTGAAGGGCACAATGACACTGTGATTACATCGTAGGTCACATGACCAGTCCTGTGATGTCATAATCGCTGTAAAATCTTGTAGCCCAAGTACCAATACTTTGTAGAGTAAAAGGATTGTTTATGTTGCCCATTGGGTCACCATATATGCTGAGCCTTTTTTATGACAAACAATAAGTTGTGTTATGGAATGATTCCTTTTAGAAGGATGGCATACGTACCTAAGGTTGTTGCATCTAGATTGTTTTTATGAGAGTTGGCGAGTAGTTCTAACATGAATTCTATAAGATAGTGAAAAACCGCTTTGTGAGTGGGAGGTAGTCTGTTCACCAACTGAAATAGAAAAATAAACACTTGCTATAACCATGAGTAATGGGATACATATTATGATGGATGAAAGAAAGATTTGAGTCTATTCAAACAAAATAATCGCAAAAATGTTTTATATGCCAGACTATAAATGACCTGAATCCTCCATTCTGCGCATGCTCAGCTCTGGGCATGAGCTGATCTCTGCAAAATTGAGTCTCGGAATTCCGAAGCCATCTGATTGGCTACCTGCTCTGGTGGTATGCTCTTCAATGCGTGCGGAATTGATATTGATAGTTATTCTCTCTTGTCACTATTAGCTGATTTTGATTGGCAGTTCATGCAGGGGCTATCCCATTCTCCCTGACCAAATTTTCTCTCAGAACCTAGACTAAACTCATTGTTCTTGCACATGCGCAATTTAAAGTCACGCATGATTTATACTTAGCCTCACGACATCTACTTTGTGGTAACTATTGCCTAGTTTATCAGTGATCTACATGCCCAGTCAGATCACGAGAGTCAGTATGCTGAATCCTCTTGTTTCGTTAAAGAAATGTAGCCCATGACTCATGCAAAAATGTTAATTGTCATTTTTTGAAACTTACTCATAAAATGTAAACTCTCATGATAATCCAAACCCTTAATTTGCCTCCAACATCACAAAATTACCTTTTAGCAATAATTGCTAGCAGTAGACGCCCAGAAAACCCAAATAAATAAAAATAAGGCATAAAAATTGAACATATACTGTGTTAACTAATAGGCATACGGTGACAACATTTTACATTGCAGATGATAAACGTACCTCCTCGCAGGCGAGTCTGTCTGAAGCCTGAGATAGAGCATCGTCATACATAGAGTAAGGCATGACTGGCTCGCGTAACGAGTCTAGGTAAATAAGTAAAGCCTCTGATAGGGAGTGTATAGATCCAGCTGAGGGATGGATACAGTCAAGGATAAACAGAGATATACATCATCAGCCCGAGTATCCCATAATGCAATATTTTGGAATTCCCGGTAAAATCAAGGGGGATAAATCAAAAAGATACAACCCTATTACAGCATAGATATATATAAACCAGGAACCATTGGGCTAATGTTGCGTTATGGAATGAAATTAACAGGTTTGATGACAATTTCAACATGTAGTTTCTAGTAAGGCTTGATATTGCCAATGAAGCAATAACTTGTTGACCTTGCGCATCAAATAAAAGCAAGCAAGTCAGACTGTACGTAAGGATGGCCCTGACTGTATAAAAGGATGATTCAATCAATCAGTCACTCAATCAATCAATCACTCAATAAATCAATGAATCACACAATAAATCACACAATCACTCAATAAATCAATAAATAAATCAATCAATAAATAAATCAATAACTCAATCAAACAATCAAACAATCAGACTGTATAGAAGGATACGTAGTTGAGCAGATAGAGACGTATCTAGAGATTCGCGTATAGAAACTATTTCCTGGTGTAATCCACGCTGCTGAAATAAATCCTCCTGCAAAACAGAGTCATAATCGTTATAATACAGCAAGCAGTGTAAAGAAAATTAGTGAATTACCGTAATACCACATTTATCAAGTCACTGTATTTGTTAACAAAAGTGCCTCTTGTAATAATACGCTGGGTTGCTGCTTATATTAGAGTATAAGTACCATTTCTTAGAATCTGGATATCGCCATAAATCATAGGTATGATGCATGTTGATTATGACGGTGTAAAAAGCAGATGGGGAAGTTATCCAGGGTTGTTCTATTTGAAAAACAAATTTTTGTTTCTCTCTTTTCTGTTCCCTTTATTGATAAAATGCAGGTAAAGGACCTAGGTTGACAAATTGGAACAGTGTAAAGGAACACAAAAATCTTTAAAGAACATGGAATCCGCTACGCTGGGAATGATCTATTCCCAATTAAATTTAGACAATAAACCACCAGATGAGGTTTAGAATTGACTGGTAAACGTGTGATGAACACTCACCACTGATTTTCCTTTTTTACTAATATTATCTAGTAAGAAGTACAATTCTTTAGGTATCGGCATAGATGCTTTCCCTGGTTCTGTTACTTGCAGCCCTTTTTCCTGTTGAGAAAAAAAATAAGAAGGTGAATATAAAGATAAAATATTATGCTTAGTAGATCTTTTGCTTTGTTTGTTGCAGTTTGAGATTGATAGTAAGGAGTTGCACCCTACTATCTAAGGACTGCAACTCCCAAGTATACAATCCATGGTTGCGTACCACCTTGATCTTTTCCCATAGTCATTTTGCTCATTGATGATAGTGGGGCTTCTGAAATCAATTACTTTTTTCCCTCTCTGAGCAAAACGGGTGCAAGTGTTTTGTTAAATATACTGTTTCATTAACAGATTTATAATCATCCCACATATATTAATCATTAAATGGTATAGTTCATATTATAATATGAACTATACCATATTATTATATGTTTTAGTTTATGTAATAACATGGTATAGTTTGTTTCATAATATTTTATAGTTTATAATATGATATATAGTAATACAAACTATATACATACCAGTTGGTGTATTTTATCTGGAGGTGTATCCCTGATAGGTGTGGGTAAATGTGTCAGAGCTTCTAATGAACATCCGAAGCAGCTTAGAGTATAACTACCCAACACTGTCAAAAAGAAATCCTTCCCTCCTTCTAAGTGAAGCACTAGAATGTCTTCTAATTTATCTTCTCCCGAGTTGAGGGTTGAAGCCGTCTTGTCGTTAACATAGACTTCTAAATCTAATGTGGCAGTATCACCTGTAACAAACAGCAAGAGTGTGAGTTAAAATGAGAGGGTTAAAGCGCAAGTTCTGTCTCTGTTCGAAGGCTGCTAAATAAAGGTACCTAAAGGGTGTGGCCGCCATATTTGGAGCCAAGTTCTTCTCAGTTTGCAGGCAGGTTGAAGCACGCCTGGGGTGTCAGTTGAGCCCAGTAGTCAAAAGACTGCAGCAGGATTCACACACATGCATATTACAGGGAAAACAAGCCTAACCATTATTGCATCTTGAGTTTAAACTGTTTCTTATAATTATAGTGTATATAGGCAAATATAGCAAGGGTGAAAGAAGAGAAAACACACTGTGACTATGTGATAAAGAAATAAAAAGCTTGTGGGGTAATCTTTTTTTATCAAGCCTGCCTGCATTTTGAGTTGCTCCCACACAGGCAATTGGTGCATCTGTAGAGTTTGAGCAAGCAAAAAATAGGAAAATTAGATCAATTTTGTACCATATGAAGCTAATGTCTTGGCTCCAATTGGTTGAGTATGTGGAAAGCCAATGCCAGATCAGACTGTTCTTTCCTGAAAGTTACTATTGGGACATAGTGAAAGTGAAACTGAATACAGTTTCACTTTCACTATAAATCTCAATAGGTATTTCCATCTGTCCTGGCATTGGCTCTCCCTCCAGCCCACCAGCCAATCAGATCAGTGCCCACACATTAGCTAACCAATCGGTATGCAGAAGTGTACCATAGGTAAACTTACCAGGTAATATACAGTCCCGGTACGGTCTGATACTGAGCCAATCTTTACTGTAGTTAGTCTCGTGTAATTTTGGTATAAATGAGAAATCTGCGGGAACTTGTCCAGTATTGGTAATCTCTAATGTAAGTCTGCTGCTCTCCATAAATCTCACCTCACCAAAATCCAACTGCAATATAAAGTTGATACATCGACTAAACACACGAATAATTTTATGTAGCCTGTCTTGACAAGCTTTAGTGTGGGGGGGGGATGGGATCACCCAACAAAGCTTGGCAAGACAGGCTAAACGATATGGTGAGTTGTTGTGTAGGCCTACACCGAAAAGGCAAATATTCTTGCATCACTTATTTTTTGATGATATGGCTGACAGCTGATCACCACAACGGATCATCATAGACTCTGAGATATGAAATGCTACTAGAACATTCCCCAACAACATCAGCATTGTCAAAAACGCATAATCATAGCTCTTATACATTATTGGATGAATGTATCTGATCAAAGCTAAGACATTTTCTTACTGAAATTATTTTTTGGTACCATTGTGACAAAGACAGCAGTTGAGAGAATATCAATTTTTTAGAGTAAAAGAAATCATATTCTTATAGTTTATGTGCAGTCACATCAACGTTATTCATCCCAAAAACGCCACTACCGTCAACCTGTGAAAAAGTTTGAGTTGCCAATCTAAAGTGTTTCTATAGCATCTCGTAACACCTCGAAACAGATTGTATCATTTGAAAATACAACAATTTGTAGTGTCTCGGATAACACAGAGGCTTGGTTACCCATAAGGATGCTAATAATTCTCACCCCTTAGGTTATCATAGATACTAACCATATCCAATAATATAGACACTCATCCTAAAAAATAACAAAATTACTTACCTATGAGGTTAACATTGTCACTTACCTCTAATTTGTTGAGTTTGACTTGAGGTAGATACTCATTCTCTAGCTTGTCTAAGTGCTTCATCACGTCTTCATACACTGACTTATAGCTGTCGTTATTTATCACCTTCACCTAAGGGAAACAAATTGAAGTCTGAAGGCACACGATTTATCTTAAATGGTAAAGAAGCTTTTCCCTGAAGCCTGCAAAACCTTTCTAAAATGTTTACAGCTAGGATGCGCAAAATGTTGAACCCTGCAAGAATGTTTAATGTTGGAAATCCTACCTAAGAATGATTATTATCAAAGATTTGTTATTTGCAAGCAGGAGAGAGCACCTTATCACAGACGACTGTCTGAAGAGAGCACCTGCTGCCACAATAAGACTCTATGACTGCCTGCCAAACACTGTCAGTTTAACAGGTGCTCCGATAGACTGACAGGTGCTCCAACCTCACAACACTTCAGGCCTGTCACAGCTGCATTGCAAATTCTTAGTCCTAGTCAATGTCTAATACTAATACTAATACTAAATTATAGATTCGTAAAGATTGTCACAGCTTGTGTGCTATGTTTTAGCAGCAATACAACAGTGGTCTCATTCAACTTCCCTGATGAGTTTCCCTTTTCTAATCTTTGTCTTTCATTAGTTGATAACGATCAATGAGATCATAGAATTATATGCAGCGATTGGCTTATTGCAAAGTCTTAGTACTAGTAAAAGTGTAAAAGATAATACTAAGTTATAGATTGATAAAGATATGAGACCCATGTGACTTCCTTGTCTTGACCAACTAGTACTCAAGCTAGCCTGTCTTGAAAAGCTTGTTAAGACAGGGTAAACTAAAGCATGCTTAGTCATCAATGTGACTCAAGTCTTACCACAGAGATTATGGCTTGGCAACAATAATACTATGACTTCAGAGTCAACTATATTATAACAAATTTTAATTAAATTACTGTCGAATTGCATCTAATACCATCCGGTATTTGCTGTGAATTGCAAACATACTTGAATTTTGAAAAAAATTATACTTGAATTTTGAGGAAATAAATGTGAATTTTTAGAAAATAAATAAATAATTTGGTACGCTTGCTGCTGCCACCTACCTTAATATCAAAAGTATGGCTGACAGGTTTGTGGTCTGACAGTAGTAGGCCCATATGTGAGTCGTACTTGAGTGGTTCTATATCAGCTCCACGATGTAATATCCTGTCTGTCCATGCCGGACATCTCATCTTCTCGCTGTGAATACGAGACCACAAAAATCGTCAATATTTGAATCTATTTTGTTTCCGTTCACCAGGGTTGCTGAATAGTAATGTGTATATATATATAATATATAAAGTGAGGTTGCCTGAACAATTTTTCTTTTTGATTTGATTTTCATTTGTTGAGATAAAACAAGCAAACTGAACATTGATTAGGTATAGTTAGGTTTAGCTAGTTTGGCCATGAATTTCACTTCCATGGCTGTCAGCGGCTAGAAGGGAACAACTCCAATTAAGGTCAAATCACATCAAACTTAAGTGCTCTGTGCTAGTGAAAATTCAGAGGCATACATTTGTCTCTGCAGCATAGGGCCTGGTATAGACTGAGTGAGAAGGCATAGCCACCATTCCTATCTTGCAGAAAATTAATCTAAGGCACAAGACTATCCTACAACAGAATGGGATTTAGGAATTGAGTATAGGGCAATCAGTAAGACTAACTCACCTTGTATCATACTCATTAGTGCCGACGTCATACTTATAGGAGGGAGGGAAAGTTATCTGTGATTCTTTGTATCCTTCGAATGAGTTATTAGCCTCCCTCTCGCCTATCAGCTGTAGAAATATATGACATGCAGGCATGATTAGAAAGCAAAATTTTGGTCTTAAGGTTGAAAAAAACAGCATGAACATTCTCGAATTAGTAAATTAGCTTACTTCTTAACGACTGCTCATCTATATCTGAATGCTCTAGATTAGCAATTGATGAGACTAAAAACGATGAAGCTCCACATCGATTTCAAACACATAACTTGTCCAGTTTTTCCTGTGTGAAATATGAAATATTAATATACCTGATCTCTTTGTAGCAGTGGAGTCCAGTTTTTATCTATAATCAGATGTTTTACTTTTTCTATTGGTATATCTGTTATCCTGTAGTTCAAATCTCCCAACCACAATATCAAACTACAATAAAACAAATCAACGCTATATAATACATGTTTGCTACAATAAGCACTAGAAACTGAATTATCTGCAAGTCTCCTAGCCTACTTTTTACACAAAGAAACTCAACACTTGGCAATCTTTTATTTATCAATTTCTCAACTGAAGTTGTGTCCTCGTGGAACAAGGAAAGACAACTGACACTCCCAACACGTTACAAGAAGCATAAATCTATATTATCACTGACATGCCATGAAAGGGATTAAAAGGGTTTCACCTTTTGTCATATATGCCAAAGCGTTGGAGGGGTCATATATGACTGGTGAGACTTTTTTTCAAAAGATTGAAATTGACACTGACAAGAGATAAAAGGATTCAAAGGGTTTCACTTTTGCTATATAGCGATATAGGGGACATATATTCCTTCCTGGTGAAACTTTTCCAAAACATTTAAAACAACACATTCACATCTTACTCATGACTAGCTATGGTGAGGTTGTTAGAGTTGACATCAATGAATGGTCCGCTCAACGCCATCCTGTTATTAATATCTCGGTAATCCTGATTACGTCGCTCCTTCTGCTCCATATGAGCGGCTAAATGTGACGTGATAAAACATACTGAAGTGTTGTGTACCTCCAGGCGTATCGCGAACCCACCTTTGTTGCCCTAAAACAGCAAAAACCACCTTGAACTTTACAAAAGGTGTGCTATTTTTAGCATCTTTAGATTTGAAACAACTATTTGTATAAAATAAATAATATGGGCAGTTTAGTGCATCAATCAATTCACCGGTAACTTGTGATTTCATTCTTCCTTTATCGTTTTTGTGGAAATTCAGGATGTAAGAATGAGAGATGGTCTTTGGTTCAGGGTAAAGTGGAGTCAGGTAGATTGAGCTGAAATTTCCCAGGAACAACCAGTATGTGGAAGGAAGGGATTCCAAGGGTGTGAGAAGATATCTGCCGTCCTCATTCATTGCCAGATGCAAATCTTAAAAGGAGATATCATAAATTGAAATCTTGAGCAATGTTTCAGAGTTATGTTATCAAAGCAAAAAGTAGGTCAGATTTAGTATTCCAAATAGTTTTATCACAACAACTCAACACTTATTAAAATCATAGAGTGCTTAGATCAGTGTATCATACTTCTACTGAGTGCAACAGAACAATGCAGCGCACTACAATCCAAAGTGACGCAAACAAGTCAAGGATACCACACTGCATAGCCGACCAATTGTCAAACAAAACCAGAAGACAAGTCTTCCATTCTAACAATTTTTTGCTTAAAAACCAAAGACGCGCACAAACTTAGTAGGTAATTTAGATCTCTTAAGCAATTTTGTTCCAAAGACAGATGCATGTTATACTCAGGCAGTTACTTATGATAAAGTTATGTCAGACTCGCATGGTAAAAAATTCAACGCTCTTCTTGGTATTAAATTGTTGATGGTGACCATGCAATTCTGACACAACTTTATCAAAAGTAACCGCCTGACTATAGCATGCATTGGTCTTTGAGAAGTCTCTAAGTTAAACTTATCGGTATATAAATATAGGTTATATAAATGTAACTTCATCATCTACTTTGGGGAAAGACAGTTTATTATTTATTGTACTTTTTGTTTATTTATTCTGTATACTCTATGCGAACAGCAGTGTATTACACAAAAAACAACATAGTTGTATGTAAATGACTAAAAATCCAATCAATGACTTGGCTGGCGAATTATTCATTTTTCTTCTGTATGTTGACAGGTGGGAGAAGGGGATGAGACGGAGGAGAGAACAATAGAGACAGACGATCGGGAGAGTCTCAAATGGTTCTTCAACAAGCTGAAATGGCTTGATAAATATACGAAAGCTACATACAAGAGCACATCAGGGTGATAAAGCTATCTGTGAAAGCTTACCATATGTGAGCAGCTATGGTAGAAGGCGTTGTGAAATTGATGAAAGCTACATTGAAAAACTATAGTGAATGAATATTAATATATTATTGCGTGCTGCGTTGAGAGGACCAACTATTCTTTTACTGTTGGGTTAGCTTGCTGAGAGCTTCGAAAGATATACGCCGCAGTAGTCGTAGCCGTAGTCATAAGTAAAAGCAATGCCGTATTTCAATATTGCCGAGATAGGACCAAATTATAATTGCCGGTCAATTCTTGCAGAAGTGACTCTAAATTAACTTATATTAAATGTCCCAGACTTATGATGACACACATTGTCAGTCGTATACAATGTGGTTGTGTTCCAGTATTCTGTCACAATGCGTGTATTTTCTTTACGAAACGATTCAAGTCACATTTGCTGCAAACTGCAGATTATGCATAGTACCCAAAGACTGCTAAAATTATGTAAATTACAAATTAACTATCCATTATCAAAGTTTTTCCTGTTCAAAAACTGTCAACTATTCATCAATATGTTTAACTTTCTTTGTTTACTACGTTACCAAAGCCAAATCCTTATTTTATCTGGACAAAACCTATTTTACTGCTCATTCTTCAACATTGACACCCTACTCAGCCACACTGTACAATATGCTTATTTATGATAATATACTTTAAATGGATTCATTGTTTTATTTAGCCGATTCTCCTTCAAAAGTTTACCACTGTGGAGGTAGGGGGTCCAAAGATATTTCCTCAATGCTGGACAGATTTATTTTTCTACAATTGTTAACTATTATTAGTCCATTACCTACCTTATCATTGTTATTATTATTTACAAAGCCAAATATTGTCCTGTTGTTACATGGCTCAATTATTTTCTTCTCTTGAGAAAGATTGTCAGATATATGCAATAAATACTGTTCTCATCACTCCTTTGGAGGTAAAGTTCACATGATTCATGTAGCCTTGTAACTTTATTTGGTAACTGAAAGCCATGGCCTGCATGGTTCAAGATGGCTTGTCCTACACTTTCTGTATGTGAGTTATTTTCACTGCATCCATGTAGGCACAACTCTTAACATTATAACAATAGCAATAACATATCTGTTGGTAGGTTGAGTAGGTAGAGTCTAAACTTTGCAAACTTGAAGTCATGGGTATCGATTCGATTCTCTTTTTATGATATTAAATGATCAAAGACAGGAGAGAATACTACCCAAACCAAACCTCAGCCTGCCTCTCTCATAATGCATGCTGACAAAATGGACTTGTTGTCACATTGCTCAGTTTTCTTCTTGAATTGAAGATTTTCTGCTATATGTAATAAATAAATGTTCTCGAAACTAATGTGCACTTACAATTAACAGTATAGTAAAGTCTGTAACTTAAGATTATAAAGAAACCTGTTGTCATGTTGAAACAAGTTTTATTGATTGGTCTGAAACGTTAGATTAAAAATCATCAATGTAAATCATATGTCTGGTGCAAAACAATTTTACTTGAAGAAAAGTAAAAAATGAAATCTGGTTGCTGCATTTAAATTGTAAATAACTTTCTTTGCTGGATTTCTTAATGGCTGGCTATAATCTAGAAATGAATTATTGAAAGAACACTGGGAAATCATATATCGGAATTTAGTAGCGATTAACATTCTTCTTTAATCCATTCCACAGAAGCCATTAGCGCAGTTACTACGGTCACCGTCATATCTGTATATGAAATCACTGGGTTTGCTTGAGCACCTTATCACTGAACATGTCTGTTCCCATCTTTTACAGTCTCCCACATACGAGCCGTAAACCGGTATGCTGATTATGGTACCGATCTTTGTAGGCATCGGGGCATCACTCCATATAGCGCGATGTGTGCCGCAACTTGTGTGAGGATACGTGGAATTAATACAGTGATCAAGTAGTTTTGTTCCTGCATCTCCACTGAAACGAAACCATGGTCTTCCCTCATCATACATACGCCAGTTGTCACAGGTAACATTTCGTAAATTAATGCCTGTGCCATTGTGATCTTTGCGCCAGTATTCTGTAAGGTTAGAAGCAGACTGACATTCTGGTGGCTGTGGATAAACGGATGTTGTTGTTGTTGTTGTTGTTGAAGGCTTGGTAGTTGGCTTGGTTGTTGCAGTACTGGGTGTGGTAGTTGGTATGGGAGTTGCCAGTTTAGTTGTTGTGGAAGATGGTTTTGAAGTTGTCGGCTTTATTGTGGTGGAAGTTGACGTTTGGGTTGTCGGTTTAGTTGTTGTGGAAGCTGGTGTTGAAGCTGGCTTGGTGGTTGGTTCACTTGTAGGTGCTGTCTTCTCTTGTGCTGCTGCCTTACATGAAATCAGCTGATCTGTAAGATCTTCATAAAGAACTTTCTCCGCTCTCAGCTGGATATCAAAGTGATCGATCTCTCTTACTGCACGCTGTCGTGTTGACGGCAAAACTTTGCAGCCATCTTAGATCAGTAGCTCTAGCATAACATAATTTCTTTGCCTGTACATCTCGAGCTGGAAATTGGTAGTCCCATGTAAAACAGAAGCTTGAAGAGTTGTCAGCGCCATTGCAGTGGCGAGATAATACAATGCGGAGACCATCTGTGAAAAAAATAAGAATCACTCTTTGCAATAGTGAGAAAAGCCAAAATATAAGCCTGTGTATGAGTCACAAACGCATCAGAATAGACAATCACCCACAAGCGGGTCCAGTAACAGAAAGCAATGTTTCTCATAAATTGCCAACAGCCATCAATTAAGTTTGTCCATTCTTTATTATATTGAGTACAGCACAAACAGGTGCTTATAGCTGCAGTTGAACTGCCACACGATTAAGAGCTATTTTTCCAGAGTTTTAAGAAACCGAAACTTTTCCTGAGCTATTCACTTACCTTGAGCAGGCTATGCTGGCTGGTAGCGCGTTGACAATCTAACAAGAAATGAAGCTATATGCTGCTACGTACGGTGGGTGTGTTATTTACATTAAAGTTGTGCAATCTTATCAATGTTCTCACTTTTAGCCTTACTTTCACACCATCTCTACCCTAAAATAGTGAGAATCACCTCTACACCCCTAATCATTATCATTATCAATTCTCTGTTCATCAAGATACATGCAATTATCAGTAGTAAGCAGTACTCGACTGTCACAGTATCACAGCCTATCACCCTGTAATGGGCCTATCGGTCATCGGTCAAAAACTGTGTCCAATTTTGAAATTGGTTAAAATTTTACTGTCACACGGTTATTGTTAAAGTTTTTTTTAAACAAAATATAATTTTTTAACTGTCAGTTTCATATCGTGGCATAGCGAGGTGTAAAGGTTTGACATAGATTTATCAGTAGTGACATGACATGACAGAAAAACAATGTCTACTTTTTTTCCGCTTTATGCTTTAATTTGTTAATATAAGATATATGCATTATATATAGAACATGCAGCGGTGCAGTCAGGTAGTCTGTGACCAAGCAGCCGCATACCAGAGGGGTGACCGCCTGACTGGAAGGGACCTTAGCTACCCCACCCATGCACTAAAGCCCAGCACGACTCCCTCATACCCCAAACCCATCATCCGCACACCCCTAATAATGGTCTAACAATGGTTGATCTGTATCAGATGTGCGCGGCGGACAAGTAAGTCATACCAATTTTCGTCCAGCTTTAGCTCTTGTCCGTCCATGTCCGTCTGTTGGGCAACATTGGGCATTTTGCAATGCCCATTTTTGTCCACATTTTATGCTGTCCGTCCAATCAAAGAGTTAGGTACTCTAACTCCTTGGTCCAATGTCCGTCCATATTTGTCGAATGATCGTCCATGTCCATCCATCGAGCAAAGTTGGGCAGACTTCTATGCCCATCCCTGTCCATCTTCTTATGATTTTGTTTGCCCATGTCTATCAACCGGACATCCTCGGACAATTTTCCATGCCTGTTTTTTCCATCCTTTCATGCTGTTCGCCCAATGCCCGCCAATATTCGTGCAATTTTCATCCATTGGGTAATGTTGGACAAATTTCCATGCCCAATCCTGACAATATGGATTGTCCGTCCGATACCCGTCCTAGTTTATCGCTGTCCTTTCATTTTTGTCCAATATCAGTCATTTTTTGTCCAGCGTCTGTCAATTTAAGTTGAATGTTTATGACTGTCCACTATATTTCCATGCCCGATCCTGACAATACTTTTTGTCCGTCCGAAGTCCACCCTTGTTTTTTCATTGTCCGTCTATGTTTGTCCAATTTCCGTCCATGTTTGCCAAATATCAGTCATTTTTTGTCCAATGTCTGTCAATTTAGTTAGATGTTCATGCGTATCCGCTATTTTTGCATGTTGGACATTGAACTGCTTTTCTAACTCATACTGTGTCATAGCAACCGCTGATTTAGACACCATTAGGCTTACTAAGTCTGGTACTCTGGACTGAAAGTATATCGCCCGTGACACTTCAACTTCAACCTGAGGATAACGCCATGCCTTTCCTCAGATATGCTCACTAGTTCATATCGAGCATTGCTCATCAAGCGATGATAGATTTTGTCAATCAGTTAAGAAGCTAGTATTCTTGATGTGATACCCCATGGCCTATAAGCGGAATTTTTATGGCGTTTCTATTCCATTCACTCATTTGTAGCACAGGAGCGATTGTAGTAGGATGTACTTCGTGACACCAACAGTTACTTAGTGCTAAGGGTTTGTATTTGTTCTTCAATTAAAGAAAGAAATTATTCTGACAGCATGTTTGGTCTGATACCTTTGCAGCACATTGCTGACAGTTGGAATTGTAGCAATGCTTTCCAACGCTCGTCATTGGCAGTAATAATCATTTGAGATATGTGAATGTCTAAACAAAACTTGATTGCCAAATAGAAATGAATTGTAATACAAACAGGGGAAACATATGGCTTGTCTTAGTTTATGGCTCGACTGTGCGTCATTACCTTATCAGTGAAATTCTAAATTTAGCTAATGCTTGTTACTTCAAATGTTGAGTATCTGCTGATAAGCTTTAAGTATATCAACAAATTGGTTAAATTATATGACAAGCGTTACCCTGACATTGTCATCATTCGCTCATTCTGAAACTGATATCCACACTGGTAGGTTTAATGATTGATTGAAGATTACGAGTCAAGACTGAGTACATCATTTATAAGTCTGATAAAGCATTGATTGAACGAGGTAAGTTTTCGGAATGGATGAGTACATCGAGTTACAGTAAGGGAGTCATGTATTCAATCATCTGTTGTTTGGAGCGTTTTCCGTGTAAACCTAGATTGGTATATGATACTTGGTACTCTAGTATGCCGCATTACAAAACTGGTAAGCAATGTAACATACTACCTAATCTTATGTGTTTAGCTATAGGTGCCTTTATTCAATATGAGGTTGGAGATTTAGAATGAGTTTGTCAGCACATCATCCCTTTATTGTTATCATTTCTCGAAATCTCTTGCGAGAGGAATAGTTGGTCGCCATAGTTCTAATACAAAAGAAGCTTTTTCATTATTTTGAAATCTTGAATCTCCATTTGATTGTTCTCTCAGAGAGAAAAGGCTGACTTAGACGCACATTCAACTGCGTGAGTGGATTGAGCATGCTTTTCCTGTCCGACAGAGAAAATGTCAACATAATAGCAAGTTATCCATTTAAAGTGTCATCTTATCATGGATGATACTTATCAACAAGGCACTCTGTCACAACGCGGTTGTGCAACAATCGGTGTGCATCGCGATAAGAGGACTGAGCATTAACTGTGTCACTGTGTCACTACGCCAACAAGACACTCTGTCACAATATAGTTGTGTCACAAAGCATTGAATGTGTCGCTCTGTCATTGCGTCACAGTTTCACTGTGTCACAAAGGAATAAGTACACTACCTAAAGACAAAGCAATATATTGTCTGGCAGCCTGCTTTACAGCAGAATGCAATAGTTTTTACACGGATTAAACTTATTAAACTTAAATTATCCACCTGCATGCTCATCCATGAAGTATTTATTCCCTTAACTTTACCAGGCCAATAAGATACCACTTGCAAATACTTTTACTTTTCCAAATAGAATAAAAATTAATGTTTTCATTGTCAGGAGACATTGAGCAATAGAACTCATTAACTTTTACAATTCTCTAAAGTTTTTTACCTTCATCTTTCAGTAGGCTTTAATCATGACAACACTCTGTCAGTTGATCGAAAAACCCTGAATTTTGAGTTCCTATACCATATTGATTTCAATTATTTGCAGACAAATAAAAATTAAAGATTGCTGGCTAACTTGTAAAGAAGAGAACTTGGAGAATCTCCAGAGAACCGTAAACCAAAATGAAGACTACACATGACAGGTACCGTTTTCTGACTATGCCAATATGATCTGGAGTAGTAGTTTACTTTCCGTGTTACCTGGCTCATATCCTATCACGGCTGTATCATTAATTTATTAAAGTATATTTTGGTGGTTTAACGTTTATTCTAAAATCATCGGCCCATGGACGTTTTCTGTATAATAAAAAAGAAAACGCGACTTGATTTTTATAAGAAAACCTGAGACTTTTCTAAAATCCGGAAAACATAGCATGAGCAGACGATTTAATAAAATATTAACACCATGTTAAAAAACATCATGAAATCACCTTTAAACTACTGCTAAAACAGCTGTGCTTTGCCCAGCAGAGCCACCAGTCTAAAATTGAAATAGAGAGTTGTAGCATCAAAACATCTAGCCAGTAGCTTTGCATGGAGTTCTATGAGCTCAAAAAATGTAGGGAGTGTATTCTTCCCCAGCCATCCGTCATTAGTGATGACAAAAGTTGACACTGACCAATCAGGTGCCATAAAAATCTAGCTGAGATCCAACGCTAATAAAAGTAAAGGATCTCAGCTAAATTTTAAAGGCACCTGGCTGGTCAGTGTCAAATTTTGTCATCACTAATGGTTGATGGCTGGGGAAGAAGATACTCCCTACTTTTTGAGAACTCATATAACTTCATGCAAAGCTACTGGCTAGATTTTTTGATGTCACAACTCTCTATATAAAACTTGTTGACTGGTGGCTCTGCTGGGCAAAGCCCAACTGTGGCAGCAGTGGTTTAAGCTTGAAAGGCATTGTCTCGCCGTCATAATAGGTAGACTAAGCTTTGTCTTCACTTCCTCCTCTAGAGTAACTCAGCATCACTTAGATAATTATACGGTCCTAGTTAGTAACTAATCCAAAACAGAAAATTTATAAACGGGTGAAAATAAATGCATGAAAACCTCTATTATAATAAGGGCTCTTGCGTTACAGCATTAACGGTTTGATGTTACAGTTTTTTGTCTGGGTTTTCAAATTGTTTCATCAGGTTTGTCAAGCAAGATCTTTTTAATATTACTCTGTCCCAATAGAACTTGTATGCGATTAACATTAAAGTTCCTTCTCACCATTCTAGACTAATTATTATTGAGCTCAATTTTTGTCTAATGTAATGATTAATGTCCCATAGACATTGTCACAACAACCTCCAATTTACGTAGGGCATCCATCATCTTTTCAATCAGAATTGCATTATCATCAAAGAGAAGATCTGAAGTAAAATCAGAAGAAGCCTTATCAGATGCAAAAACATTACGTTTCTACCAGGCAATGTCTATTACCACCATAAATCATGCGGCCATTGTGATAATGTTGCCATGAATTGTGATGATTCACTAATCATTACCTTATTCGAGACATTGGACTCACGGTGTTTTTAACAGATGCCAAATGCCATAGGTATTTACTAACTTGCACATCTGCATTTTGCAAGTCGTGTTGACAGTGATACTAGCAGGAATGGAGTTTCAATCTTCTAACAGTTATGTGTTTGAACCTATACCTATGTTTATTCTTAGTACTAGAATGAGCTCTCTTGGTATACGCAAAACTCGCAAAGGACATTTGACAGAATCTGCTGAGCAAGTAGTACTAAAGAAGAGGGGCAGAAGATCAGCACTGACATCAGATGACACTGGGGTAATTCACGAGCTGAGGAAGACTCGCGCCAGAAAATCTAGATCTTTCACAAAGGTATGTTACAGATAAATCAGATATCTATTCTAGTAGCAGACCAAATGATCCAAATGATATGGCAGTGGTTGGTTGATAATCTATACCATGTCATATAAACCAGCACTTCAAGCATTTGACATTTTTGAGGGATTTGTCGGAGTGTGCTGTTTTCTGAGAGGGCTTGCTGAAAGAACCGTTTGGACTTCAGTTCGCCTTTGCTTTTGTACCTGTACGTTTGAGCTAAGGATATTTAAATCCAGCGAGTTTTTTATATCATATTTACATCAATATAGCGTGGAAGAGGACAGCCCAGTAAGATCGCGAGATCTAAGCTGACCCCTCAGGAGTCAGCAAAGAGATTACGTTACTCCGCCAGCTTTGTGACAACAGATGACAGTTCCGCAGCATCACGTGTTTCTCTTACATATACTCCTAGTCAACTGTGAGTCATTACTACAACAAAATACACATACTGATACTCACCTCGTTTTAGTGAAGGGATAAAAGGTGGATAAATATGTTTCTCTACAGTATTCTCTCACCTCCAGTTACTCAAGCCCTACGTTGAGTGACTATAAGTGTGACATTGAACACATCATGGTTTTAAATCATGTATAGACTTCAAAATTGTGTTGCTAGAGATATTTTTTTCTTTTCATCGATGAGACCGAAAACTGTTGTCCCATTTGTTGGAATTGCCCTATACCCCGTGGATGGATCTGGTTTTGACCATTGTACCATTGAATGCTATCCTTAACCTGTTTATGACAAAACAGAGGGTGGGCTGCCCCTAAAGAGGGACGCAAGGTGCCCGGAGTCCTCATACTGAGAGTGTGATACATCCTAGTAAACTAAAATGCATCCTAGAGGTGAGGCCATGGTGGACCTCCTAATCGTGAGTGTGCAAGCTGCCAGAAACTGAAACAGGGACTAATCAGCCAGTGGCCATGACACTTAGATCTTATCCAATAGGCTGAGAATGCTATCCTATAACTTGTCACGCAGATCAGAGTTTTGAAACATGGGCTTAGAACCGCTCCCAATTAGGAGGGCATACAAAACCTAAACTGATGTTACCGCCAACCATCAAGGATATTGGCATCGCCTAACATTTTTTCTCATGAGGCAAAACAACTCCAAACATCAATCTCAACCTTTGAACCGTTGACAATATCAGGATTAGTTGAGTACAGTATGTAACCACGAGATAATTCATCAGCTAACACAAATTCGATTTTTCATTGTAGAAATGTGGAAGTAAAATCCGAAAGTAGATCTTACAATGAGCCAACAAAGACAGCTCCGAGGACGAAACCTAAGTCGATGAAATCCACAAAAACTAGGGCTCATGCAGTAAAAAGTATCAAGACTTGATGATCCCTTGGACACCAAAATACTATGATCGCAGTCAGTTGAATTTCCCCAATCCAAATACACACAAGAGATTCAGCCTACAATCCACCAACAGTAAACTCTAGTCCCTTTACAAGTCATATTATATTTTGTTCTCAATCACTTTGTTTCATTAGAATAGTTTTGACCTGTTATCTATCTGCTTGGATACATCTTAAGTTTTTTGTTTCAGTTGAATCTTTGTCATCTCACCTTAACAAGGAACTTCTTTGATGCTTATAAGCTTGTAAATATTAAACATTGAATTCTTCCTATAGTGAGTATGAAAAGATTTTATGAATCATATTGATTTCGTATTTCAAGAGGAATGTATGCAGCCCATGATGCTTGATAACTTACAGAGTTGTCCCCTCTTGTAAAATGAGAAGACAATCCTGAAAAAGATCTATAATATACATAGTTGTATACTATACTATACTTTACAATAACTAAAACAAATATCATTTCTCATCTCATCACACAGCATAACAGCTAACCGCCAACTGACAAGTACAACATGAGACACATATCCAACAACTCAAAAAAACTTTTTAGTGATTGACATTGATAATTTGGCTGATTATAGCCAATATCATTTATCATTACAGTCATTATTGTTTGACAGTGATTGATAAATTGACTAAGGTTTTGTAAGCAAGAAGCAAGAGCTACTTTTTCTGAACAAGTTAAATACCGATAAAAAGAGCAAACTAATTGGCTAACATATTCAAACTAGTTCTCAGCAGCAGCAGCTTTGTAATATTTAATTTACAAATTATCGGATAATGAGGGGATTCTCTTTCAACCTCGATACAATCCAAGACACAGTGAGCATCATGCTCATGTTAGCATGTTAGCATGTTCTTAGGCTTGTAAAATATATAATTTGATAGCAATAATATGTTTCTTGCTGTTACTGCAAAACCTTTAGTCTATGGCCTAATTTCACTTTTTTCACTTTCACTTACAAACCCGGTTTAGAATTCGAACATTCAACAGCAAGTTATTAGCCGTGCACCCCTGAAAACCGTACTTTCAATAGAAGTCATTGTTATTTTTATTATGTTTGCACAACACAGATGGTATATGAGTGTAGAAAATTGACGTACCAATATGTTGGTAGTCATTGTCACAATCACAATACAAACCCTTTCCCTTCTATTAGCCCTTCCGTATGATTATGGGATGCCTGTAGCTCAGCTACAATTTATGATTTCAAGAATTAACTTATCCCTTTATTTGTGAATAAATCAAATGAATCAATATATCACTTATGTCCAGACCCATCTCAACTTTTCGAGGGAGGCCTGTTCATATGTCAATTAGGTGCTGAAAAAACAAACCACATTAAAAGTAATGGTTTTGACAGTAAAATATATAATTCGATAGTAATAACAATATGTGTCCTGGATCTTATGTTGTTTGCTGATTGATTGTTATCATAATCCGTGATGTGAATTTGGAAGTGCATTACGTCTGATACTGGGCAGCAATCACATTATATTGTTTAACAATAATCAAAGTCTGTTACTCTTGACAGCACGGGCTCCAATGTTTGTGGATGGTGATTGTCTCATCTTCAGTTTCGGCGGTTTTGATGAGGTCTTAGTTGGTCTTGTTCGATATCTCCCAACGGATTGTGATCCAACATCTCTGTAAACAAAATGAGATTACTTCTGCTGTTGTTTATTCACTGTTTTCACTGAATCATTATATAGTTTATATAATTTACTCAGTTCTCTAAGTTTGCAAACTTTTTTTAAGACATCTAAAACATGAATAAGCCTCAACAGAAATTGAGAACCGATAATAAAGAAATGCCATTGTTTTAACTTTTAGTCTTCACTCATACACAGACACATAATATAAACCACAGCAAAACATATTATATAGACATATAAATGACAATCATTTATCACTCTCCCTTTTGAAAGTTAATTGTCTTGAATAAGCGTAGCAGCAATTTACAGCAAAAGGGTGTTGGATGTTTGGAGTTGCAATCCCTATTTTCAGAAGAGTAATCTATAGCAATGTTTAAGCAGAGACATATATATAATTTAGATATATAGATATACAGCAGTAAAACTTATATAAATGCATAAGGAGCAGTTCTTCATCATTTAGTATTTCTACAGCAATAATAAGTGAGGCTATCAGCAGTTGGTAGAAGCTCAAATGCTGAGATCAGATTGTAAAGAGCAATATTTAAACATTCAAATTATGATAGCAACCTTTGACTGAGACTTTCAGTAGAAGATTGAGAATAATTCTGTGAGCTAGAAGATTGGGAAAATTAAAACATCAATTTAAGTAGTATTTTCAGATTTATATTGGACCTTTACGCATCTCAAGATGCCTGTGGATTAAAGCTTATAATTAGTCACTTTTTAACTTAATCATCACCTTTGAACATGATTTTGAAGTGTGAGAACTTCTTTGTAGCTATGAAATTTAGTAATTACTACTAAGGTTATAGCTCTGTCTATAATATAAGGGCTCAAATGACTGTTATACCAAAATCATATTTAAAGACCCTTCATACCATTTCTAAAACAAGGCATGTTTGACACATGTACATGACACAGTAACTACTCACAATTGACTTGGAGTAGATTGAAGGGTAATACTTGATGCTATTGAACTGTCATCTGTTGTCACATAGCTGGCTGAGTTACGTAATCTCATTGGTGACTCCTGAGGAGTAAGTTTCGATTTGGTGCTCTTACTAGGCTGTCCTCTCCCATGCTATGTAGATTTAAATACAAACAGACTGTTCACTGATTTTTAATATTGGTACATGAGTACTACATCAAAGATGAATTTTCTCTAAAGCAGTTGTTGCATTCAGTTTCAACCTCACAAACTTTCATGTGTGTACTATATCCGTAGTTAATGTTTAAATGGGGTTATGAAAATTAGTATTTAACATTAGCCAAACCGCTTAATGTATATCCATCTTCCAATCTCATCTGATACGAGAAAGGACAATATTATTTTGATCACTTAAATTATCCAGATGTACCCATATACTTTATAATAAAGCTAGACAGGACACCATATACAGCTGAAGTGAGGCACTTAATTGTGGGGCGACGTAACGACATTCGAAGGTGTAGAAGCAATGATGCTATCATTGATTTACTGTCCATAATCAAGGTTTTTTGTTCATAACTAGATCAAATTTTATAGGATTTTAATTTTGAAAATTGCTTTACATTCAAAATCGTCTTGTTATCAACCTGATGCTAATTCTTCTTCAAAAATTTGTAAGCCTAGAATTAGTATCAAACTGTTCAGGACAAGCTTCTATATCTATTGTAATTTTAAAACTCAATTTCGAGCAGAATTGATCGAGTTATCGATAAAGAACCTGGATTTTGAACAGTAAATCAATGATAGCATCATTGCTTCTACGCCGTACAATGTCGTTACGCCGCCCACAATTAAATGCCTCAGTGCCTCAATGCTAATGCTCCATATAGTGTAAGGTGTTTTATTAAGTCATAGATGTACCGAAAATGCCAACAGAAAGAACTTTAAACCATATTGTCAATTCTGTTGTAACTAATGAGTACAAACACTGTTACAAAACAAAGAAATATGGAATGGGAAGAGAAAGTTGACTTGTCTTCATTACCTGGTAGTTCCAGTAGGGGTTCAAACCGATTATGTTTTTACGACCCATCTATCATTCAAAACATACAAATAGAGAAATTTGACAACATCCTTAAACCATGAGCCTTTCTATACAGTTAAACTAATCACATTATGAGTGTTATGTTATCTGCAACAAACCTTTAGAAAGGTTGATTTCGATTTCTCAGTGCGGGTCGTTCTAAGCTCTACTACTACTCCAGTATCATCTGCTGACAGTGCTGAACGTTTTCCCCTTTTCCTTATTACAGCTAATTTACCAGGTCCTCTACGAATGTTGCGTATTCTAGTAGTAAGAACAAGCATAGGTTTAAATTTCTATCTGATTTTTAGAGTGAAACTCCATTCTTGCTATTCGTATCACTAGGAACCAGACTCTCTGAATGCAAACAGGTTTTCATAATGCAAACATGCAAGTGAATAGCCTAAGGGTTAAAGCTTACTCCTCAAATTTAAAATAGACATAGTCAAACAACGATACCTGTCTTGGGTAGTTTTCATTTGTGCTTTGACGCCAAATGTGTCCCAGAGATCTCGAACATTTTCCTTAAATGGTTTAACAACAATCTTTGGGAACTTCAGTACTCGATTTGTCTGCAAATCATAGATGCCAATGAGTAACGAAAAATCAAGTTTGAGGCAAATCAACCTGACATGGGCAGAAAGTCAATTTGTCAAAACCAGCTACGTTTTAGTTTGTTGTTGACTTTTTTCACTCGGTCTTATTACAAACTTTGTTTCCTACATATGGACCGAGCCATAGCCTGTAAGTGATAAGAAGATATAATTGTGTAAGTATTTTAATGGAAAGTGTCCTATTGTCACAACTGCACAGTGTCACAGTTAATATATGACTTGGTGATAAAATCCAAAAAAAATGGAGTAATGAATACAGTGACAAGGGCTACTATGATGGAAAAGGGATGTGTAGATTCAATATCATTATCATTTGACCAAAGAGTTGGAGCTGGAGTTGGTTCTAACTTGATTTGAAATAATAGGGAGACAATATTGATGGAAATCATTGGCATAGTTCCACAAGTATTTTAAAAGGAATTAAGAGGAACTACCACAGTACCTTAGTGATACAGTTATTCAATGACACGTAAAAACTTTGTTGGTTTGACAGTGTATAAAAGTAAATAATAATATTTGTTCCAACAGCATACTGGCATTATTATTGATACCTTTTTACTGTGCTGATATTTTCTCTGACCCACAAGAACAGTATATTTTATCCGCTCACGCTCGAGTGCACTGTGCTTCTCATAATCAGTCAGACATTTCGCTCCCAGGAAACAGTCAAAGGGAGATTCAAACCTACAAGTTGTGAACAGATTTTTCTTGTATTTTGGAGAAAGTACATCCTATGTCATTCAGGATCTGAGCTCCCGACTGATTCTTTCTCTTGAGTGTCAAGCATAACCATTAATACTTTTCCAAACAATTGAGACCTAGTAGCTTACACTGGATCAAGCTGAGCGATTGACTTCCTTACTGCAATTTCATCATCAGAAAAGCTACATCATTAGGTCAACTAAATTTTTATATATGTGTGTTTGTTTCAGTTGAAACCAGATAAGGAGACAAACCTGTTTGCTTGCAGAGATCTGAGAACTGGTTTGAGGTTATCAAGGATATGATTATTCTTTTCCTCCAGAGTTGACCAGAAGGGAGTAGGCCTAAAACTGATCCCTGGTTTTGTATATGAGCTCAACATAGCCTTCATATCGTTCACTTCAGACTGAGCTCGGGGGAAGGATCTATAATTTGAGAAGTTACAGAGCTACTAAATCAAAATTGCCTCAATACATTGATACTAACCTTCTTCCTACTAACAGACTAGCTGGATGAAAATTTACATGCACCAAGCACAAAATTTTTCCAACAGCATATCCAAGTTTGGATTTGCTGCTCTCTTTGGATACTTTTTGTTGGCAATCTTATGACTATAAATGGGCTTAAAAGTTCAAACAATTAAATTATTTAATAACAAATATAGAAATAAAGTAGTACAATATATATTCTGTTGTCAATTGAAGTTTAAATATGTTTTCTGTAGTTGACTGCAACAAAGTATTATGGCTATATATGTTACGGTTAGTCATGAAATCATGCCGACTAACCTGTATATCAGTTTGGGTTCAAATCTCAGTTTGAATTCAGGCAGCTGACGAAGTGAAGATTTGAAAGATTTCTGATTCCCATCTTCAGGATTACTGCTTTTTCCTCCAGGTAAGTTAGGAAGCATCACTACAATAAAATCAAACACTTCATTTTATCATTATTACGAAGATAGACTTAATACTCATATACTGCCAAGTAAAGAAAACCCCTCTACGACCCATGTGCTGGCAGCCATACTATTACAGGTCCTAACGTCATAAGGCCGTATTATGATACAAATAGATCCGTCCTACATATGCAATCACAACATCCTATAATATTAGTCTGATATGAATGAACCTGAGCTATACCAACTTAGAAATTTCTGTCAGCACCATTTGACTGAATAGATACCAAAGTAATACTTTCAGCTTAAAATTTTTTTAAGTGTGTGTTTAGTACTTTGACACAATGCATGTGATAAGCAGGTTTGGAACAAACCATAGTCTTTAATTTGTTTGTGTTAGGACACAGGGAGACTTTTACATTTTGTATTTGATAAGCATACAGGCTCACGCTGGTTTTACACATACCATGATCTTTAATTGCTGATCTGTTCTGTCGAAAAAAGTTGAGCTGACGTTGTGATTTAAAATCTTTTTTCTCTTTCGCAATCACTGCCAAGACTGATTCCCATTTTCTCATTTTCTCCTTGCTCTGTCTCATGGTTAATGACCTGCGTAAAGGTTGAGTACGTCTCTGTTGAATTAAAATGCAAAATATCATTCCATATAAAATAAGTTATATTATTTTTATTTCAATGCCGTTATCAAGTCGCAGCTGTTGTTTTACTCCCGCTGGTGCTTATACTTCTGAGTGGGATTGCTGCTGAATAGAGCCAAACACAGATGCCATTGAATCATAACAGTAAAACATTGAGTCATAACAATGAGTCATGGCGTTGAGCCATGACATCGAGTCATGACATTGAGCCACGAAATTGAGTCATGCTTTGAGTCATGACATTGTGGCATGACACTGTCAGCGAGAAATAACCTTGTTTCATAGAAAATAATGCATAACAAAGATTCCCAACAATATTTTGTCATATTTACTGAGCCTTAAATATTATAGACATAATATTTAATTACTAGAACGTAAAACATACTTTTTGAATCTTGAACCTCAGCAATTCTATCTTTTGTTTACTTATAGATATATACATATAGAGAAAAAATCATGATGTTACCAAATAAAAGTCCGAATGTTAAAATTAATTTTAGTCATTCAATTTACATTCTGATCCTACCTCAGATCCATCCTCAGATTACTGAGCCACTTTACCTTACTCCACAGCTCGCCTCCCCTGTTCGGCTTCTCACTAAAACGAAATATTGGTTTGGTAATAAATCTGTGTGAACACATTCCTTTATATTATATTCTTAAGGATAGGGAGTGCTTGGTGCCAATTTGACACAAAAGTAAAGCTGTTCAAGCCTTGGATAAAGTTTGTAAAATTTACTCGTGCCATTTCTATCAAAATGATCGATAAAACCCCAATTTAGCTCCGACCATCATCATCATATTAAATGGTGAAGAAAGAATAATGTCCTATATTGAGAATTGATGTACTTTACTACCAATAAAAGTATGATAGGGTGAAAGCAGCAGGGTATAAAGGGAAAAAGTAAAAATGTAGGGTAGGGTAGGGAGAAATCAATCTCTCAATGTGCTTTGACTTCTGGACTACAAAGCTATAAGCTTGCAAATTTGAATCAACTTCCTAGACTCAAAACTATGCTCTCCGTGATCTTGGTCAGGAAAGAAGTTGTTTTATGTATAAGGTTTAGTGTGAATCTGTTTTGCATACCCGTAACTATTGTGCTCAATACTAGGAGCATATTGTTTTTAACAGCATGTTTGATATTCAGTTACCCTTGGAGAAGGCCTGACAAAAAGTGATTGAGAAAGAACAACTTACATTTCTTTGTCAGGTGTTACAAGCTCAGGTGTGTTAACCATATCATCTAAGGTCATCTTGAGGTACTCACTATTCATTGGTGCCTTTCTGCTGATAAAAGCTCTAACAGCCTCAACACAATCTGACCTAAACTTATCCAGTGATCTATCAATAGAAATCAGATGAGGCTGTATTCTATCTTCCCTCACTAGTAACAGAATGTGGCCTGTATAAAAGCTATTACATGGTCTGTTAACTAAATATTGCATTGTCCATTTTGAGTACCATCGATACTTTTTTCAGAAAACTTGTCGAAAGGTGTTAAATACAGTTTTAAAAATTTGCCGCCTTTGACACAAACTGGTTGAGTCGAAATTCTATCCTTGCTAATTCAACTTACACACAAAATATAAGCAAATATTACCTGCGGTATTCATGGTAGGCATTTGGTTTTCTTGTCAGCCTATCAATGTTGTGAGACATGTTGAGTAACGTCTTTCTTATTGTGTTATCTCTTCTCTTTAGGATCAGCTTCATTGTACATCTATCACAGTGTCTGTAAATCACACAATGTCAATTTGTATTTTGTGGCAGAAGCATACTCTCATGTGAAATAGGATAAAGCCTCTCGGTACCAAGGTCTTTGAAAAACTTGGTTGTTAGATGCGCCTCTTAAATGTCAATTTATAAATACGCTCTCTGAGCAAAGCTACATATTTCAAATCAGCAGTATTCAAACATATTTTATTTCATTCTAAAATTGTTTGAGTATCTACAACGTCTCACCTATGATACTAACTTGAGAACTCCTGGTCCGATTCCCTTGATTTTTCATTCTAATTGTAGCTATTCCTTGTTTAGCAATTTCCAAACCCTCAATTATCTTCAATTTAATTTCTTATGATTGTGATGGCAATTTATAAAATTTAAACCACCAGTGCCCATGCAAAAGAATAGGAGCTGTCAATAACTGGGAGCATATGGCTCAGACGCCTCACAACCAGTTATTCGTATTGATCCAGGATTGGCAGCGCAAAGTAGTCCCAATAAAATTAACTTGTGATAATCAATCGTAGTAACAAGCCTTGATAAGAATTTCAAGTACTAGAGAAGGAAAGCTCTATGATAACAGACAGGAATTAACAAGCAAGCTTCTGATCAATTGTAAAATACACTAAAATGACCTGTTTTTAGAGACTTATATTACTACGCCAAATTTGGTGCAGAAATATATCAGGCAAAAAACCATGAATGGTTGGATTTTCCTCTGTATTCATGAGGCATTTATTTCAATTCATGTCGAGATGTTGATTCAAACCTTGGGAATATACTAAAAGGATATGTTTGTAGGTAATTCCCATGTAATTGTTCACTCAACATATATTATATTTGAAGTTAGCTGGGCAAAATGAATATTGAGTTAACAGCCTGTGTCTGGAAGACTGTGTGATAGGCATTCTTATTAAACCCCTTCTCCATCACAAAAGTTTCATTTGTTCACAATAAATGCATACTCCCCTCACCAAGGCCTTGGAGGACGCCCATATTAGAAAGAATAATTCAGTCTAGATAAGGTTTTAACATAATTTTACTTCTCGTTTTGTCAGGTAAAAGTGCATTTTGATCAAAATTTGACTATTTTAGGAGTATGATAATTCAAAATTGCAAAATGGCACATCAATTTTTATCGATCAATACTGGCCAGCCCTGGGTAAGGGAGGGCACTAGGGTAATCAAATTTGTCCACCTTGGCCAACAATCGACACAGCTCACTTCCATTATAGAATTGTCAACGCTTATGGCTGAGCTATCAGTATGTGAATTTTGCTGCAGTTTTTTTTCAAGTCAAATCGAACATTAAACATTTTTGTTGTTACGGCTGCATGATATAAAGGCAGTCTTTATGTATTGACTGCATTTTTTGCTCAAAAAACTTGCAATTTCTTTTTATATGAGCAATAGTGACACTAGGTTTTGACATGTTGCTGAGCTTCAGTGACGCGTTATGATGTTACGTCATGGCGTAACGCCGTCACATTTTGGGTTTAGACTTCTTTGATCATGTTGATTGAGCAACCCCAAACAAATTTTTGGCGAGGCACGACCTTAAAAGCTTGTCTTTGTCCAGTCTGTTGATATGTTTCATTGTTTTTCTGATCGAAGCTATTTTATCACAGCTATCATAAATGGTTACATAAACAGCCTCAATCTGAATCAATGCAATCAAATATAATATTTCATTTTTATGTTTTTGTGGTTCAGAAAATTTTCATTTAGACAATTGGAAAACATTTCTCCATTGTATTCATTGTCAATAAGAAATCAAGCAATATTCAAAATTGCTGAAAAGGAAAGATCGCCATGTTGCAGGCTGGCGCCATTGATTGAATGATTTACCATTGCCATGTATTTGAGATCAAGATCAGAATTTGATTATTTATTAGTATAACTTACATTCTGTCTAGCGCCGTTGTAAGTTCTTTTTGACATGAAGTACAATGCTTCTTCTTTTGCACGGCAGCCTGTTCAACCAGATAGTGGTGTTTGATACCTAATCTAATCTCTTCAGTTTTCTTTTCTGTATATAATCTCTCCTTTACTAACTCCTTAGGGAACTTCAGCAACCCCAATGCTGGGTCATTTATCATGCAGTCTTGAATACTGTAAGAACAAGACAAGATTCAATTGATCATTATCACTGCGCTATTTTGTGCATCAGTGTTACGGTGTGCAGGGATAAAATCAGTAGGATTAAGATAGCTCTTTTTTATCAAGTCTGGTGAACAGCAACTAGTTTGTTTGTACAGGCAGTGACCATCTTAAATCGTCAATTCAACTATGCTAAGCTGATAGACATTAATTTGGTTTATATGCTCACCAATGGAAACTAGAAATACACCTGGGTTCGAAGATAATATATCGCACATGAAAACATTAAAGGAAAAGGAGCGCAAGTGTAATTGTCCTCTCATCAATGACTTTTCTAGCATTTGCATGATAAAATGTATGCTTCGTATGAATTTACACTCATGCCTTTTGTTCTGATCAATAATTGAATTCTCATTTGAAGCACACCATAGATTTATGACCACTTAGTACACTGAATAAGAGTGACATCACAGCAGATCAATACAGGGAGAGAACTTTTTGGTACCAACAAGTTGATTAAAATCAGATGTCTTATCATACCCCACATCCCAAAGCATGGGCGGCGAAAAAGTAGTTGCCTTATTGACGAGGCTGCGCCAGGTTGCTCTTTGTTTTCAGGCAGGTCAGAGCACTCCTGGATGGCCAACCGAACCCCAGAAGTGGATGGACTGCAGTGGTATTCGAGCCCACGACCTTCAAAATTAGCATGCTGAACTAACTGTGCTCTAACGAACTGAGCCACCTCCTACTCCTGGCGCGACAATGAAGACTTGATGGGTCAGCACTACTGCACAGAATCATTCAATAAAAACTGCAGTGTATTGGCTTGAGTTAGACAGCTGCAATGCGAGTTTGTGCCATTACATTATCAAAGAGTCAACTTCAAAACTTCAACCTCAAATTGATAGTTTGATAATGTAATGCTATTAACCCGCTTTGCAGCTGTCTAAACACTTAGACTAGTATTTGAGTAACCTTTTGGTTGCAGTCTACAAGTTGTTACTATATGAATTTGATCAAATGCATATCTTTATAATGCCAATGTGTTTCGTTTCCAGTGGCTGTGGGTGGTTACAAGAGCTAGCAATTCAACTAATGTCCACAAAAAGCATGCTACCTTGGAGAGCAGGAATAAATTTGCACACCTTTTCTATATAAACATAATGCTCACCATCTTCTATAAAGAATACAGGAGCCACTTATATTTGTCATTTTGGTACTACCCGTAGCTGTCTTTAGAGGAACAGTTTTAGCGCTGGCAGCAGCCCTTGTGTGTACAATAGTAGGTTTGCTTGATGATTTAGTTGTAGGATCTGAAGATATGCTAGTAAGGTTTACATTGAAGTGTCCGGTAGTAGGCCTCCGTCGTTTCAGTATGTGCTCTTTGTAATAATCACAATTCAAAGCCTCATTAGCTATCGGATAGGCTGCAGGCCTCATCTGCCATGATCTGTGTATCGGCTTAGATCGAGGGAATCCTGTCTTCCTACACTCATGTGTAGATATAACAGGTAGGTTCAGTGATTTATATCCAATGCCATGCATGGTGACAATCGCAGAGCTAAAATAATGCAGCAGCTGAAGGCTCATTATTAGAGAGCAGTCCTGAAAAAGCAAGAAATATTTTCATTGTGTATTTGAGACAATGGATAAAAAGATTTGGTATTTGTAAGAAGTTATCCCTTCTTTGCTAAATAATAAAGATGTTATCATAGTAAAAGTAAGGCTAAATGTTGAACAACATTGATATTATGACATAACTTTATATACGCTATTCTATTTGGCAGGCAATATTATCCTCGATAGATGTTTACCATAACACGCCAAAGAAATTACGGCAATGAGCAGGGTTTCAATTTCGAAGAATAGGCAGTAAAATAGGCGTTCTCCAAATATAACATAGTTTTGGCTTTGGTAACATGGTACACGAGTACTAGGGATAATCTGTAGTTGGCAGCAAATGTCACTTGAATTGTTTTGTAAAGAAAATATGTGCATGGTGACATAATACTGGAATACAATCGCTCTGACAATATATTATTTCACCAAAAGTCTGAAAAGTTTGTTTGGGAAAAGAACAAACTAATTCCGAGTCACTTCCGCAAGAATGTGGGCATTTATAAGTTTGGTCCTAACTTAGCAATATTGAAATACGGCACCGCTTTTAATTATGACTATAATGATGATTTAGGAAAGCTACATAGGCTGCTTATATTGTATAAAGACTTAGTGTTTTCTTTCAAGTGTCTGCTTATTTAATCACCACGTATTTGACTTGGACTACAGGTATTCTAGTATCAACCAAAGTGTTTTCCCTGCTGGCCTCACCTACAGGGCTATTGGGTTGTGAATGCCCTTGTTAAGGGTTGGCACAGAGAGTGAGAACTGTTACAACAACTTCCAACCTATCGATAGATCATTGCTCTAAACTCATACTTTATTTGTGATGAGTGAAGACTTATAAAATAAAAACAAAAAACCTCTACATGAACTAAAGCACAAGCATGAATCTGTATCGTTTAGTGCTGCATAGAATGTATATGTTGTCACATTTTTTTATAACCACAACTTTGATGATTTCATTATATTTGAGCACTATATACAAAGTGAAACCTTAGTTTGAGATGATCATGAGTGTATGAGTCAGTGTTGATGATAAAACCATTCTGAGATAACAATATTAAAGCATATCATGTGATTAAGTCAATGGGGAAGTTCAGACATTACACAGTTGTGCTTTTGTCGTTGTGAGTAGTTCAAGCCTTGAGTAGCATTTACAGCCATGGCAGACCTGGCGGATGATGACCTTATCATCTGTTCTCAAGGAAAGTCTCTACGATTTAAAACTAGAAATATGCCAGCATACCCTGTGAATCAACTTGATGAGCGATATGCCAACATCTTGTCTGCAGAGCTTCTCCGGAGTACAGAAAGATTCAACGCAGAAGAAATAGTCAGAGTTTATATTGATGTTGGAAGAAAACTCAACTCCCCTCAGGTAATTAAGAATTGTTTGATGTTTTCTTATCCATGACTTGGTTTCAAACGAAATTTGCAAAGAGAGACAAATGATGAGATGAAACAGTCGGTTAGTCACAACACTGAATATTTACTGTTCCAGCAGCTTTGGTTAAAAACCCAGTTGGTATTATCTGGCCTTGAATATTACTACTCTACAGTATTACAACCCTAAATCAATCTTAATTTGGATTGTCTTAATTTTTTTGTTGCAGGCCTTGAATGGTTTTCTGGAGCTTTCTTATAGATTATCAGAGCTATCATCGAAGCTCCCAACAATAACCAATCATTTCAACAACAGAGCACTGGCCCTGGTTCTATTGATAATGCTAGCCTTAGGAACAGCTTCAATAGCTCTATTAGGGGTCTTTCTGACTCAGTCCCCTCCTTTGATCATCGTAAGTACAAAACATAACAATGGTGGATGTATATCAACTAAGTTAAAGAGAGCTCTGATGCATCGCCAACAAACATCAGTTTTGTAATGAAATAAAAGTGTTGTTAAACATTCGTAGACAAAGAGGGAGGGATGATAATTTTGTTCCATCACCGATCACCATTACAAGATCACAAAATCAATGACACATTGTACCACATGAAGTTTTATGTGAACAGCAGATGCAATTCACAAACTTTTTTATTTGTGTTCCTTGAAAACTCATTGTCAAAGCTGCCATGCCTTCAATTTACCCTGAACACATCATACGAAATAACTAGCATAACAAGCTAAACGTCTGTAGGGGAATAACACAGAACATAAAGTAGGAGGTGGCTCAGTTGGTTAAAGCGCCGGATTTCAACATGCAAGTGTTGAAGGTTGTGGGTTCGAATCCCAAAGCAGTCCATCTTCTACTGGGGATTAGTTGACCCCCAGGTGTGCTTCGACCTGCCTGCAAACAGAAAGCAAATCGGCTCAGATATTGCGGCCCTGCCAAAAAGGGATCAATGCCTCGCCGCCCATGCCTTGGGATGGGGGAGTGATAAGACACCTGATTTTAATCAACCTTTAATCAAAGGGCCCCTTGCATCTCAAACACCTAATTGAACAAACTTCAGGAAACTATAACATATTGTGGTGGAATTTAAGAATTTGTTAGTTTTTTTTATTTTAATTACAAAAGTACATATTATTATGATATCTCCTTGGTCATATTTTGAGTGGCTTGCGATGTTGTTTTGTCAAGTCATCTTATTTGACAGTAGTTGCTGACACAATGTGCATTCAGGGATTTCCACTTTGTTTTTATTGGTAGAAATCTCCCTTACAACTTGTCTTGCAGTTTCCTGTTTACCAGATTTTTATTGGTGGAAATCATCCTTACAACTTGTCTTGCAGTTTCCTGTTTACTCAGTTTTTATTGGTGGAAATCACCCTTGCAACTTGTCTTGCTATTTCCTGTTTATGGGTTTTCCTACATTCCCACGTTCCTATTGGTGGAAATCTGCATTTCATTGTACTAGTGTGTTATCAACAACCATTTTTTTACTATAGATAGGGAACTCGCTGGGTTTTAAGATAGAGCTAGTCGGATCTCAGTCATACACTTATATAATGTACTTGAAAAATATCGAATACAAGGAGATATCATTCTAACACCTATTTGGACTGCTGATAATCTTGTGGGATAAATAATAATACATCGTCATACTTAAAAAATTACAACAGGATAGTCGTGACATTATTATTCTCAGAGAAGAGAATATAATCACACAAACAGTTTAAATCTTTCCACTTCACTGGTGGCAGCAGTGGGATAAGCACAGTACACTTCTGTCCGTACCCTATCGGCAGACACTCGTAATCATAAAGTTATGGGGGATAGACCTGATGCAGCACAGCCTGAATGGATGGATGCTCTCCTTAATGGATTACAAGGTAGGAGAAAACCCATTTCACCACCCATTTATGACGGTACTACAGACATTAGAAGGTTCCTACAAACGTTTGCTGAGGTCTCAGAAACTAATAGATGGGACGAGGATGAGCGGGCTCTACAACTCAAGCTGGCACTTAAAGGGACAGCTTTAGAATGTCTACAGGGAGATAACTTTGAAGTGATGGTCGAATCACTCCTCAATAGATTTCAGTTGACTAGGGAAGAGGCCCGACGCGAGCTGAGGAACCTTAAACTGAGAGCAGGCCAGGACATACACCAATTTGGGACCAACGTTATGAAGGATTGGAGGCAGAACAGATCGATGAAAGAGCCACAGCGGAGTTGGTAGATGCAATTGGTGACAAACTACTGACCAGGGAGTTTCGACTACAGGGTCCTATAAACTTTGCGGACGCCATCCGTAGGATCCAGCAATACAACTCAGACATGAGAGTAAGTAAGATGAACAGATTTGGACTGGTGGGGGAAGATGACGACAGGATGACAGCTCTAGAAAAGCGTGTAGATCAAGTACACCAAGGGTTCCAGAAGATAAATGCGGATAACGAATGCTTGAAGGATATGCAGGACCAGATGGCAACCAACCTCGCAGAACTGGTATCGGGTCAAGGAAACATTGCCCCGAGAGCTCCTTCGACCTGTTTCATATGCAAGAAGGTTGGACATATAGCACAAAACTGCAGATCAGCGAATCGACAAAACGGAGCATGGGGGGGACAATTGACCTGCTACCGATGTGGACAAGTTGGACATATAGCAAGAAATTGTAGAAACCAGGCTCCACCCATAACACAGAATACCAGCTCACCTCTTCAAAATACACCAGGAGCGTCAAACTAGGAAGGCCCCAGGTGACTCACCCTGTCACTTGTGGGCCTGGCAATATAAACCAGGGGCAGCGAACAGATGGGCCCCTGACAAATTTCATTAAAGGAGAGGGTACTGTAAGAATCAGATTGCTACCAATAATTAGTTCTACTGCGTTCCACACGGACAAGCTTGAGAACTGGGTACCATTATTAACCGACGTGGAAGTTCGATTTGAAGACAAAGAGGCGAGTAAAGAAAATAGAGAAGATGTGGATGGGAGACAAGACAGGGAAGACGAACATGTACCAGCAGAAAATTATGATCATAAGACAGCGGATGATGGTGATGAAGACAGATACGAAACTACAGATGAAGATGATTGTGATGAACACAGGGAAGACGAACCTGTACGAGCAAAAAAGTATGATTATGAGACAGCGGATGATGGAGATGAAGACGAATACGAAACTGCAGATGAAGATGATTGTGATGAAGAGGGATATAAAGGAATAATCGAAGATGAAGCTAGGAAATGTGATGATTATGGAGAAGCTTCGGTGACGGATGAAGACAAGGACAAAAGTAATGCAGCTAACCAGATGACTAGCCATGATACAGAAACTGGGAAACTAAACAAAGAAAAACCCAGTTTCTTTATGATTAATGCACTGAATTAGATTCTTCTCTTAGAATGGAAATAGTATCATAGCGTTATACGGTTAGGACACTAAACACAGGGACCCATCTGACTGTTATCTGATTGGCTGTCCCTAGTAGCATGAATAATTAGCCTGAGAAATTGTCTTGTTTACAATGTTGCAAACAGTAATTATACCCCTACAGTGTCGATGACTAGGGCATTTCTAGATTGCTACTAGGGACTGGCTATTTTTGCAAGCCCTTTGTTTTGCAAAAGAAAGCTAATGATGCTATTCCAGATATGGAATTCAATGGATTAATGACATTCGAGAAAATTCCTACTATATTAAAGGGAGATTTGACAGAGCTGAACAGCACATGCTTGTGGACACAGGGTGCTCACATTCAGTGATGCCCTGGAACTTATATGTGACCTTGAAAGACGATTGTCTCAGTGGCTGGAGACCCTCAGATGCCCGAGGTTTCCTAGCAGATGGCAGTGGCATCAACATTCAAGGAGTAGCAGAACTTAAAATGAGGATAGGCAACACAACATTCATACATCAATTTCAGATAGCAGAAATAGATGGGAAGATCCTGATTGGAATGGACTTTCTTCGCAGACATCGGTGTGTAATGGACATACATCGCTACATATTGCAAATTGGAGATCAAGAATTACCATGCTGTGATCAAAATGGAGACCCTCTCATAATAAATGTCCAGAATATGAGAGCAACCATACTCGCCCCACACTCCGAAAAGATAGTACAGGCTCGACTAACTCGAACACGTGAGGGGCTGGTAGAAGGGATCGTAGAACCATGTCACAAGATTATTGGCCTTATGGTAGCCACATCTCTCCATAGGCCAGAAGGTCCCTTACTATTTCTTAGACTGATGAACATCAAAGAGGAGGAGCTAGTTATACCAGAGGGTACTGTGATTGGCCAGTTCGTCCCCGTCGATGAGGTAGAGTCTGTAGTGTCTTCCAACTCAGAACAACCTAGATTCCGACAATTCCAGTCTGGTGAACATGAAGATAAACTTCCGCCGCATCTCAAAGATCACTTGAGTAGGTGGACTAGTCAGCTAACAGAGCGAGAGAAACAACAACTGAAAGATTTACTCATCAAATATCAGCATGTATTTAGCAGAGATGAATATGATGTCGGACTCACTACACTGGTTGAGCATGATATTTCGGTGAAACCGGGCACCAACCCTATCAAACAAAATCCGTACCGGCATGGCCCTCAGCAGGACGCAGAGATAGAAAGACAAGTACATAACCTAGAAGAAAAGGGACTAATAGAAGAAGGAAAAGGTGCTTGGAGTAGCCCCGTTGTCCTTGTACGAAAACGAGACCAAAGTTGGCGGTTCTGCATCGACTATCGGAAGTTGAATGAAGTTACAGAAAAGGATGCATATCCAATTCCGAGAATAGATGATAGCTTAGATGCACTTGGAGGGAGTAAATGGTTTAGTACGTTAGACTTGTTAAGTGGATACTGGCAACTCCCTTTGTCTGCAGGTGCTAGGGAAAAGTCGGCTTTTGTTACTAGATCAGGATTGTGGCAGTGGAAGGTACTACCGTTCGGCCTCACCGCTGCTCCCTCTAGCTTCGAGAGACTTATGGAGACAGTGCTCCGAGGTCTCCAGTGGGAAACACTACTGGTGTACTTGGACGACGTGATCATCTTCTCGGAAGACATAGAAAGTCATCTAGGAAGGCTCGAAGAAGTTCTGAAAAGATTTGGAGAAGCAAACCTGAAATTGAAAGCCAAGAAGTGTCATTTATTCGCCTCCGAAGTAAACTACCTAGGTCATATTGTCAGTGGAGAGGGGATATCAACAGATCCATCAAAGATAGAAGCAGTTTGCCAATGGCCTGTCCCCCAACACCCGCGAGATCTTAGAGCCTTTCTTGGGACCTGTAGCTATTATCGACGATTTGTGCCCGGATATGCTGAACTCGCTCGCCCTCTTAATGTGATCGTAAGTAAGAATGCTGTTTTTATATGGTCACCCCGGTGTCAAAATGCGTTTGAGAGGTTGAAAGAAACCTTGACCGAGTCACCCATCTTAGCCTACCCAGATTTCGGTTTGACGTTTATACTGGACACAGATGCAAGTGCAGTGGGTACGGGAGCAGTTCTTTCACAAATACAACAAGAACAGGAGAGGGTCATTGCATACTACTCAAAAACCATGTCCAAAGAAGAGATGAATTACTGTGTCACCAGGAGAGAACTGCTTGCGATCATAAAAGCTGTAAAACACTTTCGACCCTATCTGTACGGAAGGAAGTTCAAAATTCGGTCAGACCATGCGCCACTGTTCTGGCTACTCCGAAGTGCCCAACCTAAAGGACAGCTTGCCAGATGGTTGGAGACAATGGGAGAGTTTGACATGGAGTTTGAGTACCGCAAGGGCCTTAAACACAACAACGCTGATGGGCTAAGCAGACGCCTTTGCATAGAGTGTGAACAATGCCAAGGACTGTGGAATGCTGTGGAAGAAGCTGAGGAGAAGCTGAGCGCACACAGATTGAAATACACTCTGGTGCATCCTGAGGCAAAGGCACCTTATAGGGCCTCTGAACAGTCTGCAGGTGTAGACTTATACAGTACACAAACTACGACGATACCGGCTGGCGAACAGACGGTAATAGGCACAGGACTGACAGTTCAACTTCCTAGAGGATGTTATGGAAGAATAGCCCCACGCTCAGGGATAGCTGTAAAGCATGGCGTCGACATTGGAGCAGGAGTAATTGACCCAGACTATAGAGGAGAAGTGAAGATACTCCTGTTTAACCATGGAAAACAAAACTTCACCATACAGAAAGGAGACCGTGTTGCACAGCTCATCTGCGAACTTATCATCAACCCTGTACTAGAGGAATCGGTAGAGCTCACGACCACCACCAGGGATGAGCTTGGACTAGGATCAACAGGTATTAGAACAATGAAGGTCATGTCATCCATGGCCATGTCTCAAATTAGTGATCCTGAGTTACAAAAAATCTACAAGGCAGTACAGAAGGGAATTACAGAGGAAGGTGTGATTGACACCACTGAGGATTCCCGCACCACGAAACGGTTAGCCAAGATGATCGACGTTCTTTCACTCAGACCTGATGGAGTACTCGTGGCTACCATTCCAGTGAACAATCGCAGACGGGAAGTGGTGATATGCCCAACTAGGGATAGAACTGAGCTGATCCATGAGAAACATAGGATATGTCATTTGGGAGTTACAAAGACTACCCAACGCATACAGCTAGATTGGTACTGGCCAGGCATGCACACGGATATAAGGCGTTTTGTTGGTGCATGTGAGAGGTGCCAAAAGGCCAAGACAAGTTCAAGCAGAACTGTTGATTCACACTATCATCTATATGCGGGCCGACCTTGGCAAATAGTTGCTATAGATCTTTGCGGACCATTTCCACAGACACCGCGTGGCAACACACAGATACTCGTGCTGACGGACCACTTTACAAGGTGGCAAGACGCGCTGGCACTTCCCACTGGCAAAGCTGAAACAGTGGCACAGTGCTTAGACGAACGAGTATTCTCTTATTTAGGAATCCCAGAGGAGATACATAGTGATCAAGGAAGGCAATTCGAATCTAGAGTGTTTCAGGAGTTGTGTGCTGTATGGGGTACTAAGAAAACTCGCACATGCCCATATCGACCTCAAGGCAATTCTGTGGTAGAACGCTTGAATAGAACCCTTGGCAGCTCCCTCCGAGCACTGTTGATAGGCATGGAACAGACTGAATGGGACAAGCAGCTTCCAGCCTTAATGCGAGGAATCAGGGCTACTCCGCACTCTGTGACCAAAGAGACCCCAAACTACTTGATGTTGGCAAGAGAACTGAGATTACCAGATGCTTTGACGCTGGAAGAGCCACCTATGCATACAGACATCATCACCGATTACGCTCAAGCACTACAGGAGAGAATGTCTATATGTGGTAGACAACTAAGGAGCTACCAGTACCAACAGAGACAGGAGGGAACTGACGAGCCCAATCTATTTATGACTGGAGATCGGGTGTGGCTCAAGAACTTTCAAAAGAAGAAGGGAGAAAATCCAAAGCTTGCGGCAAAATACTTTGGACCCTGTGATATTGTGGAAGTTTTGCCCTATCATACCTATAGAGTGAAGTACAAGGGCAAGGAGAGTATACAACACGAGCACAGACTCAAACTGTTCGTAGCCGGACCTACCAACACACCGTCTGGGGAGTCAGAAAAGACTAGTACAAAACAAACTACACAGGACTACGAAAGCCTAGAAGAAATCATGGAGGATGGTAGAAAGTGGACAGGGACAGACCACTCTACACGAGAGAAGATAAAACTTCCACCGAAGCAACAGCAGGACACATTCCCCGACATAGCAGGTGGGAGTTGTACCAAGCTGGTCAGTGGCTTACAAAAAGGCTTGATTATCCACACAAATGCAGGACCACACACTTTTCCCAGGGAGGAAATACCACCATCCAATAGCCTGATAACTGTGAAGAAAGAACCAACTATAGACATAGACCTGCCTGGTGAGAGAAGAACCAACGAAGAAAATATAATATGCAGTCCTAATCAACAGCAGGGCTCAGATGAACAGTTAAATGAAGATCAAGACTGGGAAAACAGTGGTTCAAGTCCAACTGCCAGCTCATGTAAACAAGGAACAGCACTAGATGAAAAGGATGAAAAAGCTGTGAGGAGACCACTCCGAATAAGAGGAGCACCAAGAAGACTGGCTGACTACTCTGTCGAGCTATGTTAGTCAGTATTCCGTTAGTTAGTCGAACAATACGTTCACAAGATGCCAGGATTATAGGCCTACGTATACCTACTTACTGATAATATATATAATACTTCACTGATGTTGATTTAGATCAAAGCTACTTCAATCAATACATATACACATATATACAGACAACAAGGCAGCTGGGGCCTACTCACTAGTCACTTAACACTACCTGCACTACAAACATTATTGCCTGCTACTTGCTCTCACTGTACTTATGTGAACTCACACTCACAAAGCAGATGATACAGCTGAAAGGATTAGAAGCACTCTGTGACTGTCTTTCAGTGCCCTGTTCAACAACTCAACTGTTTGTTAAATTATCTAGTCTCTGCATCAGTAGAAACAACACCAAGGTCAATACACACATTTGGAAGACTACCCAGCATCATGCAGGAGCACACAACCACAAGTTGCATGACAATGCACCAAACAAAACCGGGATTTGCTTATTATTATTGCGTTAATTAAGAAAACATATTCAGGAGCACACAACTACAATTTGTATGGCAAAAGTTACAATGAGAAGACAACCCGGATTACAAACTCATTGACTGATTTCCAATTGGATTGGATAACACGAACTAGGTCAAAGAGCACCTACCCAGAAGGCAAAAGGCCTATGGTGATTGGAGGGTATGAGGGATTAAAAATTCTGATTGGACAACACTGTTCTGGGTTTAAAACATGCAGAAAAGAGTAAAAGAATAGAAAGGGGAAAAGGAAAAACCAAATGAGAGAACCATCATGGCAGCCTCAGGAATGCTACTCGGGAAAAAGAACTGCAGATATTGTGGAATATGGGCAAGGACATCCCATGAAACATCCCATATTACCAGTTATGGTTGCATGCTGTGCCCAGGTGATGGTCAAATACCCGCATATCAGTGTAGCAGCCTCACTACAGCCCGTCTGCATGGACTCTTGAAACATCAATGTGAGAACACTTATGTCAAGGTCTCCACGGCTGAAGCACCAAGAAGACTGAGAGATGGTGCACCACTGTTACCAGGGTGGCAGGAGAGTGCTGGGGAGATGCCAATACCAACTGTATATGTAAGAAGACTGCAGCTAGATCTCCGGGCCGTCAGGGATGCCATGCCACCCCCCAACGTGGCCCCGCACACTACTCGATCATCCAGTAGTGCCAGCTGACAGGGATATCCAAAGTACCCTAACAACTGCCCCAGCCTGGCCGACGGAGGAGAACAGTACTAAAGATCCTATGTTGTGGCATCCCGCTATGGACAGCTCTCCAGAGCTCGATCTGACTGCCCTCGAGGAGATGGACTTAACAGAATATGATGTCGAGTCGTTCCTGCCGTCCACCGAGCTCCCACTTCCTGAGTTCGACGACTTTGACGAAGTATTTGCGCAGTTAGAAAGGATGTAGATGCAGTACAATGCGATAAAACCACTGTAATAGACTAACATTTTACTATGTGCGTATATATACCAAAGACCATGGACTTTAGCCACGCAACATTAAAATATGTAATTACCTGTATGTAAGAAAAAAAAAAAAAAGAAAAAGGTGAGTTACGTTTTTGTTTCTTTGTTTTTTTTATTTTGACATGCGAGTACTTGTCCTTTATGTTATGAGCGGAGACCGCTCAATTTTCGCCGACGGTCATGTGGTGGAATTTAAGAATTTGTTAGTTTTTTTTATTTTAATTACAAAAGTACATATTATTATGATATCTCCTTGGTCATATTTTGAGTGGCTTGCGATGTTGTTTTGTTAAGTCATCTTATTTGACAGTAGTTGCTGACACAATGTGCATTCAGGGATTTCCACTTTGTTTTTATTGGTAGAAATCTCCCTTACAACTTGTCTTGCAGTTTCCTGTTTACCAGATTTTTATTGGTGGAAATCATCCTTACAACTTGTCTTGCAGTTTCCTGTTTACTCAGTTTTTATTGGTGGAAATCACCCTTGCAACTTGTCTTGCTATTTCCTGTTTATGGGTTTTCCTACATTCCCACGTTCCTATTGGTGGAAATCTGCATTTCATTGTACTAGTGTGTTATCAACAACCATTTTTTTACTATAAATAGGGAACTCGCTGGGTTTTAAGATAGAGCTAGTCGGATCTCAGTCATACACTTATATAATGTACTTGAAAAATATCGAATACAAGGAGATATCATTCTAACACCTATTTGGACTGCTGATAATCTTGTGGGATAAATAATAATACATCGTCATACTTAAAAAATTACAACAGGATAGTCGTGACATTATTATTCTCAGAGAAGAGAATATAATCACACAAACAGTTTAAATCTTTCCACTTCAATATATATCACACAAATCTTTTTCTGTAGGAAGCTCGATACACTTTGATCCCTGCATTTGTGCCAGCCTTCATGTATGTCATATTTTGTATAATATGGCAATGTTTGCCAAACTGCTCTGGAAGATTGAGGCTCACACCATTATTGAGTAAAACTACGCCATTTATGAAACTCTGTGAGATATCACAAGAAGATTTTCAGTACCTTTTTCACGAGGTGAGTTTACAGGATGTGGGCGTTGGGTAGACTCTGTGAGTATATCCTAATGGTTCAATTTTCCAGGACTTTTCACACCTATAGGTTCAAGTTTCATACCTTTATGACCATCTTTGGAGGACAAATTACTATATTAGAAGCTGGATATTCAGTGTATTCATATGGTGGTGTCTCCTCAAATTGGTGTTTTCAGCTCACGATACCTTTAGTACCATTGACCCTCCATGATCATCTACCAGTAGCTTTATTGTGTCTTCATACTAGCCAGAAGAATTTCCACTCTTCCTGTTGAGATCGTATTATTTTCATGGTTTTCACAATTACTCACTTTAACATGCTAAACAAACATAGTTCTTCAGTCTAACATCCAGTCTCCCTTTTCCAATGGTCACATTCCCCCTCTGTCCATCTTTAGGATGATCATGGCAGCTGTGATTACAAATTGGTAGGAAGTTCAGGTGATGGATTCGGTTTTTACGCATCTGAAGGAAGCAATAAGTTACCCTTTAGTGAACGAGCGATTATCAACCAATATATAGATATCAATGTATTTCTGAATACTCTAAAACTTGAGAGGATTCATCTGTTACCAATTCCTGGTTCTAACGGCTTCGTCTGGATAGCTATATCTGGTGATGAAGTAAGTGCTACACAGTTTTTCACATCAGTTGTATAATACTTATTATATATACTAATCATTTGATATGCCTAGTACCAGTTGCAGATTCAATATCTGAGTCAATTAATTGCAAGTTACTCCATCATAAAATACAAACTATTTTCAAATAAAATCCAATTCACCTTGTATTTGTATTTAAAAGCTGCAAGAGCAAATTTTTGAAGTTGAGCTCACTAGAAAGAGCAATTATAGGTATCCACGCATGGCCTGTTTGCATTGAGATTAAGAGTGGTGATTCCTGAGTGTTGTGTTAGTCAAAAATCTTCGAATCCGAAGTAAAAAATCTCACTGGTAATATCAATAATGACTTCATAGTTAACTACACCCACTAGTATATCTGCAATGGATCAAATCAGTTGAGTTTAATGAATCCTTATGTATATATTCTGCTCATTTTACTATTTCACAGTGGCGAAATATCATTGATCCTGTACTCAAAGGCTGCTTTGTCCAGCAGTCAAATGCCGACACTTTCTTTCTGTCAGGTCGATTTGTTAACCAGACTCTCTATCAATTCTTTGAACTCCCGGAAGGTTCGCAATCTACCAGAGTCGTGAAACACTTTCCTGCTTTAACACTTCAGAGAAGTGTTTTGGGACCTAATGGGTATCAGATATTTGAGGTGAGTAGGGACTTTGTTAATTTTGAGGTGCTCGACGACCGACTCAGGGAGTTTTGGCTGTTTTCAGTAGGCTTCTATTCAGGCGCTGAATTTCTCCTAATTCAAGTTTTGGTTGTCTTACATAACAAGTATTCATTTCTCTCCTGGTTAAGGTTGACTATGCATTTGCTCTACGATGTCCACACTGGCCAGAAGAAGCAGCTGAATGGATAACCAGAGAAAGAGCTGGATTGGAGAAAACTACTGTTGAAAACATCGCATCAAGAGGATGCTATCTAGTGTACAAACCATGTGGTAATCACAATTTCAAGACTATATATTCATCTTTATTCCTTGTATGACAAAGAAGTTTGTCAAAAACGTTTGTTAAAAAAGTTTGAAACTTCTGCATGTGATGGCTAACATATTGATGCTTTCCTTATTAAAGTTCTTGTAAATCATGACAAGGACACTTTTCTATCTTGCTGAACTATTTGTTTAGATGCTCAAATAATTGAACATGGTCACGACTTTGACTGGAGATGTACATTTTCATCCGCTGAGGCAGACTTATTCCACTACCACAGTGATAAGAAAGCCCTGAAACTGGCTTTTGTAATCCTCAAGTTCCTTATTAAGAGCTCAGTGGGGCATCGCCATGGCCTGGCTACTTTCCCGCACTTCCATCAGGTATGCTGATTTATTTGCGGAGCCTATAGTCCTCCAGAAATACAGCTTAGGCCTTAAAAGGTAAATTAGCTGTTTAATGTTAGTAACCATTTTACTAATTTAGATCAAAAAGGTGTATTCTTGAATTATTAGATTCTTTATATTACTTCTAATCTGAGAAGATATGTGTATACCATTGAGAACCAAAGGATGTTCTTTTCTTTGTTAGTCTATTATTATCTCAAAATTTAGCAATTCAAATAGTTGTCACACAGATACCAATTATTGTTGTTGCAAATTTTTCATACGAACTCTACCTCTGGCTAGCAGCGTGCTCAATTTCTTTTTCAGAGTTTGTGTCACTTTATGAGGCGGCGAGAAACTCCTGTTTTGAGAACATATCACCTAAAGACACTCTTTCTATGGATGGCTGAAGAGGTATGCTTAGCTTAGCTTAGTCACTGATTTCTTACAATTACCATTCAAAACACTCAGGTTGTGTGTCTGTTGGGACTTATGACACTATCAAATCAGAACATCACACCTCAGAGATTTATAATTTACTATAATTTACTTATATCATGAAATGGTTCAGACAAGACTTAACAATTAATAAATCCCGAAGCAGTGGTTACCTAAAGCGATGTGTTGTGTCGCTGTATCGTAAACAAGCTATAAAGGATTGTTCATCTTCTTTCAAGTTTGGTAACATTTCAGAGAACAAAAACATGATCTGATGGATGAATTTAAAGAGCTGATAGTTTCGGATGTGTAATAACAGGACTGATAAATGCATGGACTATGGTTGCGGCCAAAGTTTTGCATGAGTCGTGTCTTTCATCATACTCAACGTGCAACAATAAAGTCTCACTTTTTTTTCCCAGGATTCAGAATTAGATTACTACAGGGTTGAAGGAAACAAGGACTTGGGAGATGTATTTCTTAAGTTATTAAACAGATATATTGAGTGCCTAGAAACCAATCAACTAGCAAGTTACTTTGTAAGGTTGGTGATCTATGTTGAGTACAGCATTATCTGTGAAAAAGTGTTTAGTGTCTTGTCTTGTCTGGTGATAAACCCCTTGCAACCCAGGCTTGGACTTTTCCTGCAGTCCCTCTTGTCTGATAGTCCCAACAATCCACAATCTCCTCAGGTATTGCCAGGATCAGAACTTTTCGGCAACAGAAACTCTTCTTTTGTAATGAAAATCATGAAAAGCAAAAAGATGGAGTATATTATACCAAGTATCATTTAAATAAATTCATAACTGACATGATTGAAATGGTTATCTATGAAAAAAATGTTCCATTTCACCAATTTTGTTCCAATGCTCAATAACATTCAACTCTTTTGCTCTGCTAGACCTCTTAAAGCTTACCAAAAGCTTTAATATTGCCTCAACTGGGTATTTGTGGCAAGCATTTGATCATCACTTCACATTTGATGTGTTGGCTCTGTTTGACTCATAAGCTAATTACATCGTAGTCTCACATCTATGAGAGTGTTGACCTAAAGATTGAAATCAGTTTTGTCTTTTAAACAGGAGTCGGAACCTGCTTAGCGATAGATATACAGATGCACAACTTAAACACGGCATTGAGGTGTTGAAGTCTCTCCGAAAGAGACCTGATCTTTGTGTAAGGGAGTTCGAGACAAGCTTCATAAACAACGGAACGAAAGCATATTATCTGATCATTATTTTAGGTTGGTATTCACAAGAAGACAGATACTAACAGTTTGTAAAAATAATGTGTATAATAAAGCAAAAAATCAAAATTGTTTTGTTAAGCGTTATTTATGATCTAGATGGGCAACATAGCTTTATCAGAGATGTGATCCTGTTAATCATGGTTAAAATTGTTCAGCGATCGTTGATTAATTAAATCATTTAATAATCATATTTATATCTGCAGTGTCGTTTCCGGTTTGTTATGCCATTGGTTGTTACATGGGAGGGATAATTGCCAAGCTTTTCGGATTTTGATTATGCCTAATTGAGGAACTATACTGAGGAGAGCAAACTATGTAAAACAAGATGGAACAACTAAAGTCTAATCTTTAGTGGCCTGAACTCCGATGATGTACTGCAAAGGTACTCTCTTATTTGCACAGCCTGATTATATCTGAACAGACAATCGGAGGCGGGCTGTCCTACCTATTCCTATTAAATAGATTTGCAATTCATTTCCCAAGGGGCATTATCAATTTACTATACTCTATTATTTTTTTCATCGACCTATTAATTTTGAAATCAGTAGAAACGGAAACTAATGGTAAAGGACTCTCTCATGAGTCAACATTTTGTTGTTTAATACATTATTTACGCATTTCCTTATTTATTCCAGCTTATATGTCAACTGACCATGAAAGCAAGGTGAATGCAAATTACTAATCACTGCCTCCGATTGCTAGTCTTTAGTGCACAGTCTTGGTAGCAGGTCATTGATGCTTAGTATTTGCTATGATTGCTCTTGTATTAAAGGGAATTTGTTTTTCAGGGTTCAATGCTTAATTCCTTGGCACATCATGTAAGACCCAAAATATTTCCTACTCCCATCCCAGCCTGGTCTGGAGATCTGACCATTAACATTCAACAGAACTATTTAGCCTTTTCTTGGGATTGTCTGCTCATTTTATGAGAGGGGACAATCAGATCTAGCTGGCATACATTGCTCAAAAAATATTACTATCAATTACATTATATTTGTAACATTGAATTCAAGCAGTTCACCGCCAAGTTCATAGCATGGTGCCTGTAATTAGCACAGAAATAAAAGCAATATTTAAACGCCCATAAATTTTCTTCAGATGATCATTTTTACCTCCTTTTGGCAACACACAAACTTTTTCTGTAGAAGATTAATTCATGTATTAATCTTCAGATGATCAAGTATGTTGGAAGTCATTAATATGATTCTGACCCTCTTAGCCGACATACTTAACTAGGGTAATTACAGATACCTAGAATCCCTTAAGGGTGGGGGGGGGGTTCCAGGCAAAAAAGTGAGATCTGTATTGGTTTAGAAGTGACACAAACCAATGATGGGTGTCTAAGCAGATGCGGGGAATAGTAATTCGTCATTCAAAGATCTGAATGATTGTGATTGGAGCACTATATGTAAACAAATTTCAATATCTTTTCTAGACGTGCGTAAGGTCCGGTTTGGAGGGGGGGGGGGTGGGGGGTTGGCTCATCATTCAGGTGGTAGAAAGTGTCAAGATAAATTAAAACTAATAGAAGTGACAGGTCATAATAATTAGATGATAAACAGTGATTGGGAAGTAGTATTATGACCAGTATATGGACTAGAGTTATCTGTAGGTCTGGATATAAGTTTGAGCCTCCTTTTGTATAATGGGCAGGAGATCCAACTAGACGCCACTAAAAGTTTATACTGTCTAAATGATAATCAGGTCTTGATACTTTTTAATGTATGAGCCCTAGTTTTTTTTGATTGTGTCATCTTAGATTCTGTCCTTCTCAACGTTGTCTTTTTTGGCTCTTTTCGAGATCTACCGACCGTTTTTGCTTCCGTATCTCTGCAAAAAAAATTGAATTGCTACATCTGAGACGTTCTCTCATGACTTCTTACTGTACTCTCGTAGTCATGATCTTATGTACGATTTATATGAACGATCTTATGAAGGTTGAGTTTGATGTAAGGAGTTGATTCCCTCATGACAGAGAGAGCAAGTTACAGCTTATGAATTAAAACCAAACAAAAATTATCAGCAGGTTTTGTGTATTAGAAAAATTAGAATGACAGCGCAGGGTTGTGCTTAAGAATATATGGTAGGGGGTGCAAATCGTCTTGAGAATGCGCAGTAAAATCAGGTTGAGTATTGTAAACCCCCTCCCCTTCAAATTGGGAATGGTGCTAAGCCCTTGTCTCCAAACTCTAATACACCGTTCCAGTTTTACAATAACACTCAGTGGTGCAATGATCAAAACAGATAAATCCACTTTGTTTCATTCAACAACAACAACAAAAAAATTGCATGCGGAAAGAGTAAGCTTGTGAATGGGTGTTGGTTGACAATATTACAATCAATATTATCCCCATCAAAACAAATTAGATATCTTAAAAACATGCTTTTAAATCATGGTAGCTTCAGTGTCACCTCTCCTGTCACCCAACTTAGTGTGATTGAGGTGAGAGAATGCTGTAGGGAAACATATTATTACACCTTTTGTACTTCTAAAACAAGGTAAGTGTGGAACTTGTCTGTTGGATTGCAATAACTACTCACAACTGACTGGGAGTAGATTGTAGGGTTATACTTGTTGCTAATGAACTTTCATCTTTTGTCACATAGCTGGCTGAGTTACTTAATCTCGTTGGTGACTCCTGTGGGGTCAGCTTAGATCTGGTGATTTTATTGAGCTGCCCTCTTCCACGCTATATTAATAAAGATATGGTATGAAAAGTTTCGATGTCTTTCGATACTCCCAGCGCCAACACATTGGTAGGTAAACATAGACAAACTGACGTCAAATGGGATCTTTCAGCAAACAGTTTCAGCAATGAGCACACGTGTCTAGCTGCGATATCAAAAATTATCAATGCTTGACATTATTATAGACTATTGTTTAACCACTGCGGAGTCTTATAGTTAAACTTCTGATATAAGAATCAGACGTATAGAAATCTTATCCGGAACAAACCTTTGAGAATGATCTAGTTTTTCTGGTGCGGGTCTTCTTGAGCTCCAGTATTACTTCAGCATCCTCTGAAGTCAGTGCTGATCTTCTGCCCCGCTTCCGTAATACTGCATGCTTAGCAGTTTCTGTTAAATTTTCTTTACAAGATTTGCGTATACCAAGAGAGCTCATTCTTGCACTGAGAACAAACATAGGTATGGGTTCAAACACATAACAGTCAGTAGATTGGAACTCCTGCTTGTATTATCACTGTCAAACAATTTCCAGAACACCAATGTACAAGTTAGTGAATGCCTATGGCGGTCGTCATCTATTAAAACACCTTGAGTCAATTGTCTTGAATTAGGTAATGGTTGATGAATCATCGCTCTTTATGGAACCACTCTCACAACGGCAACATGATTTATGGTGATGATAGATATTGCCAGGTAGAAATGCAAAGTTTTTTTTGCATCAGAAAGGATTTCTTCTGATTTCATTTCTGATCTTCTCTTTGATGACAATGCAATTCTGATTGATCTATACAAAAAGTGAGGGTTTAGCCAAAGATTTGGTAATATTCATGTGGCCTCAACACATACAACCATATATCAGTTTTGAAGCCTTCGAAGATGATGGATGCACTCCGTAAATTGGAGGTTGTTGTGACAATGTCTGTGCGACATAAATCATGAAATTTGACAAAAGTTGAGCCCAATTATAATTAGTCTAGAATTGTCTTCAGGAAATCAAATTTTTTTAAATTGGCAGACTATCGTTTACTTCGCTTATCACACCTAATAAATCTTATAACCTGACAAAAGCGCTAACAAAAAAGATGTTGGGACGTTTTTTGCCATGTTAACATCATAAAAAGTATTTCATTTTGCTGAGTCGTCTGCTCATGTCAATTTTTTGAAAACCATCCGGTTTTATGAAAGCAAGTTGTATTCTTGTTGTAATAATACAGTGTTGACCGATGAAAAATTGGGCAGGAGGACAGAACTTTTGATTATTGTTGTGCACGTTATTTAGCAGACATTTTCTATTAAAATAGATCTGAAATCAGACAGAAAACGGCCAACAAGAAGGAAGAAATGTAAGCACCGCTGAAACAAATTCCAGGATGGGAATGCATAACATGACAAGGAAAGGTCAGCTAGCCATGAATTTTGATCTGTGTGAAAAGTTTAACAACCTGCTAGTACTTCTCACTTGTATAATATTAGCTTGATTACAAAGGAATAAGATAGGAAGAGTCAGACAACGGTATCTGTTATGTATAGTAAAAGAGCTTTGATGCCAAATGTGTGCCAGATATCCTCAAATTTACCTTTTCCCAAGTTGGCTAGCAATCTTTGGGAACTTTTTGTCTGAAAAATTAAGTTCAATCAGGTATGGAAACTCCGGTTTCAGGCAAACTTGATTATGTTGCGCAGGGTTGTTACGAATGATGACTGCCAAATCAATATAGCACGTCTACGAATGAATTTATCTTATATTGTACAATGTCTCCAGACAATAAAAATATATTTACTTTCATTCCATTTGAAAAAACCGGAAAATAAAAAATATTTGCAAGTGGTAGCTTAGTGGGCTGGTTTGGTAGAGCACCAGGAATATATGCCCCATAGATGAACAGGGGGATAATCTCTAACCCTATACATAATCTTTACCCAGAAGTGCTATGAAAGTTTTCAGTGTAAAAGTTTTGGTCATCAACTGCAGACTTGGTCTTCTGGTAGTGTTCAAGACCCTAACTGACATAGTAAGACTGTAGGGAAGTAAATATAAACTGTTGCTATCATGTTACACTAGCATCGCTCCACGACCGCATGCAGAGTTGACAGGCATGATTCATTATAGGATGACATTTTTTAACGAATACCTTGTCACTGAGTTGGTTAATTCTCTGCCAAACAGGCAATTGACATTTTATCAGCACACCCTGCACTGAGTTGAGTGTCTTTTAGTCAGTCAGCCGATTCTCTCTGAGGAAACAATCAAATGGAGAATTAAACTAACTAACTAATTTTATATTATTACTATGGCGGCCAACTATATCCTTGGTTGAAATTTCCAAAAAAATATTTCAATCAAGGTATGAGGTGCTGAGAAACTCTCTCAAGCTCTCTAACATCGCAAAACACAAAACATTAGTATTATATTGTGGTGTTTATATAAGTGGTTTGGTAATGCAGCATACTAAAATACCAAGATCTACCAAGAAAGCACTACTTGAAAGATCTGATTTATTTACATACAAAACAACAGTTGGTGGATTAAATGACTCCCTACGTTTGCTGTATACCTTGCCATTCATTAACAAAAAACTTACCACTTTCAATAAGACCATTGATGCTCTCAGTCTTCACTAGTAATTTTTCAGCGTTTACTAAACCCAATAGCATAGATATCAGTTTCAGAATGACCAAATGATGACAATGTCTGCATATCAGTTGTCATGTAATTTAACCACTTTGTTGATATACTTAAGCTTATCAGCAGGTACTCAACATTTGAAGTAACATACCAAAGCTAAAAACAGAAAATTTCACAGATAAGGTTATGACGCACAGTTGAGCCATGAACTAAGACACATACTTTCCCTGTTTATATTACTTTTCACTTCTAATGGGTAACCAGATTTTGTTTAGACATCCGCATATCTTATCTCTAAATGATAGTATGAAAATTCTAACTCTTCATGTGGAGCAGTGGAAAGCATCGCTGCAATCTCACCTGTCACTAACGTGCTGCCAATGTATAAAAATATAGCACATGTACGAAATCAGAATTGGGTGATCTATCCACCTGGATGGGGATGGGAGAAAGTGAATCTGAGCCAAACGGCCCCTTTAAGTGAGTGCTTTCTTTGTCATATGATACTCAGGCTAATTCTATCAAAAGGTATGCAGCATGATAAGTGACTGCTTTTGTATTTGATCATTGATTAACTAAACTCAATACTTTAGATTGTATATACACTGGTATATGAATGCACATCATTTTATCAAACACGCCTACTTGCTGTGTAACTGACATTTTATCACTGAAGGGGAAGTCCCCATTTATCAAATGAATGTAATGCGCTGGCATTAAGTAACTAAGTAAGCAGGTCAGTTTCAGTTTGTATTACAAGTAAGGAAGCTGGTTGTGTTGAGCTTAATAAGGGCAAGGCTTTGCTGAAATCTTATTCATCCTACTTTAGTGCAACTGTGTAAGTAAGTGTGTGGATACAATATAACAGCATATGATTGTCTGGACATTAACCAAGTGCTTTGATTTAGTTGTATTGTATGTGATTTAAGCTCAGGTTCAGCTTAATTATGAGTATACTGTTTGGAATGGTCCAAGCTGGGAAATGTCACGGTAGTACCCAAATCACAATGGCTGTCATACACTCTATGGATTCGATGTGTGCTCTTGATACCTGTCCCTTGACTCAAATGTTCTTACAGGTCAACGTCAGCTAGGATCATGGCTGCCTCACTCACAGAAGACTCACAACATCTTGTTACATGTGGTAACTGTTTGGAGGAGGAAGGGTACATTCTTAACCCAGTGCTTCTACCTTGTTCACACTGTTGCTGTGAGACTTGCCTGAGGAATCAGCTAGAGAAGTCTGATGTAGTAAAGTGCAGAGTTTGCGAGTAAGTATGTACTATACCACAGCTAGTACAGAGCCTTTGCTTAGAAAAATGGTAGGCGAGGAAAAAGTCCAAGGCGAGTTCGATGCTCTACCAGGAGGGGTGCTGAAAGGTCTTCCCCAAGCAATTTTAGCTTTTATTTAGTAAATGAAACGGAAGCGCGAAAACTTAGCCAGAGCCAAACTTAGCCCGAGCCAGACTTAGCCCGAGCCAAACTGTCTCTAACACTAACAACTGTTAAAAATTAAATTGTCCCATAATATGAGTGGAAACGCAGAATAAGAAACATCTCTCAGGTCTCTACTTCTGAGTCTTATTGTCTAGGCAGTCATTTTTGCTGTTTATTTCCAGTGAAAAATTTGCAGTTTCTGTTGAAAGTTTGCCTTCTGCTTTGGAGAATATCCCTCCGATATTCTGTGATACCTGCACAAAAAAGGGGAAACATAGAATGACGTCTAAAGTATTCTGTATTCAGTGTGACAGGAAGTTCTGCTCTTTACATCAAGAGGTAAAATGTGCTGGCTTTGCTTTCATAGAGAAATGAAGGTGCTGTGCCACTGACGCCCAATCTGAAATAAATTGCTCGCTCAAAATATACTGAAAAGAGACCTCTTCTTATCTTTTTCTACCTCCCTCAAAAGTTGCAGAAACAGTTCAAGCTGTATTGTGTAAACCAGTGTCCCATCTCCTACTATATGCGAAATTTATGCAATGATTTAGTTTAATTTTCTATTAACAGACCCATATGGACCTAAATGAACATCACAGCGTATTGGCGATCAAAGAATACCTTGAATCTTCAGTAGCTGCAGAGCAGAGGTTTTGTGACACACATAAGAGCCAACCCATTGCGCTTGGCTGTGCAGACTGCTGGAGATTTTATTGTTTACACTGTATGTCATCTGCCGATATCTGTGTTGATGGTGAGTTGTAACAAATGTTGATGTTGATTGCGATCACAGGGTAATTCTATCATCCCCCACATTCCAAAACATTGGCAGAGAAATAGGTCCAGACAGCAATGTCTTCGCCAATTTTAGCCAATTTGACTTGGGTTTATATTAAAATCCAGAAATCCGTGGACTGCATCAAAATTGAAATCAATGACCATCAACATTTTGATTATGAAGACAAAAAACTGAACCATCTTCTACTGCTCTGAAAACTGTTCTTCTACCACCGTGATAGAAAGTGAAACTTCTATCCTGAATTCTGGATAGTAATTAGCCACCTCTTACAGCAAGACATCCCGTTCATTGATATAATTTGTTAAGTAACTGCTCAAACATGCCCTCCTGCGAGATGCCCACATGGCACAGTTTGGGCACACGCCAAACTGCAAGGTGACTTGTGCACAGGAGCCATGGGTTGATTGATAATTCCAGCCCTCGGTACCCTATGGTGTTAAATTTTTCATCATGACTCTGTTTATCATAAGCTGAAGTTTGACAAAACTTTTATTTCATTAGGCAAGAACCACAAATTTATGTTGCTCTCAGAGTTGTCACATGAAGTGAAATCCAAATTTGAGCCAGAGCAATTGGCAGCGGAAAAGGTGTTTGATGAGTGGTCTGCAGTAGTGAAAGAAGCAACAATACTCCTCTCAACCTGGGATAATGAGACAGAGGAAGGGGAAACACTGATTGATGAAACAGAAGAGAAACAGGTGAAATATCTGAATCATCAAAGTCAGCGATGATGGATATGTTGTCATCAGACTGTTTTCTGTGCAATGTTCCGTTTCAATGCGTCATCACTGGAATTTGTTGTTTGGGTAAACATTATAATTAAAGTATATGGAGATACTTTGATATGCAAAGCTTTATCTGCATGATGGACAAGTTGTTTGGTAAGCAGTTAAATCATGAGGCAGTTCTTAAACGTAATTTAGGAATATAATAGCACAATGAGAATTAACTTTTCAGCATGATGCCATCAGGGAGAAGTATGCCAAGCTGAAAACAGAATATCAGGGGAAAAGAATATCAGCAAAAGAAAAGCTTGAAAACTATCTGGAGAAAGATGCAGGAACAAAAGTGAAGGAACTTCATCAGAAGCTGAAAGAGTTTCGCTCTGAAGTGTCTAACAAACATTGTGTGAGTACAATAGACAACCCTACAATACTTCAACTACTACTCAAATCTAAGTTTATAGATGCACCTCCCCATACTGGTATCATTTGCAGGTATCAGTCTTATTAAGAGCATTATGACATACATTTACCTATTAGCTATGCGGAAAAGAAAACTTTTCTCAACCTTTCTCAACCACACAAGTTGTCCCATCTCTACGTTTATTCAATATATAAAAATACAGGATATCCTCATATTTCAGAGCAGCCCCCCCCCCCTGTAATAGGTCAATATATGTGAATAAAATAATTATTAGCATGACATTCACCATGTTTTTTGCATCGGCAAGTCTTACAAACCAAAAAGTGCTAATATGGCACTAAGACCAAGAAAATCATTTTTGATTGCCTCAAGATTTGGTCATTTATTTCAAAATGAGTAGCAAACGCAGCACCATTACAGCTTGCCATATACCTTGTAGGTGGATTTGGTGAAGGAGAAAACCGAGGTGATGGCGCACATTTGCGATGCTGTGAATATCAATTTCCCCGTGCTTGTCATTGATGAACGACAAAAACCGCAAGTCAAAGGTCATTAGACATCACTCATAATATTGATAGAGTTTGGAAATTCTAAATACTAGAAACTAAGAGTAAAGGTAGCAGAAAGCCATGCTTTTTTTCAACAGGGATATAACTGACATACATTTTTTGTGTCTCGATCTATTTCACTTTGCTATTGTAAATGAAATCTATTGTTATTTTCCTCCTCAAGCTACTTTAAATAGTAAATGCTCCCAATTAATTTGACCTACTAGAATAAGAAAGTAATAATTATCAATCTATAAATCAATGCGCTGGAATAATACCTCATTATCAATTTATGCGCTTGAAAAAAATTCATTTATATATTAGGTAAGGTCAAGCTGCACAGAGCTAACCTCCACCTGTATCAATAATGTATAGTCAACTTTTACAATGTCAAGAGAACCTGCCTCCATTTGGAGTTGCTCCCCCTGAACTATTTATATTCAGCAGGCAATAAATAATTAACGCGGAACATGTTGGACCAATATTGGCACCAGATTTACAACCCTGCTGTGTGAGATTGACTTGATCATTTTTATTGTCTGCAGGTAAAACACTAGTTCTTATCAACATGTGCTAAACCAACGTTGCATTGCGATCAGATGCAGCTGCCCTCACTAGCAAATTATGCTTCAAGTTGAATAATACAACATATTTAATATAAACTCCTTTTCTAGAGACAAGAAATAATGATATAGACATCGAACTAGCTAGAGAGGCGAAACTGGTCATTGGAGTAAGCTTAAAGGGGAACCGCAAACCTCCAACTAAAATGAAATTCATCCGGTCGATGGACGTAGGTGGTTGCTGTTACACTGTATGCAGCTACAAAGGTTATGTGTATGTTGGACTGACAGACCGCTCAATAAAGAGAATCAATGAGCAAGGTGGTGTGACGGACAAATTTATAACATTTCAAACGCAAGTAATTACCGTCAGGGCTCATCAGGAAAGGCTTTACACGCTCGTCTTGGGACAGCCATACCAGATCTTTGTTCACGATCTCAAGGGGCAGCTGATTACCTCATGGAACCACCCTGATACCAACGGCGCATACATGGGAAACAAACTCGCTTTCGTAAACAATCAGCTTCTTGTGCCTGAGTCAACCAACCAGAGGATCACTGTCTACAATCTGGATGGCAGAGTTCTAAGACAATTTCCTGGTCCTCAAACACCTAAACCACAATATGTCTCGATGTGTATGTTTGATGAAGATACTGTAATCATGACGACCAGTAACCCATATAATGTCATCAAATTTAACATAGCGTCTGAAACAGTAATGTGGACCAAAACAATAGAGGAAAGACCATTCTCCGTAGCTGCCTATGGCTCTGTTGTGCTTGTCAGCGGCGATAGCTCCGACAGTAAAAGAGGCGTGTGGATCAAGGTGCTAAACTGTCACACTGGTAGGATATTAAACATTCTTTATTTTTATATGCAAGATTTAAGGTAAGGTAACACAATGGTGCAAATTTCAGCTAATTTTTGCCAATGAAGTTTTGTCCTAATATCAACCTGCTGCGCAGGAATGTCCTCTCTCCTAACTTCATATTTACAATTTCAGGGTTTAAGCCTTCTCAGCCTATCTAAACCAATATAAATGATATGAAAATTATTTTAGATAATTATACAAAGATGTCTCTTTTTTGTTCATGATTATACCAACTAGAGATTCAGCATCTGGATCGCTTAGGCTCCACATTCAACCATTTCCTAATAATTGTTTGATATTATACTCCTTGAGCGCCTGCATCCTTTCTCTCTCTGCTCCAGATCCAAAATCAATGAAAAACTTTGCATATTTATCACATACATCTCGTTAACCAAATCGGTTGGCATAGATATAGCCTTGACAATTCAATCCAATCAGATGGAATTTCGTGAAAGTTTATACCATTCGGTTTCCTTCAACATGAGAGTAAAACCATCGAACCACAAAATTGCAAAAATCCCAATTTTCACAAAAGACTCCGTGAAAGTTTTCTCTGAATTGTGATAAAACAACCACATTTGTCCTTGTTTTTAGTAAATTTTCTCTTAAGCCGTGACTGTTGAGATGTTGTTGTAAGTAAAGGGTAAGTCTCAGAATAGGGTTTCTTTATCTCTTCAAATGAATTTAGCTAATATGGTACACAAAATCATGATTGTGGACTGCAAATCAATGCTTATGCTCACCTCACTTGTGCTTATGTTGTCCTGTCTGGGTTCATAATTAAGTCTTGACTTCTTACCATGATTGTCAAATGATTGTTTAGGTGAGCAGATGACAGAGTTTACAGACCGTGTAGAAGATCAGACATACTTCTTTGATCTATTTGCGGAGGGTAACAGGCTGATGATACCTCACTACAACGCCAAATCTATTCTATGTTATGATTTCCTACATGACTAAGCGACTGGGGAACAGCAACGCCCTAACAGTGATGCGTTCGGTGAATGTTGATATTAAATGCTAATGTGGAATGTGAGACAGAGCAGCATCGGCTAAACACACTTTACTATTCGGTCAGCAATGATATTAAATAACAAAAACTTCACCCATCTCCAGCTAAAGTCACTAACAGTCACTAACTGAACAAATTCATTTTTTACAGATCCCAATTTTAATTCTATGATACCACTGATAGTTTTATGATATCACTGTCAATAATTGTCCTACGATGAAATCACATGGTAAATACTTAACAATAACTTACTTTTATTATAAAACCAAAGAAAAATGGATCAACGCTACTTTTCTATAATCATTTTTCATCAAAATAAATTTCTATGATAACATTATAGCCTCCCCAGATAATCTCGATAACAAGACTGACTTACAATGATGTTAAAATTCAGCAACAAAAAAAAGGGAAATGGGAAAAATCGTACAGCAACACCGGCCAGTTAAATCTCGACATACTTCTATCATTGAGAAGCAACGTCGCTGTAATTTTAAATATCATCACAAGCATATAGACAGGGAAAAATGGTCAACAGGGACATCACACCTCAATCAAGCAGTGAAAATATAGAGACCATATCAAGACGACCTTGAGAATTCGCCGAGTTTAATGCCGATTCATTTACAATATAATATGAATATCTAAACATCACAAGGGTCTCAGCCAGCTAAGCCCATACTATTCTAAGAAATTAAATCTTCCATTTCCTTCGATTCAATAAATACCAGGTAGGAAAACCCAAAAGACAGTACTTTTAAAAATCAATGTATTCTCCTCCGCCATGACAAAATCAGTTTGCAGAAAATGGCAATCTGTACAACTCGATTTTATGATCACATTTCACTGTTGACACTGTACACTATAAGGGAAGCTGAGGAGAGGTTTTCCCATCATACATTTCCATATGAACGCAGAGTTTTCTCCCATTTTTTAACACAGCAACAAGCCTGATAGCCTTAGTTCACTCATTGACAAAGCCTCAATGCACAGTGCCTGTTGAGCGGGTCTCATACAAAAAGTTACTGATAAACATAGCTTTCCTCTGCTCTAGTAGTTGCTTGTCTGATTTGGTGTGCATTTTGTCGCTGTTTGTTCGAATAATCATCGAGCCAAATACATTGCCTACAAAAAAAACGAGATACAATAAAAAAAGTATGTCACAAAACCAACAGTAACAGTGAACTATTCAGATAATCGAAAATATGACATGTCCAAGTCAGTAGTCAAATATTTGCAATTGCTTTTTTGTGCATACTCTGAAGGGCACAATGACACTGTGATTACATCGTAGGTCACATGACCAGTCCTGTGATGTCATAATCGCTGTAAAATCTTGTAGCCCAAGTACCAATACTTTGTAGAGTAAAAGGATTGTTTATGATGCCCATTGGGTTACCATATATGCTGAGCCTTTTTTAAGACAAACAATAAGTTGTGTTATGGAATGATTCTTTTTAGAAGGATGGCATACGTACCTAAGGTTGTTGCATCTAGATTGTTTTTATGAGAGTTGGCGAGTAGTTCTAACATGAATTCTATAAGATGGTGAAAAACCGCTTTGTGAGTGGGAGGTAGTCTGTTCACCAACTGAAATAGAAAAATAAACACTTGCTATAACCATGAGTAACGGGATACATATTATGAGGGATGAAAGAAAGATTTGAGTCTGTTCAAACAAAATAATGGCAAAAATGTTTTATATGCCTGACTATAAATGACCTGAATCCTCTTGTTTCGTTAAAGAAATGTAGCCCATGACTCATGCAAAAATGTTAATTGCCACTTTTTGAAACTTACTCATAAAATGTAAACTCCTACGATAATCCAAACCCTTAATTTGCCTCCAACATCACAAAATTACTTTTTAGCAATAATTGCCAGCAGTAGACGCCCAGAAAACCCAAATAAATAAAAATAAGGCATAAAAATTGAACATATACTGTGTTAACTAATAGGCATACTGTGACAACATTTTACATTGCAGATGATAAACGTACCTCCTCGCAGGCGAGTCTGTCTGAAGCCTGAGATAGAGCATCGTCATACATAGAGTAAGGTATGACTGGCTCGCGTAACGAGTCCAGGTAAATAAGTAAAGCCTCTGATAGGGAGTGTATAGATCCAGCTGAGGGATAGATACAGTCAAGGATAAACAGAGATATACATCATCAGCCCGAGTATCCCATAATGCAATATTTTGGAATTCCCGGTAAAATCAAGGGGATAACTCAAAAAGATACAAACCTATTACAGCATAGATATATATAAACCAGGAACCATTGGGCTAATGTTGCTTTATGGAATGATGTTAACAGGTTTGATGACAATTTTTACATGTAGTTTCTAGTAAGGCTTGATATTGCCAATGAAGCAATAACTTGTTGACCTTGCGCATCAACTAAAAGCAAGCAAGTCAGACTGTACATAATGATGGCCCTGACTGTATAAAAGGATGATTCAATCAATCAATCACTCAATCAATCAATCAATCAATTACTCAATAAATTAATGAATCACACAATCAATCACACAATCACTCAATAAATCAATAAATAAATCAATCAATAAATAAATCAACAACTCAATCAATCAATCAATCAGACTGTATAGAAGGATACGTAGTTGAGCAGATAGAGACGTATCTAGAGATTCGCGTATAGAAACTATTTCCTGGTGTAATCCACGCTGCTGAAATAAATCCTCCTGCAAAACAGAGTCATAATCGTTATAATACAGCAAGCAGTGTAAAGAAAATTAGTGAATTACCGTAATACCACATTTATCAAGTCACTGTATTTGTTAACAAAAGTGCCTCTTGTAATAATACGCTGGGTTGCTGCTTATATTAGAGTATAAGTACCATTTCTTAGAATCTGGATATCGCCATAAATCATAGGTATGATGCAGGTTGATTATGACGGTGTAAAAAGCAGATGGGGAAGTTATTCAGGGTGGTTCTATTTGACAAACAAATTTTTGTTTCTCTCTTTTCTGTTCCCTTTATTGATAAAATGCAGGCAAAGGACCTAGGTTGACAAATTGGAACAGTGTAAAGGAACACACAAATCTTTAAAGAACATGGAATCCGCTACACTGGGAATGATCTATTCCCAATTAAATTTAGACAATAAACCACCAGATGAGGTTTAGAATTGACTGGGGAATGTGTGATGAACACTCACCACTGATTTTCCTTTTTTACTAATATTATCTAGTAAGAAGTATAATTCTTTAGGTATCGGCATAGATGCTTTCCCTGGTTCTGTTACTTGCAGCCCTTTTTCCTGTTGAGAAAAAAATAAGAAGGTGAGTATAAAGATAAAATATTATGCTTAGTAGATCTTTTGCTTTGTTTATTGCAGTTTGAGATTGATAGTAAGGAGTTGCACCCTACTATCTAAGGACTGCAACTCCCAAGTATACAATCCATGGTTGCGTACCACCTTGATCTTTTCCCATAGTCATTTTGCTCATTGATGATAGTAGGGCTTCTGAAATCAATTACTTTTTTCCCTTTCTGAGCAAAACGGGTGCATGTGTTTTGTTAAATATACTGTTTCATTAACAGATTTATAATCATCCCACATATATTAATCATAAAATGGTATAGTTCATATTATAATATGAACTATACCATATTATTATATGTTTTAGTTTATGTAATAACATGGTATAGTTTGTTTCATAATATGTTATAGTTTATAATATGATATATAGTAATACAAACTATACACATACCAGTTGGTGTATTTTCTCTGGAGGTGTATCCCTGATAGGTGTGGGTAAATGTGTCAGAGCTTCTAATGAACACCCGAAGCAGCTTAGAGTATAACTACCCAACACTGTCAAAAAGAAATCCTTCCCTCCTTCTAAGTGAAGCACTAGAATGTCTTCTAATTTATCTTCTCCCGAGTTGAGGGTTGAAGCCGTCTTGTCGTTAACATAAACTTCTAAATCCAATGTGGCAGTATCACCTGTAACAAACAGCAAGAGTGTGAGTTAAAATGAGAGGGTTAAAGCGCATGTTCTGTCTCTGTTCGAAGGCTGCTAAATAAAAGTACCTAAAGGGTGTGGCCGCCATATTTGGAGCCAAGTTCTTCTCAGTTTGCAGGCAGGTTGAAGCACGCCTGGGGTGTCAGTTGAGCCAAGTAGTCAAAAGACTGCAGCAGGATTCACACACTTGCATATTACAGGGAAAACAAGCCTAACCATTATTGCATCTTGAGTTTAAACTGTTTCTTATAATTATGGTGTATATAGGCAAATATAGCAAGGGTGAACGAAGAGAAAACACTCTGTGACTATGTGATAAAGAAATCAAAAGCTTGTGGGGTAATCTTTTTTTATCAAGCCTGCCTGCATTTTGAGTTGCTCCCATACAGGCAATTGGTGCATCTATAGAGTTGAAGCAAGCAAAAAATAGGATAATTAGACCAATCTTTTAGAGTAATAGAAATCATATTCTTATAGTTTATGTGCAGTCACATCAACGTTATTCATCCCAAAAACGCCACTGCCGTCAACCCGTGGAAAGTTTGAGTTGCCAATCTAAAGTGTTTCTATAGCATCTCGTAACACCTCGAAATAGATTGTATCATTTGAAAATACAACAACAATTTGTAGTGTCTAGGAAAACACAGAGGCTTGGTTACCCATAAGGATGCTAACAATTCTCACCCTTTAGGTTATCATAGATACTAACCATATCCAATAATATAGACACTCACCCTAAAAGATAACAAAATTACTTACCTATGAGGATAACATTGTCACTTACCTCTAATTTGTTGAGTTTGACTTGAGGTAGATACTCATTCTCTAGTTTATCTAAGTGCTTCATCACGTCTTCATACACCGATTTATAACTGTCATTATTTATCACCTTCACCTAAGGGAAACAAATTGAAGTCTGAAGGCACACGATTTATCTTGAATGGTAAGGAAGCTTTTCCCTGAAGCCTGCAAAACCTTTCTAAAATGTTTACAGCTAGGATGTGCAAAATGTTGAACCCAGCAAGAATGTTTAATGTCGGAAATCCTACATAAGAATGATTACTATCAAGGATCTGTTCTTTGCAAGCAGGAGAGAGCACCTTATCACAGACGACTGTCTGAAGAGAGCACCTGCTGCCACAATAACACACTATGACTGCCTGCCAAACACTGTCAGTTTAACAGGTGCTCCGACAGACTGACAGGTGCTCCAACCTCACAACACTTCAGGCCTGTCACAGCTGCATTGCACAGTCTTAGTCCTAGTCAATGTCTACATGATAATACTAATACTAAATTATAGATTCTTAAAGATTGTCACAGCTTGTGTGCTATGTTTTAGCAGCAATACAACAGTGGTCTCATTCAACTTCCCTGATGAGTTTCCCTTTTCTAATCTTTGTCTATATACACATTTCATTAGTTGATAACGATCAATGGGATCATAGAATTATATGCAGCTATTGGCTTATTGCAAAGTCTTAGTACTAGTAAAAGTGTACAAGATAATACTAGATTGATAAAGATATTAGTCCTATGTGACTTCCTTGTCTTGACCAACTAGTACTCAAGCTAGCCTGTCTTGACAAGCTTGTTAAGACAGGGTAAACTAAAGCATGCTTAGTCATCAATGTGACTCAAGTCTTACCACAGAGATTATGGCTAGGCGACAATAATACTATGACTTCAGAGTCAACTATATTATAAAAAATTCTAATTGAATTACTGTCGAATTGTATCTAATACCATCCGGTATGTGCTGTGAATTGCAAACAAACTTGAATTTTGAAAAAAAATATACTTGAATTTTGAGGAAATAAATTTGAATTTCTAGAAAATAAATTTGAATTTCAGGAAAATAAATAACTAATTTGGTACGCTTGCTGCTGCCACCTACCTTAATATCAAAAGTATGGCTGACAGGTTTGTGGTCTGACAGTAGTAGGCCCATATGTGAGTCGTACTTGAGTGGTTCTATATCAGCTCCACGATGTAATATCCTGTCTGTCCATGCCGGACATCTCATCTTCTCGCTGTGAATACAAGAACACAAAAATCGTCAATATTTGAATCTATTTTGTTTCCGTTCACCAGGGTTGCTGAATAGTAATGTGTATATATATATAAATATAAAGTGAGGTTGCCTGAACAATTTTTCTTTTTGATTTGATTTTCATTTGTTGAGATAAAACAAGCGAACTGAACATTGATTAGGTATAGTTAGGTTTAGCTAGTTTGGCCATGAATTTCACTTCAATGGCTGTGCAAAATAGCGAATTTTATACGATGGAGTCAGCGGCTAGAAGGGAAAAACTCCTATTAAGGTCAAATCACATCAAACTTAAGTGCTCTGTGCTAGTGAAAATTCAGAGGCATACATTTGTCTCTGCAGCATAGGGCCTGGTATAGACTGAGTTAGAAGGCATAGCCACCATTCCTATCTTGCAGAAAATTAATCTAAGGCACAAGACTATCCTACAACAGAATGGGAATTAGTAATTGAGTATAGGGTAACCAGTAATACTAACTCGCCTTGTATCATACTCATTAGTGCCGACGTCATACTTATAGGAGGGAGGGAACGTTATCTGTGATTCTTTGTATCCTTCGAATGAGTTATTAGCCTCCCTCTCGCCTATCAGCTGTAGAAATATATGACATGCAGGCATGACTAGAAAGCAAAATTTTGGTCTTAAGGGTGAAAATTGATACAATTACGCTGTCTTTTGCTGCTCAAGTAATAGCATTGCCAGGGAAAAAAATATACAGCATATTGAGAGTTCTATCCAACCTATATATAAATCATGATATATCAAAATATGAGTCAATTTCAATAATAAACATAATTGTTCTTAGAAAGTAAATTTAGCATGAACATTCTCGAATTAGTAAATTAGCTTACTTCTTAACGATTGCTCATCTATATCTGAATGCTCTAGATTAGCAATTGATGAGACTAAAAACGATGAAACTCCACATCAATTTCAAACACATAACTTGTGCAGTTTTTTCTGTGTGAAATATGAAATATTAATATACCTGATCTTTTTGTAGCAGTGGAGTCCAGTTTGTATCTATTATCAGATGTTTTACTTTTTCTATTGGTATATCTGTTATCCTGTAGTTCAAATCTCCCAACCAGAATATCAAACTACAATAAAACAAATCAACGCTATATAATACATGTTTGCTACAATAAGTACTAGAAACTGAATTATCTGCAAGTTTCCTAGCCTAATTTTTACACAAAGAAACTCAACACTTGGTAATCTTTTATTCATCAATTTCTCAACTGATGTTGTGTCCTCGTGGAACAGGGAAAGACAACTGACAATCCCAACACGTTGCAAGAAGCATAAATCTGCTATCCATATTATCACTGACATACCATGAAAGGGATTAAAAGGGTTCCACCTTTGTCATATATGCCAAAGCGTTGGAGGGGTCATATATGACTGGTGAGACTTTTTTCAAAAGATCGAAATTGACGCTGACAAGAGATAAAAGGATTCAAAGGGTTTCACTTTTGCTATATAGCGATTTAGGGGACATATATTCCTTCCTGGTGAAAATTTTCCAAAATAATTATTTAAAACAACACATTCACATCTTACTCATGACGAGCTATGGTGGGGTTGTTAGAGTTGACATCAATGAATGGTCCGCTGAACGCCATCCTGTCCATAATATCTCGGTAATCCTGATTACGTTGCAAAAGCAACCTTGAACTTTACAAAAGGTGTGCTATTTTTAGCATCTTTAAATTTGAAACAACTATTTGTATAAAATAAATAATATGGGCAGTTAAGTGCATCAATCAATTCACCGGTAACTTGTGATTTCACTCTTCCTTTATCGTTTTTGTGGAAATTCAGGATGTAAGAATGAGAGATGGCCTTTGGTTCAGGGTAAAGTGGAGTCAGGTAGATTGAGCTGAAATTTCCCAGGAACAACCAGTAATGTGGAAGGAAGGGATTCCAAGGGTGTGAGAAAATATCTGCCGTCCTCATTCATTGCCAGATGCAAAACTTGAAAGGAGATATCATAAATTGAAATCTTGAACAACATTTCAGAGTTATGTTATCACAGCAAAAATAGGTCAGATTTAGTTTTCCATTTAGTTTTATCACAAAACTGCCCGGTTGACTGCTGGTTGACAGCTCGTTCACATTCTGTCCTGTCCTCCATTCCGTTTCTCTCACAGAGTCAGCGAACACCAGAGCGTCTTTACTTAGGTCTAACTCCTGAAACCTGTAAATAATAAAGAGTAATAATTAATAATGTATTGAATAATAAATATAATAAAGTATTTTAATAACATAACAACTCAAATAAACAACTACAAAATTAGATACAAAAATTTGTGTTTCAAAAAAGAAACAATGTATATTTGAGATAGCGACATTAGTCAAAGTTTCTCAACCGCGGATCCAAATTTTATGAATGACACACCTTCCCTCCCACACCCCCCCCCCCCCCGCATATTGATAGTATGGCAAGCTGAAATTAATCAAACCTCATTACTTTTCAACTTCAACTTCAATTTCAACCTCAGCAAACTAACATTGGTGCTTGTTTACATTAGGACACTCCATAACCAGTGAAACTTGTTAATAGTTACACTTCCAGGGTACATCATAATGTTATGGCCTGGGGAAGTTCTAATTAGAGTTCCATACCCGTCATGGAAGCTTGTTGTGCGAAACAAACATCAACACGCCAAACACTACTTCTGCATTTTATGAGTTAGGTTTTTCAATAGTACATAAACATCCCAAGCATTTCATGTTTATATGAATTAGCTAGGGAAGAGGACAGAGAAGAGGAATTGTGCCATCTTAGTAAACCATAAATACAATGACTTTTAATTTTTCTATATTTTGATTGTTTTTACCTCAGAACCAGTTTTTACAGTTTTTACAGTTTTACATTTTAATTTACCAAGGGGCATTTTTGTCTGTTATTGTAAGCATTCTTGGATGAGAAGTTTTAAAATTAAAACTAACAAACAATATTTGAAGCAAAACCAGAGACCATCGACAGGAAATGTAATGTATATATATAAATTGGTTACCAAGCAGACCTGGGTGCGTTTTGCCTCTGTAAGCGTTCTGTTAGATGGATTCAGGAGAGTTAATCAGTATAGTACTGAGAGGGCGGAGAGAGTGAGACCACCACGCAGTAGTATACCCTCAGAGGTAAGTACCTGTTCTCAAATAAACTTAAAATGTGTTTACCGCTTCTCGCTATATGTAAATACAACTGTTTGGTTGTTCATTTTATGGCAGGCCACCAGAATAAGGATTTGAGAGAGTGTATGTTATTGTGTGTTATCTGGAGTGGGGCCTTTGTTCCTCACATCTTCATGGCCTTGAAAACCATTCCAACACATTTTTCTGACATTAGGTGAACTTTTTGTTCTCAAATCATGAAAAAATACTGTCTATACCTCACTTTGCAGCCAATGGTACTTAGCGTTGCACGGTTGTTATTTCGATCGTTGGACGCCTTAAAAATGTCTTTGTGAGGTTGGCATACAGCCTCATGAAAGTTTCCTTCTTTTTTTTGCGATGATATGAACGTTTTGTCAAATTCATTTGGTCACAGCCCTAAAATAATATTTTTGTTATCTTTCATGAAGCCTGAGTTCATATTGCTACATATTGTTGCATTACAGGGACTGACTCGGTTCCACCCTTACCTAACTGATGGCGTAGATATGATAGATGACCTGAGCTCATATAGATACTCAGTGGACAATGTACACTGGGCTCATCTGGAACTGAAACACACCAAGAAACGACGTCGTGTCGTACTAGCTACTACAAAGTAAGCAATAGTATTAATATGAACTTTATTTGCTATTAAATGCCCCTTTTGGGGCTAATGAGAGTATGCTTACAGAATATGGAATAAGATTCATCATATCTATTCAGCGTACCCTTGTACAAGGTAAGGGTGAACAAGCTAGGGTTATGAATGATAAGCTTACTTCCATTTGCAGCATGGCTAGTGTCCAGGATTCGAACCTGCAACTCTCAGATTGAGAATCCTAACCACTACACCACCCTTTCATCAATTGTTTCTCAAGCTGTTATCTTTGGACTATTGATGTGGCCTACTTATCTCCATAAGGAATTCAGTGTGAAGACCTAAAGTGGAGTTGTAGAGTGGGGGGGGGGGTGGGCGGGCACATTTTTGGTGCTCACATTTATGTAACTGACTCTAATGCTCAGTGAAACAAATCTTAATCTGCATATATCATAGACTTTTAGAAGATAAAATTTGTGATTCTTGATACTTGGGACCCAGAGGATTATGATGATTAGCACATTGGAGTTTAGCCATGAGTCCATGAGTTTTTGAATAGAATCAAACATTATCAGTTAGCAAAATTCACAAAGGAGAGATTGAATCAAAAATCATTATGATGCCACACTTCATCCTAATGTATTATGAAATACCAAAAAACAATCCAACAACTAGTTCAAGTTGTAGGGAATTTCACAGTGTCACAGACCGTTTGAATACATATCAGTGATTTGATTGTTTTTCTGACGAATGCTGATTTATTTGTAGGAATATATACATGCTGTTCACACCGTGGCATACATCTCAGCTTCGTATACTCTGGACAGTTAACTAGAAGGTCTACCCAAACCAGAGATGAAAAACGATATCATATACCTCAGTCATGTAATTTTGGCTTGCTTTTCAAAGTTCTGGCCTTAATTTACTGAAGATTATCAAATTAACCTTATTTTATCTTGAAAAAACCTATTTTACTGCTCATTCTTCAACATTGACACCCTACTCAGCTACGCTGTACAATATGCTTATTTACGATAATATGCTTTAAATGGATCCATTGTTTTTTTTAGCCGATTCCCCCTCAAAAGTTTACCACTGTGGAGGTAGGGGGTCCACAGATATTTCCTCAATGCTGGACAGATTTATTTTTCTACAATTGTTAACTATTATTAGTCCATTACCTACCTTATTGTTATTATTTACAAAGCCAAATATTGTCCTGTTGTTACATTGCTCAATTATTTTCTTGTCTTGAGAAAGATTGTCAGTTATATGCAATAAATACTGTTCTCATTACTCTTGTGGAGGTAAAGTTCACATGATTCGTGTAGCCTTGTAACTTTATTTGGTAACTGAAAGCCATAGCCTGCATGGTTCAAGATGGCGTGTCCTACACTTTCCGTATGCAAGTTATCTTCACTGCATCCATGTAGGCACAACTCTTAACTTGATAACAATAGCAATAGCAATAACATATCTGTTGGTAGGTTGAGTAGATAGAGTCTAAACTTTGCAAACTTGAAGTCATGGGTTTCGATTCGATTCTCTTTTTATGATTTTTAAGGATCAAAGACAGGAGGGAATACTACCCAAACCAAACCTCAGCCTGCCTCACCCATAATGCATGCTGACAAAATGGACTTGTTTTCACATTGCTCAGTTTTCTTCTTGACTTGAAGATTTTCTGCTATATGTAATAAATACTGTTCTCGAAACTAATGTGCACATACAATTAACAGTATAGTAAAGTCTGTAACTTTACATTGTAAAAGAAACCGGTCGTCATGTTGAAACAAATTTTATTGATTGGTCTGAAAAGTTAGATTAAAAATCATCAATGTAAATCATATTATGTGCAAAACAATTTTACTTGAAGAAAAGTAAAAAATAACATCTGGTTGCTGCATTTAAATTTTAAATAATTTTTTTGCTGGATTTCTTAATGGCTGGCTATAATCTAGAAATGAATTATTGAAAGAACACTGGGAAATCATGTATTGGAATTTAGTAGCAATTAACATTCTTCCTTAATCCATTCCACAGAACCCATTAGAACAGCCACTACCCTCACCGTCATATCTGTATATGAAATCACTGGGTTTGCTTGAGCACCTCATCACTGAGCATGTCCTCTCCCATGCTTTACAGTTTCCATTATACGACCCGTAAACCGGTATGCTGATTATGGGACCGATCTTTGTAGGCATCGAGGCATCACTCCATATAGCGCGATGTGTGCCGCAACTTGTGTGAGAATACTGTGAATTAATACAGTGGTCAAGTAGTTTTGTTCCTGCATCTCCACTGAAACGAAACCATGGTCTTCCCTCATCCACCATATGTGCGTTGTCACAGTTAGCATTTCCAAAATTAATGCCTGTGCCATTGTGATCTTTGCGCCAGTATTCTGTAAGGTTAGAAGCAGACTGACATTGTGGTGGCTGTGGATAGAAGGGTGTTGTCGTGGATGTTGTTGTTGTTGTTGTAGGCTTGGTTGTTGTGATAGTGGGTGTTGTAGTTGGCATTTGAGTTGTCAGTTTAGTTTTGGCAGAAGATGGTTTTGAAGTTGTCGGCTTTGTTGTGGTGGAAGTTGACGTTTGGCTTGTCTGTTCAGTTGTTCTGGAAGTTGGTGTTAAAGCTGGCTTCGTGGTTGGTTTACTTGTAGGCGCTACCTTATTTTGTGCTGCTGCCTTACAAGAAATCAGCTGGTCGGTAAGGTCTTCATAAAGAATTTTCTCCGCTCTCAGCTGGATATCGAAGTGATCGATCTCTCTTACTGCGCGCTGTCGTGTTGACGGCAAAACTTTGCAGCCATCTTTGATCAGTAGCTCTAGCATAACATGATTTCTTTGCCTGTACATCTCGAGCTGGAAATTGGTAGTCCCATGTAAAACAGAAGCTTGAAGAGTTGTCAGCGCCATTGCAGTGGCGACATAATACAATGCGGAGACCATCTGTGAAATAAATAAGATTAACTCTTTGCAATAGTGAGAAAAGCCAAAATATAAGCCTGTGTATGAGTCACAAACGCATTAGAGCAGGCAATCACCCACAATCGTGTCTAGTAACAGAAAGCAATGTTCTCATAAATTGCCAACAGCCATCACATAAGTTTGTCCATTCTTTACTATATTGAGTACAGCACAAACAGGTGCGTATAGCTGCAGTTGAACTGCCACACAATTAAGAGCTATTTTTCCGGAGTTTTAAGAAACCGAAACTTTTCCTGAGCTATTTACTTACCTTGAGCTGGCTATGTTGGCTGGTAGCGCGTTGACTATCAAACAAGAAATGAAGCTATATGCTGCTACATGCTGGGGGGTGTGTTATTTAAATTAAAGTTGTGTAATCTTATCAGTGTTCTCACTTTTAGCCTCACTTTCACACCATCTCGGCCCTAAAACACTGAGGATCACCGCTACACCCCTAATAATTATCATTATCAATTCTCTGTTCATCAAGATAAATACAATAATCAGTCAGAAGCAGTACTTGACTGTCACAGTATCACAGCCTATCACCCTGTAATGGACCTGTCGGTCATCGGTCAAAAACTGTGCCCAATTTTGAGATTGGTTAAAATTTTAAAGTCACACGGTTATTGTTAAAGTTTTTTTTTAACAAAATCTAATTTTTTAACTGTCAGTTTCATATCGTAGCATAGCGTGGTGGAAAAGGTTGACGTAGATTTATCAGTAGTGACATACAGAAAAACAATGTCTATTTTTTTTCCCCTTTATGCTTTATTTGTTAATATAAGATATATGCAGTCAGGTAGTCTGTGACCAAGCAGCCGCAGACAAGAGAGGTGACCGCCTGACTGGAAGGAACCTTAGCTACCCCACTCATGCACTAAAGCCCAGCACAACTACCCCCAACCCATCATCTGCACACCCCTAATAATGGTCTAACAATGGTTGACCTGTATCAGATGTGCGCGGCAGACAAGTAAGTCATACCAATTTTCGTCCAGCTTTAGCTCTTGTCCGTCCATGTCCGTCTGTTCGGCAACATTGGGAATTTTGCCATGCCCATCTTTTGTCCTCCTTTTTATGCTGTCCGTCCAATCAAAGAGTTAGAGACTCTAACTCTTTGGTCCAATGTCCGTCCATATTTGTCGAATGATCGTCCATGTCCATCCATCGAGCAAAGTTGGACAGACTTCTATGCCCATCCCTGTCCATCTTCTTATGATTTTGTTTGCCCATGTCTATCAACCGGACATCCTTGGACAATTTTCAATGCCTGTTTTTTTCCATCCTTTCATGCTGTTTGCCCAATGGCCGCCAATATTCGTGCAATTTTCATCCATTGGTTAATGTCGGACAAATTTCCATGCCCAATCCTGACAATATGTTTTGTCCGTCCGATACCCGTCCTAGTTTATCATTGTCCTTTCATTTTTGTCCAATATCAGTCATTTTTTGTCCAACGTCTGTCAATTTAAGTTGAATTTTTATGACTGTCCACTATATTTCCATGCTCGATCCTGACAATACTTTATGTCCGTCTGAAGTCCATCCTTGTTTTTTTATTGTCCGTCTATATTTGTCCAATTTCCGTCCATGTTTGCCAAATATCAGTCATTTTTTGTCCAAAGTCTGTCAATTTAAGTTAGATGTTCAGGCGTGTCCGCTATTTTTACATGTTGGACATTGAACTGATTTTCTAACTCATACTGTGTCATAGCAAACGTTGATTGAGACACCATTAGGCTTACTAAGTCTGGTACTCTGGACTGAAAGTATATCGCCTGTGACATTTCAACTTCAACCTGAGGATAACGCCATGCCTTTCCTCAGATATGCTGACTAGTTCATATCGAGCATTGCTCATCAAGCGGTGATAGATTTTGTCAATCAGTTAAGAAGCTAGTATTCTTGATGTGATACCCCATGGCCTATACGCGGTATTTTTATGGCGTTTCTATTCCATTCACTCATTTGTAGCACAGGAGTCATTGTAGTAGGATGTGCTTCCTGACACTAACAGTTACTTAGTGCTAAGGGTTTGTATTTGTTCTTCCATTAAAGAAAGAAATTATTCTGACAGCATGTTTGTCTGATACCTTTGCAGCACATTGCTGACAGTTGGAATTGTAGCAATGCTTTCCAGCGCTCCTCATTAGCAGTTTTAATCATTTAAGATATGTGAATGTCTAAACAAAACTTGATTGCCAAATAGAAATGAATTTTGATACAAACAGGGGAAACATGTGGCTTGTCTTAGTTTATTGCTCAGCTGTGCGTCATAACCTTTTGTTTGTTGCACATAATCCAGTGAGAACTGTGTTGTAGTAGATCCTCGTCTATATGTCCATGCAATTATTCAGTTCCCACACATATCTAACACTGATGCTGAGAGTTCCTAATTGCCAGTTTCAGCTGAAATAGCATACTTTCTAAGATTTTTGACACATTGGCAGTTTAGAAATCAGATATGCGAGTGCTAAACAAAATCCGGTTACCCAATAGGACTGAAAAAGTAGTATAAACAGGGAAAGTATGTGGCTTGTCTTAGTTTATGGCTCGACTGTGCGTCATAAGCTTATCAGTGAAATACTAAATTTAGCTTATGCTTGTTACTTCAAATGTTGAGTACCTGCTGATAAGCTTTAAGTATATCAACAAATTGCTTAAATTATATAACAAGCGTTACCCTGACATTGTCATCATTCGCTCATTCTGAAACTGATATCCACACTGGTAGGTTTAATGATTGATGGACGATTACTAGTCAAGACTGAGTACATCATTTATAAGTCTGATAAAGCATTGATTGAACGAGGTAATGGATGAGTACATTGAGTTACAGTAAGGGAGTCATGTATTCAATCATCTGTTGTTTGGAGCGTTTTCCGTGTAAACCTATATTGGTATATGATACTTGGTACTTTAGTATGCTGCATTACAAAACTTGTAAGCAATGTAACAGATTACCTAATCTTATGTGTTTAGCTATAGGTGCCTTCAATTCATATTCATATTCAATATGAGGTTGGAGATTTAGAAAGAGTTTCTCAGCACATCATACCTTTATTGTTATAAGTTCTCGAAATCTCTTGGGAGGGGAATAGTTGGTCACCACAGTTCTAATACAAAAGAAGCTTTTTCGTTATTTTGAAATCTTGAATCTCCATTTGATTGTTCTCTCAGAGAGAAAAGGCTGACTTAGACGCACTTTCAACTGCGTGAGTGGATTAAGCATACTGTCCCTGTCCGACAGAGAAAATATCAACACAATAGCAAGTCATCCATTTAAATTGTCATCTTATCATGGATGATACTTATCGACAGGGCACTCTGTCACAATGCGGTTGTGCAACAATCGGTGTGCATCGCGATAAGAGGACTGAGCATTAACTGTGTCACTGTGTCACTACGCCAACAAGACACTCTGTCACAATATAGTTGTGTCACAAAGCATTGAATGTGTCGCTGTGTCATTGCGTCACAGTGTCACTGTGTCACAAATGAATTAGTACACTACCAAAAGACAAAGCAATATATTGTCTGGCAACCCGCTTTACAGCAGAATGCAATATTTTTTACACAGATTAAACATAGAAATTATCCACCTGCATGCTCATCCATGAAGTATTTATTCCCAGAACTTTACCAGGCCAATAAGATACCACTTGCAAATACTTTTACTTTTCCAAATAGACTAAAAATAAATATTTTCATTGTCAGGAGACATTGAGCAGTAGAAGTCATTAACTTTTACAGTTCTCCAAAGCTTTTTGCCTTCATCTTTCAGTAGGCTTCAATCATGACAACACTGTGTCAGATGATCGAGAAACCCTGAATCTTGAGTTCCCATACCATATTGATTCCAATTATTTGCAGACAAATAAGAATTAAAGATTGTTGGCTAACTTGTAAGGAAGAGAAACTTGAGCATCTCGAGAGAACCGTAAACCAAAATGAAGACTACACATGACAGGTACCATTTTCTGACTGTACCAATATAATCTGGAGTAGTAGTTTACTTTCCATGTTACCTGGCTCGTATCCTATCACGGCCGTATTATTAATTTATTAAAATATATCTTAGTGGTTTAACGTTCATTCTAAAATGATCGGCCCATGGGACGTTTCCTGTATAATAAAAAATGTCAAAAAACGTAATGAAATCACATTTAAACTACTGCTAAAACAGCTGGGCTTTGCCCAGCAGAGCCACTAGTCAAACATTTAAATAGAGAGTTGTAGCATCAAAACATCTAGCCAGTAGCTTTGCATGGAGTTTTATGAACTCTAAAAATGTAGGCAGTGTGTTCTTCCCCAGCCATCCGTCATTAGTGATGACAAGAGTAGACACTGACCAATCAGGTGCCATAAAAATCTAGCTGAGATCCAACGCTAATAAAAGTAAAGGATCTCAGCTAAATTTTAAAGGCACCTGGTTGGTCAGTGTCAAATTTTGTCATCACTAATGGTGGATGGCTGGGGAAGAAGATACTCCCTACTTTTTGAGAGCTCATATAAATTCATGCAAAGCTACTGGCTAGATTTCTTGATGTCACAACTCTCTATATAAAATTTGGTGACTGGTGGCTCTGCTGGACAAAGCCCAGCTGTGGCAGCAGTGGTTAAAACTTGAAAGGAATTGTCTCGCTGTCATAATAGGTAGTCTAAGCTTTGTCTTCACTTCCTCCTCTAGAGTAACTCAGCATCACTTAGATAATTATATGGTCCTAGTTAGTAACTAATCCAAAACAGAAAATTTATAAATGTGAAGAAAATAAATGCATGATAACGAGCTCTTGCGTTACAGCATTAACGGTTTGATGTTACAGTTTTTTGTCCGGGTTTTCAGATTGTTTCATCAGGTTTGTCAAGCAAGATCTATTTAATATTACTCTGTCTCAATAGAACTTGTATGCGATTGACATTAAATTTCCTTTTCACAATTCAAGACTAATTATTACTGAGCTCAATTTTGTCTAATGTAATGATTAATGTCCCATAGACATTGTCACAACAACCTCCAGTTTACTAGGGCACCCATCATCTTTTCAATCAGAATTGCATTATCATCAAAGAGAAGATCTGAAGTAAAATCAGAAGAAACCCTTTCAGATGCAAAACATTACGTTTCTACCAGGCAATGTCTATTACCACCATAAATCATGCAGCCATTGTGATAATGAAATTTTGCGATAAATTGTGATGATTCACTAATCATTACCTTATTCGAGACATTGGACTCAGGGTGTTTTTAATAGATGCCAAATGCCATAGGCATTTACTAACTTGCACACCTGCATTCTGCAAGTTGTGTTGACAGTGATACTATTAGGAATGGAGTTTCAATCTTCTAACAGTTATGTGTTTGAACCTATACCTATGTTTATTCTTAGTGCTAGAATGAGCTCTCTTGGTATACGCAAAGCTCGCAAAGGACATTTGACAGAAACTGCTGAGCAAGTAGTACTAAAGAAGAGGGGCAGAAGATCAGCACTGACATCAGATGACACTGGAATAATACTCGAGCTGAGGAAGACTCGCGCCAGAAAATCTAGATCTTTCGCAAAGGTATGTTACAGATAAATCAGATATCTATTCTAGTAGCAGACCAAGTGATCCAAATGATATGGCAGTGGATGGTCAATAATCTATACTATGTCATATAAGCCAGCACTTCAAGAATTTGACATTTTTGAGGGATGTGTCGGAGTGTGCTGTCTTCTGAGAGGGCTTGCTGAAAGAACCGATTGGACTTCCGTTCGGCTATGCTTTTGTACCTGTACGTTTGAGCTAAGGATATTTAAAACCTGCGAGTTTTTTATATCATGTATACATCAATATAGCGTGGAAGAGGACAGCCCAGTAAGATCGCGAAATCTAAGCTGACCCCTCAGGAGTCAGCAAAGAGATTACGTAACTCCGCCAGCTTTGTGACAACAGATGACAGTTCTGCAGCATCACGTATTTCTCTTACATATACTCCTAGTCAACTGTGAGTAATTACTACAACAAAATACACATACCGATACTTACCTCGTTTTAGTGAGGGAATATAAGGTGGATAAATATGTTTCTCTACAGTATTCTCTCACCTCCAGTTACTCAATCCCTACGTTGAGTGACTATAAGTCTGACGTTGAACACATCATGGTTTTAAATCATGTATAGATTGCAAATTTGTGTTGCTAGAGATATTTTTTTCCTTTCATCGATGAGACCAAACACTGTTGTCCCATTTGATGGAATTGCCCTATACCCCGTGGATGGATCTGGTTTTGACTGTTGTACCATTGTTATCCTATAACTTGTAACGCAGATCAGAGTTTTGAAACATGGGCTTAGAACCGCTCCCAATTAGGAGGGCATACAAAACCTAAACTGATAATACCGCCAACCATCAAGGATATTGGCATCCCCTAACATTTTTTCTCAACTACAACCCTGCGCGGTGTCATTCAAAAAATGATACTCAAAATTTGTTTATAGCTTGGGATTTGTATTTATTCATGAGTTGATGCTCTTCCTACCATAAGGGAAAACAACTCCAAACATCAAACTCAACCTTGAACCGTTCACTATATCAGGATTAGTTGAGTACAGAATGTAACCACGAGATAATCCCTCAGCTGAAACAAATTCGATTATTCATTGTAGAGATGTGGAAGCAAAATCCGAAAGTAGATCTTACAAAGAGCCAACAAAGACAGCTCCGAGGACGAAAACTAAGACGATGAAATCCACAAAAACTAGGGCTCATGCAGTAAAAAGTATCAAGACTTGATGATCCCTTGGACACCAAAACACTATGATCGCAGTCAGTTGAATTTCCCCAATCCAAATACACACCAGAGATTCACCCTACAATCCACCAACAGTAAACTCTAGTCCATTTACAAGTCATATTATATTTTGTTCTCAAACACTTTGTTTCGTTAGAATAGTTTTGACCTGTTATCTATCTTCTTGGATACATCTGAAGTTTTTTGTTTCAGTTGAATCTTTGTTATCTCACCTTAACAAAGAACTTCTTTGATGCTTATAAGCTTGTAAATATTAAACATTGAATTCTTTCTATAGTGAGTGCAAACAAAATTTTATGAATCATATTGTTAAGATATTTCCATAGGAATGTATGCAGCAACCGACGATGCTTGATAATTTACAGAGTTGTCCCTTCTTGTAAAATGAGAAGACAATCCTGAAGAGGATCTATAATATACATACTTGTGTACTATACTATACTTCACTGTAACTAAAACTAATATCATTTTTCATTTCATTTGGCTGATTAAAGCAAATATCATTTATTATTACAGTCATTATTGTTTGACAGTGATTGATAAATTGACTAAGGTTAGTAATCAGTGAGAACTTTAACTTGATAGCTCTACAGAGCATTCAGTTTTGTAAGCAACAAGCAAGAGCTACTTTTTCTGAACAAGTTACATACCAATAAAAAGAGCAAACTAATTGGCTAACATATTCAAACTAGTTCTCAGCAGCAGCAGCTTTCTAATATTTAATTTACAAATTATCGGATAATGAGGGGATTGTCTTTCAACTTCGATACCATCCAAGACACAGTAAGCATCATGCTCATGTTAGCATGTTAGCATGTTCTTAGGCTTGTAGAATATATAATTTGATAGCAATAATATGTTTCTTGCTGTTACTGCAAAACCTTTAGTCCATGGCCTAATTTCACTTTTTTCACTTTCATTTACAAACCTGGTTTAGAATTCGATCATTCAACAGCAAGTTATTAGCCGTCCACCCCTGAAAACCATACTTTCAATAGAAGTTATTGTTATTTTTATTATGTTTGCACAACACAGATGGTATATGAGTGTAGAAAATTGATATACCAATATGTTGGTAGTCATTGTCAAAATACTTACTCTCTGTTACAAACGCTTATCCAGGGCATTAACATACTTCTATTAGCCCTTCCGTATGATTATGGGATGCCTGTAGGTCAACTACAGTTTATGATACTTTCAAGAATTCACTTGTCCCTTTATTTGTGAAAAAATCAAATAAATCAAGATATCACTCATATCCAGGCCTATCTCAAATTTTTGAGGGGGGCCTGTTCATATGTCAATTAGGTGCTGAAAATACAACCCACATAAAAAGCCATAGTTTTGACTGTAAAATATATAATTCGATAGTAATGACAATATGTGATCTGGATCTTATGCTGTTTGCTGATTGATTGTTATCATAATCGGTGATGTGAATTTGGAAGTGCATTACGTCTGATACTGGGCAGCAATCACATTATTATTGTTTAACAATAATCAAAGTCTGTTACTCTTGACAGCACGGGCTCCAATGTTTGTGGATGGTGATTGTCTCATCTTCAGTTTCGGCGGTTTAGATGAGGTCTTAGTTGGTCTTGTTCGATATCTACCAACGGATTGTGATCCAAGCTCTCTGTAAAAAAAATGAGATTACTTCGGATGTCGTTCATTCACTGTTTACAGTAAATCATTATATCGTTTATATAATTTACTCAATTTGCAAACTTTATTTAAGACATCTTACTGTAAAACATGAATAAGCCTCAACGGAAATTGAGAACTGATAATAACAAATTGCCCTTGCTTCAACTTTTAATCTTCACTTAAAAAACAGACACATAACATAAACCGTAGTAAAACATATTATATAGACATATATATGACAATCATTTATCATCTTCCTTTTGAAAGTTAATTATCTTGAATAAGCGTAGCAGCAATTTACAGCAAAAGGGTGTTGGATGTTTGGAGTTGCAATCCCTATTTTCAGAGGAGTAATTTATAGCAATGTTTAAGCAGACACATATATATAATGTAGATATATAGATATACAGCAGTAAAACTTATATTAATGCATAAAGAGCAGTTCTTCATCATTTACTATTTCTACAGCAATAATGAGTGAGCCTATCAGCAGTTGGTAGAAGCTCAAATGATGAGATCAGATTGTAAAGAGCAATATTTGAATATTCAAATTATGATAGCGACCTTTGACTGAGACTTTCAGTAGATGATTGAGAATAATTCTGTGAGCTAGAAGATTGGGCAAATTAAAACATCAATTTAAGTAGTATTCTCAGATTTATATTGGACCTTTACGTATCTCAAGATGCCTGTGGATTGAAGCTTATCATTAGTCACTTTTTAACTTAATCATCACCTTTGAACATGAATTTGAAGTGTGAGAACTTCTTTGTAGCTATGAACTTTAGTGAGTACTACTAAGGCTATAGCTCTGTCTATAAAATAAGGGCTCAAATGACTATTATACCAAAATCATACTTGAAGACCCTTCATACCATTACTAAAACAAGGCATGTTTGACACATGTACATGACACAGTAACTACTCACAATTGACTTGGAGTAGATTGAAGGGTAATACTTGATGCTACTGAACTTTCATCTGTTGTCACATAGCTGGCTGAGTTACGTAATCTCATCGGTGACTCCTGAGGAGTAAGTTTCGATTTGGTGCTCCTACTAGGCTGTCCTCTCCCATGCTATGTAGATTTGAATACAAACACACTGTTCACGGATTTTTAATATTGGTACATGAGTACTCCATCAAAGATGAATTTTCTCTAAAGCAGTTATTGCATTCAGTTTCAGCCTCACAAACTTTCATGTGTGTACTATATCCGTAGTTACGGTTTACATGGAATTATGCAAATTAGTATTTAACATTAGCTCAATGTATTTCCACCTTCCCATCTGATCTGATACGAGAAAGGACAATATTATTGATCACTTAAATTATCCAGATGTACCCATGTACTTTATAATAAAGCTAGACAAGACACCATATACAGCTGAAGATAGGCACTTAATTGTTGGGCAACGTAACGACATTCGAAGGTGTAGAAGCAAAATTTTTAAGCCTAGAATTAGTATCATATAACTGTTTAGGACAAGCTTCTATATCTATTGTAATGTTTAAACTCAAATTCGATCAAAATTGAACGAGTTATCGACAAAGAACCTGGATTTTGAACAGTAAATTAATGATAGCATCATTGCTTCTACACCTTACAATGTCGTTACGCCGCCAACAATTAAATTCCTCAGTGCCTCAATGCTAATGCTCCATATAGTGTAAAGTGTATTATCAAGTCATGGATGTACCAAAAATGCAAATAATACTGCAACTGAAAGAACTTCGAACCAAATTGTCAATTCTGTTGTAACTAATGAGTACGAACACCGTTACAAAACAAAAAATATGAAATGGGAAGAGAAAGTTGACTTGTCTTCATTACCTGGTAGTTCCAGTAGGGGTTCAAACCAATTATGTTTTTACGACCCATCTATCATTCAAAACATACAAATAAAGAAATTTGACAACATCCTTAAACCATGAGCCTTTCTATACAGTTAAATACTAATCACATTATGAGTGTTATATTATCTGAAACAAACCTTTAGAAAGGTTGATTTCGATTTCTCAGTGCGGGTCTTTCTAAGCTCTACTACTACTCCAGTATCATCTGCTGACAGTGCTGAACGTTTTTCCCTTTTCCTTATTACAGCTAATTTACCAGGTCCTCTACGATTGTTGCGTATTCTAGTAGTAAGAACAAGCATAGGTTTAAAGTTCTATCTGATTTTTAGAGTGAAACTCCATTCATGCTATTTGTATCACTAGGAACCAGACTCTCTGAATGCAAACAGGTTTTCAAAATGCAAACATGCAAGTGAATAGCCTAAGGGTTAAAGCTTATTCCTCAAATTTATACTATACTATATACTAAATTTAAAATTGACAAAGTCAAACAACGATACCTGTCTTGGGTAGTTTTCATTTGCGCTTTGACGCCAAATGTGTCCCAGAGATCTCGAACATTTTCCTTAAATGGTTTAACAACAATCTTTGGGAACTTCAGTACTCGATTTGTCTGCAAATCATAACTGCCAATGAGTTACGAAAAATCAAGTTTGAGGCAAATCAACCAGACATGGGCAGAAAGTCTATTTGTCAAAACCAGCTACGTTTTAGTTTGTTGTTGACTTTTTTCACTCGGTCTTATTACAAACTTTGTTTCTTATATATGGACCGAGCCATCGCCTGTAAGGGATATGAAGATGTAATTGTGTAAGTATTTCAATGGAAAATGTCTTATTGTCACAACTGCACAGTGTCACAGTTAATAGGTGACTCGGTGATAAATTAAATAAAAAAATAGAGTAATGAATACAGTGACAAGGGCTACCATGATGGAAAAGGGATGTGTAGATTCAATATCATTATCATTTGACCAAAGAGTTGGAGCTGGAGTTGACTCTAACTTGATTTGAAATAATAGGGAGACAATATTGATGGAAATCATTGGCATAGTTCCACAAGTATTCTAAAAGGAATTAAGAGGAACACCCACAGTACCTTAGTGATAGAGTTATTCAATGACTCAAAAAACTTTGTGGGTTTGACAGTGTATAAAAGTAAATAATAATATTTGTTCCAACAGCATTCTGGCATTATTATTGATACCTTTTTACTGTGCTGATATTTTCTCTGACCCACAAGAACAGTAAATTTTATCCGCTCACGCTCGAGTGCGCTGTGCTTCTCATAATCAGTCAGCCATTTCACTCCCAGGAAACAGTCAAACGGAGATTCAAACCTACAAGTTGTGAACAGATTTTTCTTGTATTTTTGAGAAAGTACATCCTATGTCATTCAGGATATGAGCTCCTGACTAATTCTTTCTCTTGAGTGTCAAGTATAAAGATTAGTACTTTTCCAAACAATTGATACCTAGTAGCTTACACTGGATCAAGGAGAGCGATTGACTCCCTTACTGCAATTTCATCATCAGAAAAGCTACATCATTAGGTCAATTCAATTTCTATATATGTGTGTTTGTTTCAGTTGAAACCAGATAAGGAGACAAACCTGTTTGCTTGCAGAGATCTGCGAACTGGTTTAAGATTATCAAGGATATGATTATTCTTTTCCTCCAGAGTTGACCAGAAGGGAGTAGGCCTAAAACTGATCCCTGGTTTTGTATATGAGCTGAACATAGCCTTCATATCGTTCACTTCAGACTGAGTTCGGGGGAAGGATCTATAATTTAAGAAGTTACAGAGCTACCAAATCAAAATTGCTTCAATACATTGATGCTAACCTCCTTCCTACTAACAGACTAGCTGGATGGAAACTTACATGCACCAAGCACAACATTTTTCCAACAGCATATCCAAGCTTGGATTTGCTGCTCTCTTTGGATACTTTTTGTTGGCAATCATAAGACTATAAATGGGCTTAAAAGTTCAAACAATTAAATCATTTTATAACAAAATATAGAAATAAGGTAGTGCAATATATATTCCGTTGTCAATTGAAGTTTAAATAGTTTTTCTGTAGTTGACTGCAACAAAGTATAATGGCCATATATGTTACGGTTTGTCATTAAATCATGCCGACTAACCTGTATATCAATTTGGGTTCAAATCTCAGTTTGAATTCAGGCAGCTGACGAAGTGAAGATTTGAAAGATTTCTGCTTCCCATCTTCAGGTTTACTGCTTTTTCCTCCAGGTAAGTTAGGAAGCATCACTACAATAAAACCAAACACTTCATTTTATCATTATTACGAATATAGATATAATACTCATATACTGCCAAGTAAAGAAAACCCCTCTACAACCCAAGTGCTGGCAGCCATACTATTACAGGTCCTAACTTCATAAGGCCGTATTATGATACAAATAGGTCCGTCCTATATATGCAATCATAACATCCTATAATATTAGTCTGATATGAATGAACCTGAGCTATACCAACTTAGGAATTTCTGTCAGCACCATTTGACTGAATAGATACCAAAGTGATACTATCAGCTTCAAATTTCTTTAATTGTGTGTGTTTAGTACAGGTACAGTACTTTGACACATTGCATGTGATAAGCAGGTTTGGAACAAACCATAATCTTTAATTTGTTTGTGTTAGGACACAGGGAGACTTTTACATTTTGTATTTGATAAGCATACAGGCTCACGCTGGTTTTACACATACCATGATCTTTAATTGCTGATCTGTTCTGTCGAAAAAAGTTGAGCTGACGTTGTGATTTAAAATCCTTTTTCTCTTTCGCAATCACTGCCAAGACTGATTCCCATTTTCTCATTTTCTCCTTGCTCTGTCTCATGGGTAATGACCTGCGTAAAGGTTGAGTACGTCTCTGTTGAATTAAAATGCAAAATATCATTCCATAAAAAATAAATTATATTATTTTTATTTCAATGCCGTTATCATGTCGAAGCATGTTGTTTTACTCCCGCTGGTGCTTATACTTCTGAGTGGGATTGCTGCTGATAAGGGCCATACACAGTGCCATTGAATCATAACAGTAAAACATTGAGTCACAACAATGAGTCATGGCGTTGAGCCTTGACATCGAGTCATGACATTGAGCCACGAAATTGAGTCATGCTTTGAGTCATGACATTGTGGCATGACACTGTCAGCAAGAAATGACCTTGTTTCATAGAAAATAATGCATAACAAAGATTCCCAACAATATTTTGTCATATTTACTGAGCCTTAAATATTATAGACATAATATTTAATTACTAGAACGTAAAACATACTTTTTGAATCTTGAACCTCAACAATTCTATCTTTTGTTTACTTATAGATATATACATATAGAGAAAAAATCATGATGTTACAAAATAAAAGTCTGAATGTTGAAACTAATATGGTCATTAAATTGACATTCTGATCCTACCTCAGATCCATCCTCAGATTACTGAGCCACTTTACCTTACTCCACAGCTCGCCTCCCCTGTTCGGCTTCTCACTAAAATAAAGTTATTGGTTTGGTAATAAATCTGTGTGAACACATTCCTTTATATAATCTTCGGGATGGGGAGTGCTTGGTGCCAATTTGACACAAAATTAAAGCTGTTCAAGCCTTGGATGAAGTTTGTAAAATTTACTTGTGCCATTTCTATCAAAATGATCGATAACAACCCAATTTAGCTCCAACCATCATCATCATATTAAATGGTGAAGAAAGAATATTGTCCTATATTGAGAATTGATGTACTTTACTACCAATAAAAGTATGATAGGGTGGAAGCAGCAGGGTATATAGGGAAAAAGTAAAAATGTAGGGTAGGGAGAACTCAATCTCTCAATTTGCTTTGACTACTGGACTACAAAGCTATAAGCTTGCAAATTTGAATCAACTTCCTAGAATCAAAACTATGCTCTCCGTGAGCTTGGTCAGGAAAGATGTTGTTTTATATATAAGGTTTAGTGTGAATCTGTTTTGCATACCCGTAACTATTGTGCTCAATACTAGGAGCATATTGTTTTTAACACCATGTTTGATATTCAGTCACCCTTGGATAAGTCCTGACAACAAATGATTGAGAAAGAACAACTTACGTTTCTTTGTCAGGTGTTACAAGCTCAGGTGGGTTTATCATATCCTCTAAGGTCATCTTGATGTACTCACTATTCATTGGTGCCTTTCTGCTGACAAAAGCTCTAACAGCCTCAACACAATCTGACCTAAACTTATCCAGTGATCTATCAATAGAAATCAGATGAGGTTGTATTCTATCTTCCCTCGCTACTAATAGAATGTGGCCTGTATAAAAGATATTACATGGTCTGTTAACTAAATATTGCATGGCCCATTTTGAAGATCATCGATACCTTTTTCAGAAAACTTGATGAAAGGTGTTAAATACTGTTTTGAAAATTTGCCGCCTTTGACACAAACTGGTTGAGACGAAATTCTATCCTTGCTAATTCAACTTACACACAAAATATAGGTAAATATTACCTGCGGTATTCATGGTAGACATTTGGTTTTCTTGTCAGCCTATCAATGTTGTGAGACATGTTGAGTAACGTCTTTCTTATTGTGTTATCTCTTCTCTTTAGTATCAGCTTCATTGTACATATATCACAGTGCCTGTAAATCACACAATGTCAATTTGTATTTTGTGGCAGAAGCATACTCTCATGTGAAAGAGTATAAAGCCTCTGGTTACCAAAGTCTTTGAAAAACTTGGTTGTTAGATGCGCCTCTGAGATGTCAATTTACAAATACGCTCTCTGAGCAAAGCTACATATTTCAAATCAGCAGTATTCAAATATATTTTTATTTCATTCTAATATTTTTTGAATATCTACAACGCTTTAAAGTTTGTCTTTGCCCAGTCTGTTGATATGTTTCATTTTTTTTCTGATCGAAGCTATTTTATCACAGTTCTCATTAATGGTTACATAAACGGCCTCACTCTGGGTCAATGCAATCAAATATAACATTTCATTTTTTTGTGTTTTTGTGATTCTCCAAATTTTTATTTAGACATTTGGAAAACATTTCTCTATTATATTCATTGTCAAAAAGAAATCAAGCAATATTCAAAATTTCTGAAAAGGAAAGATCACCATGTTGCAGGCTGGCGCCATTGATTGAATGATTTAACATTGCCATGTATTTGAGATCAAGATCAGAAATTGATTTTTTATTAGTAAAACTTACATTCTGTCTATCGCCGTTGTAAGTTCTTTTTGACATGAAGTACAATGCTTCTTCTTTTGCACGGCAGCCTGTTCAACCAGATAGTGGTGCTTGATACCTAATCTAATCTCTTCAGCTTTCTTTTCTGTATATAATCTCTCCTTTACTAACTCCTTAGGGAACTTCAGCAACCCCAATGCTGGGTCATTTATCATGCAGTCTTGAATACTGTAAGAACAAGACAAGATTCAATTGATCATTATCACTGTGCTATTTCGTGCATTAGTGTTACGGTGTGCAGGGACAAAATCAGTAGAAATAAGATAGTAGGTCTTTTTTTTCAAGTATGGTGAACAGCAACTAGTTTGTGTGCACGGGCAGTGACCACCTTAAATCGTCAAATCAACTATGCTAAGCTGATAGACATTAAGTTGGTTTATATGCTCACCAATGGAAACTAAAAATACACCTGGGTTCAAAGATAATATTTTGCACATGAAAATATTGAAGGAAAAAGAATGCAAGTGTAATTGTCCTCTCATCAATCACAGCTGGAAGACAACACTGCCAAGTTCTTCTCGAAGCTGCTAAAAAACCATCTGAGAAAGTCTGATCGCAAGTGGATAAGTCAAAAACTGAGTATTAATAACTCAAAGTCAATGTGGAATACCATATAGATCCTGAGCTGCAAAGAAAAAACAACCAAAACTAAAAGTGTTTACACTATAAACGAAGAACTCATGAATCCTAAATCTGGCGCTGAAACCCTGAACACATACTTCACTGACATATCTGGCGTACCCACTGACATAGATATCGATTGTGTTACATCTGATCTTCCTGATTATGAGCTGACAGTCAGCATCAGCCAAGTTAAAGCCTGGATAAACCAGATCGATACGAGTAAGTCGACATGCTCATCCGACTACCCGTTGTGGGTCACAAAAATGTGCAGCGAAGATTTATGTGTTCCATTGTGCAATCTTATAAATAATAGACAGTTTTCTGAGCTCTTATTTATGCCTCCATTCGGGGTTGTCCTCTCTCCAGTTTGGTACTTTTAACCCAAGCCGCATAGGAAAAACCTGCTGAAAGAGGGTTATATTGAAAACCGCTAATGTAAGGATAAAAATGATTTTTGATTCAGAGTCTGCACCATTGAAAACCCTGTGAGACAGGGTTTCCAATTCATTGGAGGCTTGAATGTTGATAAATCTTTATTTTAGTGACGAAACTCATGAAAGATTCTGCCAAATTGTCCGCAAAACAGGCGGAAAATGCTATAAGTGACTATCCAAATACTATAATTAATTCCCAAACTATGTCCATATGAGTTTTCAATGTTGCAGATTCTGAAACAAAAATAATTTTATCCGATTATAAGCGGTTTTCAAAATAACCCTCTTTTCAGCACGTTTTTCCTATGCGGCGTGGGTTAAGAGTACCAAATTGGAGAGAGGACAACTCAAAATTGAGGCCTAAATCAGAGCTTAGAAAACTGTCTATTGTCTAAGATCTGGTCTTTTCCCTGATATCTGGAAAAAGGCTGAAATTGTGCCGTTTGAGAAAAATAAATGTGCTGAGAAACCTTCTGATTTTAGACCAATATGACTTTTATGGAATCTTGGTAAATTAGTTGAGAAAGCTATCATGTATTTTTATGCCCGTTCTGTTTTACCAACTCTTAGTGCTGGCCAGTTTGCATGTCAAAAGGGTAGGTGTACTACTGATGTTATTCTATTAGCCGTCGATACCCTAACACGCATGTTGGATGAGCCAAAAGTGAATACCGTGCCTGCGACTTTCCTTGATATGTCCAAAGCCTTCGACAGGATGGATAAGGGCAAACTCATAGAAATGTTAGCCGATCGTGGTATAAACAAACGTCTGGTGCTGATCATACACGGTTTCCTTAGTCAACGGCAGCAGAACGTCAAACTGGGCAGTGAGCATAGTTCCACACTCTCAACCAAGAATGGTACACCTCAGGGTACTCTCTTGGGTCCAATGTTCTGGCTGTTGTACATAGATACTCTGTCTCCTTCATGCACTACCATCAAGTACGCCGATGATGTGACACTCATACCATCTTCATCTAGCGAAAAGACCGAACAACTGCAGCAAGCTATAGACGAGACCACAGAATGGTGTGCTGAGAATAACATGATGGCCAATCCAACAAAATCAGCATGACGTTCTCGAATGTGCACAACAGTCAAAATATCGAGCCGCACAGATTCTCAATGAGCGGTGACGTTATTGGAAACGAGACAAGCACAAAGTTTTTAGGTGTCATGATTGACAACAATCTGACATTCAAACAACACATTGATCACCTCGTGAAAAAGACTAGACCAATAATATATACACTGATAGACTTCAAACGATCTGGAATGCCTATCAGTGCACTGAAACATTTCTACATAGCATGCATCCGTCCCATTCTCCTGTATGCTTCTCCCTCCTGGTATTCTCTGGTATGCTCTCTCAGCATTAAAGAATGAGGATCCTGCGTGGAGAAAATTTGGTACTCAAGGTTCTTGATCCGTGTGGTCTCGATTACAATGACCGAACAGCGAACATTGTGATACAACATGTGCTTGATCTCCTCAACCAGACGAGCCAAGAGTACATGTAAAATATAGAAAATAACACAGACCACTGCCTTAATGGTGTGATGGCAAGTTACAAACCAACAACTGCTCCTCGAAGGCCATCTCGACTGGCCCAGAAACCAAGACCAAGGGCACGCACCGCACTGAGGGCAAACTCTCCATTTTTATGTTACATGTTAGCTTTTGCTTCTCTTTTTAATTCCAATATGCAAAATAGTGCAAACTTTTTTCGCATTTCTCTGATTTAAGATCATTAGTAGATTTTTTGATTTTATTATCAAAATATTTGTGATCAATAAATAAAGCCCGATATACTGAATTTTCTAGCATTTGCATGATAAAATGAATGCTTCATATGAATTTACAGTCATGCCTTTTGTTCTCATCAATAATTGAATTCTCATTTGAAGCACACCATAGATTTATGACCACTTAGTACACTGAATAAGAGTGGTATCACTGCCTATCAATTTTTTGGTACCAGCAAGTTGATTAAAATCAAATGTCTTATTATACCCCACATCCCAAAGCATGGGCGGCGAAAAAGTAGTTGCCTTATTGACGAGGCTGCGCCAGGTTGCTCTTTGTTTTCAGGCAGGTCAGAGCACTCCTGGATGGCCAACCGAACCCCAGAAGTGGATGGACTGCAGTGGATTTCGAACCCACGACCTTCAAAATTAGCATGCTAAACTAACTGTGCTCCAACAAACTGAGCCACCTCCTACTCCTGGCGCGACATTGAAGACTTGATGAGTCAGCACTACTGCTCAGAATCATTCAATAAAAACTGCAGTGTATTGGCTTGAGTCAGACAGCTGCAATGCGAGTTTGTGCCATTACATTATCAAACAGTCAACTTCAAAACTTCAACCTCAAATTGATAGTTTGATAATGTAATGCTATTAACTCGCGTTGCAGCTGTCCAAACACTTAGACTGGGATTTGAGTAACCTTTTGGTTGCAGTCTACACGTTGTTACTATATGAATTTGATCAAATGCATATTTTTATAATGCCAATGTGTTTCGTTTCCAGTGGCTGTGGGTGGTTACAAGAGCCAACAATTCAACTAATTTCCACAAAAAGCATGCTACCTTGAAGAGTAGGAATAAATTTGCACACTTCTTCTATATACACATAATACTCACCATCTTCTATAAAGAATACAGGAGCCGCTTATGTTTGTCATTTTGTTACTACCGGCAGCTTTCTTTAGAGGAACGGTTTTAGCGCTGGCAGCAGCCCTCATGTGTAAAATAGTAGGTTTGCTTGATGATTTAGTTGTAGGATCTGAAGATATGCTAGTAAGGTTTACATTGAAGTGTCCGGTAGTAGGCCTCCGTCGTTTCAATATGTGCTCTTTGTAGTAATCACAATTCAAAGCCTCATTAGCTATCGGATAGACAGCAGGCCTCATCTGCCATGATCTGTGTATCGGCTTAGATCGAGGGAATCCTGTCTTCCTACACTCATGTGTAGATATAACAGGTAGATTCAGTGATTTATATCCACTGCCATGCATGGCGACAACCGCAGAGCTAAAATAATGCAGCAGCTGAAGGCTGAGTATTAGAGAGCAATCCTGCAAAAGCAAGAAATATTTTCATTGTGTATTTGAGACAATTGATAAAAAGATTTGGTATTTGTAAGAAGTTATCCCTTCTTTGCTAAATAATATAGATGTTATCATATTGAAAGTAAGGCTAAAAGTTGAACAAATTTGATATTATGGCATCACTTTATATACGCTATTCTATTTGGCAGGCAATATTATCCTCGATAGATGTTTACCATAACGCGCCAAAGAAATTAAGGCAATGAGCGGGGTTTCAATTTCGAAGAATGAGCAGTAAAATAGGTGTTCTCCAAATATAACATAGTTTTGGCTTTGGAAACATGGTACACGAGTACTAGGGATAATCTGCAGTTGGCAGCAAATGTGACTTGAATTGTTTTGTAAAGAAAATATGCGCATGGTGACATAATACTGGAATACAATCACTCTGAGTATAATGTATAGGGCTGAAAATATATTATTTTACCAAAAGTCTCGGAAATTTGTTGGGGAAAAAAACAAACTAATTCCAAGTCACTTCCGCAAGAATGTGGGCATTTATAAGTTTGGTCCTAACTTAGCAATATTGAAATACGGCATCGCTTCTAATTATGACTATAATGATGATTTGGGAAAGCTACATAGGCTGCTTGTATTGTATAAAGACTAAGTGTTTTCTTCCAAGTGTCTGCTTATTTAATCACCACGTATTCATTTATTTGTTTAAAGAGGTTTTCTAGAAAGTTTACAGATAACAGAGTAGTTAAAAAGTAACTTGTTGACCTCTACACACAGTTAAATACACACCCAAAAAAAAGGGGTTATACATAAATAAATGACGATGTTCTCGAAATGGGAAAGTAAGTTATATATGGCTTTATAGAAATAGCAAATGATATATATATATATATAAAATTATTGTTCTTGTGATGATTATTATCAAAAGTATCAGTTAAAAGATAGTAGACTGTCAGCCGTTTTGCATTTCAGTCTGAAATTGTGATTTAAGAGAGCTGTTTTGCCAAAATGTGTCCTAAAAGAAGGTTTTATTACGGAACATTTACTTCTAAGGGAGCTTTCGTGTTTATTGGACTTTTGCACCAGGCGAAGAATATGCTTTGATGCTTTATTTTTGAATAATTATTTTTTATATGTAAATTTGTGAAATTGGTAATGTCTTCTACTTTTATGGGTGGGTAAGTTTAAAAGTGATCTACCAGTTGTGACAGAAAACTTTTTCGGTGCAGATATTATGATTCTAATTGCTTTATTCTGAACTTTTTCAATTGTGTCGGATGTTTTTTGAGTGCCTTCTAGGTAGATAGATGAGCAGTATTCTAGGATAGGTCTGACGAGAATTTTGTAAGTCCTTAAGGATTCCTCAACATTCATGTATTTTTTTCAGTTTTGAGAGTAGGCATACTACTTTGTTTGCTTTGGCTGCCGTATCATAGGCATGGATGTGGAAAGATAAATCAGCATCCAGGGTAACCCCTAGTACATTGATAAAGAGTTTTGTCTCAATTTTTGAGTATTGAAAATTGCTGTGGTAAAAGTTTTGAATGTTTCTGTTGAAAAAAACGCACAATTGTGTTGTCTCAATGTTGAGTCTCAGTAAGTGGCTATGATACCAGTCTGATGCTTTCTTTAGCAGAGTATTGGACTCCACTAGTACTTCATCTATGCTTGTGGCTGTACAGTAGATTAGCGTATCATCTGCATAAGCGAATGAATTGTCAAATGTTGCTAGCAAACCATTAATGGCCAAGTTAAAGAGGATAGGACCCAGAATTGCGCCTTGAGGTACCCCACAGGTGATTGCTTGTGAATTAGATCGTGACAACCCCACTTTCATTACTTGGGATCGGGTTTGAAGATATGATCGAAGTAGTGCTATTGCAGAACTGGAGAATTGTTTTTTATCCAGTATGTATAGAAGAAGTTTGTGATTGATTGTATCAAATGCTTTTCAGACATCTAGGGATATGGCTACAATGTAACATTGAGTGGATTGGTCAAGTCTTGTTTTCCATTGTTGCAGCACAGATAGCAACATTTGCTCGATTGAATGATTCTGACAAAATCCGAATTGTTGGTCTGAAAATAGGTTGTCTTTCTCTATGTAAGTCATCATCTGATTTTTCATGTCATGTTCAAATATCGTTGACAGAATTGGAAGCGAGCATATTGGTTGATAATTTGACGGCAAAAAAGTGAGACCCGTATTGGTTTAGAAGTGACACAAACCAATGGTGGGTGTCTAAGCAGATGTGGGGAATAGTAATTCGTCATTCAAAGATCTGAATGATTGTGATTGGAGCACTATATGTAAAATAAAATTTCAATATCTTTTCTAGACGTGCGTAAGGTCCAGTTTGGAAGGGGGGGGGGGGGGGGTTGGCTCTTCATTCAGGTGGTAGAAAACGTCAAGATAAATTAAAACAAATAAAAGTGACAGGTCATAATGATTAGATGATAAACAGTGATTGGGAAGTAGTATTATGACCAGTATATGGACTAGAGTTATCTATAGGTCTGGATATAAGTTTGAGCCTCCTTTTGTATAATGGGCAGGATATCCAACTAGAAAACAAAAAAAGTGTATACTGTCTAAACAATAATCAGGTCTTGTTACTTTTTAATGTATGAGCCCTAGTTTTTGTGGATTGTGTCATCTTAGATTCTGTCCTTCTCGAAGTTGTCTTCCTTGGCTCTTTTCGAGATCTACCGACCGTTTTTGCTTCCGTAAATCTGAAAAAAAAATTGAATTGCTACATCTGATACGTTCTCTCATGGCTTCTTACTGTACTATCGTAGTCATGATCTTATGTACGGTTTATATGAACGATCTTATGGAGGTTGAGTTTGATGTAAGGAGCTCATTCCCTCATGGCAGAGAGAACATGTTACAGCTTATGAATTAAAACCAAATAAAAATTATCAGCAGGTTTTGTGTATTAGAAAAATTAGAACGACAGCGCAGGGTTGTGCTTAAGAATAAATGGTAGGGGGTGGAAATCTTCTTGAGAATGCACAGTAACATCAGGTTGAGTATTGTAAGCCCCCCCCCCCCCCTCTAATTGGGACTGGTGCTAAACCCCTGTCTCTGAACTCTAATACACCGTTCCAGTTTCACAATAACACTCAGTGGTGCAATGATCAAAACATATAATTCCACTTTGTTTCATTCAACAACAACATATAAGACAAAAAAAATTTGCATGCGGAAATAATAAGCTTGTGAATGAGTGTTGGTTGGAAATATTACAATCAATATTATCCCAATCAAAACAAATTTTCTAACAGCCCAGCTTAACACTTTTATTACCATATCCGGTTATGGTAGTAAAAGTGTTAAGCTGGGCTGTTAGAAAATAACAAGCTAAAGTCAAAAGGTCATCCTTATTGCACATGCGCACTTTGAGTATCTGGGATGCACAACTACAATTTAGAATGCACATTTGAGCAGAACAAGGGGTTTTGAATTACAAATAAGGAGTTTTTGTATGTGCATACATTTTTCTGTGCTCCATTGGCTGCCAAACAGAGATCAGAAGTGTATTATCCCTTTAACATGCTTTTAAATCATGGTAGCTTCAGTGTCACATCTCCTGTCACCCCACTTAGTGCTTGAGGTGAGAGAATGCTGTAGGGAAACATATGACGTCAAATGGGATCTTTCAGCAAACAGTTCCAGCAATGAGCACACATATCTGGCCACGATGTCAAAAATTTTCAATGCTTGACATTATTATAGACTATTGATCAACCACTGCGGAGTCATATAGTTAAACTTATTCTGATACACGAATCAGACGTATAGAAATTTTATCTGGAACAAACCTTTGAGAATGATCTAGTTTTTCTGGTGCGGGTCTTCCTGAGCTCCAGTATTACTCCAGCATCCTCTGAAGTCAGTCTGCCCCGCTTCTGTAATACTGCATGCTTAGCAGTTTCTGTTAAATGTTCTTTACAAGATTTGCGTATACCAAGAGAGCTCATTCTTGCACTGAGAACAAACATAGGTATAGGTTCAAACACATAACAGTCAGTAGATTGGAACTCCATCCCTGCTTGTATTATCACTGTCAAACAATATCCAGAACACCAATGTACAAGTTAGTGAATGCCTATGGCAGTCATCATCTCTTAAAAAACCTTGAGTCAATTGACTTGAATAAGGTAATGATTAGTGAATCATCACACTTTATGGAACCACTCTCACATAAGCTACATAATTTATGAAGATATATATTGCCAGAGAAACGCAATGTTTTTTGCATCTGAAAGAGTTTCTTCTGATTTCACTTCTGATCTTCTCTTTGATGACAATGCAATTCTGATTGATCTATACAAAAAGTGAGGGCTTAGCCAAAGAATTGGTAATATTCATGTGGCCTCAACACCTATAACCATATATCAGTCTTGAAGCCTTAGAAGATGATGGATGCACTACGTAAATTTGAGGTTGTTGTGACAATGTCTATGCAACATTAATCCTGACATTTGACAAAAATTGAGCCCAATTATAGTTAGTCTAGAACTGTCTACAGGGAATTAAAAATTTTTAAATTGGCAGACTATCGTTTACTTCGCTAATTATACACCCAATAAATCTTAAAACCTGACAAAAGCGCTAACAACAAAGATGTTAACATCATAAAAAGTAATTCATTTCGCTGAGTTGTCTGCTAATGTCCATTTTTTTAACACTTCTCACTTGTACGATGTCAGCTTGATTACAAAGGAATAAGTTAGGAAGAGTCGGACAATGGTACCTGTTATGTGTAGAGGTAGAGTTTGACGCCAAGTGTGTGCCAGATATAATCAAATTAACCTTTTCTCAATTTGGCCAGCAATCTTTGGGAACTTCAGTAAACTATTAGTCTGAACAAATTGAATTCAATCAGGTATGGAAACTTGAGTTTCAGGCAATCTTGACCAGTGGTGGAAATGGGCCTATACAGGCCTATACGCCATATGGTGTATAGGAAGTTCACATCAATGCCTATACACCTTCAATAAATGTTTAGGCACTTATAACCTATCATTTTATTTCATTATGTCTATTAATTTGCCTCCTGTCATTTCAGTAAAAACATGCTCTTAGATTTGGGCTCAAAAAGTCAAAAAGATACACCAGAAACACTGTAATTAGGGCACAAATATAAAAATATCATGGTCGAGAGAAGACAATCGCGAATTTTTGTTCCGTGAAATTTTTCATTCTGTAGGGTATGTGGCGCAGAGTTGTTATGAATGACGACTGCTAAATCAATATAGTGCATTGAACGGTTTATGAATGAATTTATCTTCTGTTGTACAATGTCTCCAGACAATCAAAATATATTTACTTTCATCTTATTTAAAAAAAAATCAGTAAGTAAAAAGTATTTGCAAGTGGTAGCTTATTTGGGCTGGTTTGGTAGAGCGCCAGGAATATATACCTCATAGATGCCACTGGCCAAAATGCCACTGGCCATAAAGCCACTGGCCAAAAGGCCACTAGTCATAAGGCCACTGGTAAAAGGCCACTGGTCATAAGGCCACTGGTCAAAAGGCCACTGGTCATAAGGCCACTGGTCAAAAGGCCACTACCCAAAAGGCCACTGGTTACATAATAGAAGTCTGATATCAACTTTCCATCGACATGTTTTTTGGGCCTGTAAAACAAAATTTTAGCTCCTGATTGCCATTTATAAATGACTTTTTCCTTCTACTCACTGATTCCCATTTTAGTAAAGCTAGAAATAACCCCACCCACCCTTTGCAAATAATTATTTCAAATGACTCCACCTGGACATCTTCTCACACATTTTTTCTGTACCGCAACCCCCAATTAATACATTAAAATGCATCTTGATGGACAAATTAAAGTTATCACCAAGCGAACAGTCAGCACTTTAAGATCGAAGCAATGCCGCACTGAGAAGAGACAGCGCATCGGTGTAGGTTTTTTGATTTTGACATGCCACATGCGAGGCACGAGTGAGTTGCATACCCTACTGGGAACAACAGAAAAGTCAGTGATCAGGTTACAAAACTTTAAGCAATAGCGATCAAGTTGAGTCGGTTGTGTTTTTTGGTCATCAATAATAAAAACATTCGATGGATGCACAGAGTGATCTTGGTAGAGGCTTGTATTGTGCACAGGAGAGTTTAGTTTTTGTTAAATATCAGATCTGATATAACCATGTGATAATCAAAATCGATCACAGGGTGCATTGGGTAACAATGATACTAAAAATCTTTCCATGAGAATATAAATTATTGTAACGTTACGAATAAAACAATCAAAAAAGCTACACCGCTCTCTCTGCTCAGTGCGGCATAGCTTCGATCTGAAAGTGCTGACTGTTTGGTTGTGATGACTTTAATACGTCCATCAAGATAGATTTTAATGTATTAATTGGGGGTTACAGTACAGAATAAATGTGTGCGAGGATGTCCGGGTTGAGTCATTAAGAATCATTATCTGCAAAGATGGGTCGGATCTTTTCTAACTTTACTAAAATTGGAATCAGTGAGGAGAAAAAAAGAATTCATTGAGAAATGGTATACCAAGAGTTAGAGTTTTGTTTTACAGGCCCAAAAAAACATGTCAATGGAAAGTTTATATCAGACTTCTATGATATAACCATGGAACCAGTTGCTTTTTGGACTGTGGCTTTTTGACCAGTGGCCTTATGACCAGTGGCCTTATGACCAGTGGCATTATGACCAGTGGCCTTTTGTCCAGTGGCCTTATGAACAGTAGCCTTTTGGCCAATGGCTTTATGGCCAGTGGCTTTTTGGCCAGTGGCTTTATGGCCAGTCATACTATTATAGGTCCATATTTCTGCATAATTTGATCTAGAAATTGCAAAAAATTCTCCAAACAATTTTCAACCCAAAGATCAGAGTACCCACAAAGGAAAAAGTCCACTTAGACCACTGGGCATATATATATACTTTTATTGTCAGCAACAATTCATTATTTCAAATGTTTTTCATGATGTGACATAAATGGCAAAAAAGAAAAATGATACAAACAAAGATTCAACAAAAAATATAAGACTATGCCAATAAACTGAAAAAATGTTGCATTAGCCTTTTCTTAAACATATTCAAAGTAAGAGTGCTTCTCAATGAAGAGGGTAAAATATTAAAGTTTGTTGCTATTTTGTGGTTTAAGTTGTCTAATGGAGGTTTAAGTAAGTGTGTATCTCTTCTTGGAAATCGGTGTGGTGTGGTAACAAAAAAATCAGAGATGTATGGAGGTGATAAATTATTCAGAGCCTTAAATCCCGTAATGCAAGTAAAATAATTGCTCAGTATTGGAAGGGGTAAAATTTTAAGTGATGTACATAGGTCATTAGTAGGTGACAAATAAAAAGGTATATGTTGAACATTGGCCACAATTCTCAAGGCTCTTTTTTGCTGAGTGAAAATAGGGTTTGTGATATTTGATGCACATAAGTTGTAATATATATGGATACCATAAATGAGATAACAGTGAATAAATTGAAAATAAAATTGTTTAGCAGAATGCGTGGTCAAGTAGGGTCTGCATAGCTTAAGTAAGTTAGTATTTTTTGACACCTTATCCAAAACAGTCTCACAATGGCCATTCAATGAAAATGAGTCAGATATCTTAAAGCCAAGAAGTTCAGTTTCATGCCTTTGAAATATTTGGTTATTGTCAATTTTTAAATTTAATGATGAATCCTCTCCAAAAGAACTTAAAAAGTGTGATTTTTTATAATTTATTGTCATGTGATTATTTTTGCACCACTTGTTGATTGAAACCAAATCTCGATTACAAATTTGAACTAATGTAGAGGGAACAGAATGGCTTGCTACAAAAACAGTGTCATCAGCATATGCATAAGAGTTCGAGGAGAGAGGTAGATTTAGTAGGTCATTTATATAAATCTGAAATAAAGTTGGTGCCAGTATTGAACCTTGCGGCACCCCAATATTGATGTCAAGTATTGATGACACTGCACCATCAAAATGAACATACTGAGACCTGTCCTGTAGAAATGATGAAAGCAACAAAAATGCCTTGTTCTCAAAATTAAAGTTCTGTAGTTTATTTTTTAATATTTGGTGATCAACACAATCAAATGCCTTGCAGAAATCAATAAACAGAAAAATACTCTTCCTTTGTTTGAGTTTCTCAGAAGAATAGTCAGAAATAATTTTGTGAACGGCGTCGCTGCATGAATGTGCAGTGCGAAAACCGGACTGCGATGAAGATATTAGATGGTTTTCATTCAAAAATATCTGTATATTAATATTTAAATGTTTTTCAAATATCTTTGAAAGAACGGGTAAAACTGATATAGGTCTATAATTTCCTGGGTCATCTTTTGACCCTGACTTAAAAATAGGGGTTACGCGAGCAATTTTCCAGACTTTTGGGAATACTCCTTCATCTAAAATTCTATTGAAAATATCTGTGAGCACTGGACCTATGTAGGGAAATGTTTTGTTTAACATCCGAACTGAAATCTGGTCAGGACCAGTGCTTTTGCTTATGGGTATTGATTTTAGAAGCTTATGCAATGAGACTGTTGTGAATTTTGGAAATTGTTTCAAACCTTTGTGGTGGTAATTTGGTAAAGTACTAGAAAAATCCGAAATCAACGAAAAATCCTTTGATAGCTTCGCAGCGATAGATGTAAAATGCTCGTTCAAATTACTGCTAGAAATATCAGCAGCATTGTCAATGTAGGTTTTAGTTTTGTTTCTGATATTTAGCGCATTCCACAATGATTTGGTTTTATGGCCTTTGGAATTTTCTACCAGTTTTGTCATATACTTCTTCTTTTTTCTTTTTATCATGTTAGTCACTAAGTTTCTTTCAGTTTTATAAAAATCCCATAAATTTTGAGATTTATACTGATCTCTTAGTCTCATATGATCACGCACTTCATCATCAATCCACATAGGAAGGACCTCAGATTTGACATAGCGAGTCCTCCATTTTATAAGTTTTGATGTTAAATTTAAGAAAGTTTCATTGAAATTCTCTATGACATGGTTGATGTTGCTGTAACATAGAGATTGGTGCCAGTCAACATTGCTGAAATATTTGTGTATATTTTCATCGGTAAATTTGCTATAATCGTTGAAATTTATCTTAATTCTTTTCTCTGATTTTACAACACCCTTTTTTCGTATTGCCATAACCAAAAAATGATCACTTAAAGAGTATTTCAGAACTAAGCTAGAACGAACATTGGCTGGTTGGTTAGTGTATATGTGATCAATGATAGATTCAGAATTTTCTGCAATTCTTGTAAAATCCTTTATTAGTTGTGTAAGTCCAAGTGGATTTATGACATTTCTAAACCACCTGACCAATGTGCTGTTATGACCGAGGTCAACATTAAAATCACCCAAAATGATTACTTCCCTGCAAATTGATACAATGTTCTCGATGTAATGAGTGAAGACATGATTCCAATCAACAAGTGCGCTAGGTGGGCGATAAACGAAGCATGTTAAAAAAGATTGTGAGTGGGTTTGGGAGATTTTCAAAGTAATTGACTCAGGCATTGAATGGTTTGCAACATTGATCTCTTCAAATGAAATACCAACACGTATGTAGCATAGCAAACCCCCTCCTTGACCAGTATTCCTATCCTGTCTTACAATATTATAGTTCAATATATGGAAAAAACTATTTGATTTAGACTCATTTAGAAAAGTCTCAGATAAACAAAAAATATCAAGATCATTTTCATGTAAGATCTTTTTAACTTCATCAATTTTGCTTGTAAGCCCTCTAATATTTAGATGAGCTATTTTCATGCCTTGAGTAAAATAACTAGACATTTGGAGTTGAAATTTCTGATAGGTGGCAATATATGAATAAAGATTTGAGTGGTATACCATTGTGTATAGCGTGTTTCATGTCGGTTTGTGATGCGAATTTTACCTTCACAGTGCGCAAGGTCTTACCACCTTTTGAGAGTCTCTCAATAGTGGCCTCCGGATAAACTGCTTTGATATCTCGCTCTATATCATTGTTACTGCCTTCTTTAGGGACATTGTACATCATGGCACAGTTTAAATTCTGAGTCTTGGGGTCTTGTGGTCTCCTTGCAGTCGATCCACCAAAGAGGAGACAATTCCATTCCGTTACAATTTTTATAGCTGCAGCAGTATCTCTAAATTGAATGGCCAGTTTTGGATGATCTGACTTAAACTTATATGGCGTTATTTTTTCTACAATCACTAGACCATAATGTTTGCAGATCTCTTGTCGAGTAATATCTTGGTTGTAATTTAAATGGAAAGCTGAGTCTTTCTCAATATTGACGATAATGTTTCTTTCAGGTGCAAATGGTTCTCTATGCGTTGACTGTGGATGGTCTGAGCTGTGTTGGTCCTTACTGGATGATTTGAGTTTTGACTTTCTGCTGTGAAGGGTATTATTGTTTGGTGATCCACTATGGTGTGGTGAAGGGGAAGGCCGGCCGTGGGATTGGAAGGATAGTGGTCGGGATGAAGGGTTTGCCTGGTTTTGTTGAGTGGAAGTGTGTGGTGTTGGTATGAAGGGGGAAACATGTGCACCAGTGTCGTGACTTTGTGTTTTTCCAGCAACCTCTGCATACGTTCCAAATTTCTGGTTGATGGAAGATTCCAGTTGTTGTTTTACACAGAACAGTTGATGGTTAAATTTCTGCTCCATAGTTTCTGAGAAATGGCTCAGGTGAGCACGTAATGTGTCATTGGTTAATGGTCCGATGTTTCTGCTCTCCTGCATTTGTTGGATGATCTTGGCCTGGTTATTGACTACCTCTTCCAGTTCTTGAATTCTTGATTGCAGTGACTTGTTCAAAGCCTTGCACATATCTAGACTGCAGTCTGGAATTTTGGTAGGTGGTGAAGAAATTGGTGGGTAAGAACTTATGTCAGAGATTGGTGGAGGGATCGATTTATTGAGAGGAGATCTTGATCTTGATCTTGATTTTTCTCTTGATTTCTTTGGTGGAGTGAGTTGGTCATGTTTTCCTGTCTCAGCTTGTCTCCTGTTAAAGGTTGCAGATTTAAGCTGTTGGTTGATGGGAGAGGAATTTGTTATAGCGGTTCGAACATGAGTGATATCTATGTCAGACTGGATAATAGGAGATGAGGTGTTGGGGATGGGTGATATAGGACTGGCCGTATTGTTGATTGGGCTCTGGTTTTTGACTGGGCTCTGTTGGGAAGGGGTGGTGGGATGGGAAGGCAAACCCTTTGATGACTCACTTTCAATATTTGATGAAGTTGATGGGACAGGGTGAGTTGGGAGCGATGGCTCATGCATTATAGGGCTCATGCATTATAGCGATGCTCATGCATTATAGCGATTGCATTATTAGAGCTCATGCATTATTAGAGCTCATGCATTATAGCGATGGGCATGATGCATTATAGGATGACATTTTTAAGGATACCTTGACACTGAGTTGGTTCTTCTCTGCTCAACAAGAAATTGAGATTTTATCCGCACACGCTGCACTGTGTTGAGTGTCTTTTAGTCAGTCAGCCGATTCTCTCTGAAGAAGCAATCAAATGGAGATTTAAACTAACTAAATAATTTTATTTTATTACTTTGGCGGCCAACTATATCCCTGGTGAGAAATTTCCAGAAAAATATTTCAATCAAGGTATGAGGTGCTGAGAAACTCTCTCAAGCTCTATAGCATCGCAAAACACAAAACAATAGTATTATATTGTGGTGTTTATATAAGTGGTTTAGTAATGCAGCATACTAAAATACCAAGATTTACCAAGAAAGCACTACTTGTAAGATCTGATTTATTTACATACAAAACAACAGTTGGTGGATTAAACCTCCTACGTTTGCTGAATATCTTGCAATTCATTAACAAAAAACTTACCACTTTCAATAAGACCATTAATGCTCTCAGTCTTCACTAGTAATTATTCAGCGTTTACTAAACCCAATAGTATAGATATCAGTTTCAGAATGAGCGAATGATGACAATGTCTGCTTATCGGTTGTCATATAATTTAACCACTTTGTTGATATCAGCAGGTACTCAACATTTGAAGTAACAAGCCAAAGCTAAAATTAGAATTTCACTGATAAGGTTATGACTCACAGTTGAGCCATAAACTAAGACAAGCCACATACTTTCCCTGTTTATATTATTTTTCATTTCTAATGAGTAACCGGATTTTGCTTAGACATCCGCATATCCTATCTCTAAATGATATTATCGAAATTCTAACTCTTCATGTGGAGCAGTGGAAAGCATCGCTGCAATCTCACCTGTCAGTAACGTGCTGCCAATGTTTCAGAAAACCTTAGAAAGTATGCTATTGGCAATTACGAACCCTTAGCATCAGCGTCAGAAATTAGTGGGAACTGGTGGGAACTGAGTACCTGCATGAAGATATAGAAGAGGAACTACTAGAATACAGTTCCTATTGGATTATATGCAAAAAACTGTGTGAATATATCCCTTTTTGACTGGATAACAATCAATCAATCTTACTATTACAAAGCTATATTTCTGCATAAATGCTATGCTCAACATACATTTGCATAGATTGATTATATTAGTTACTGCAAAAGATTTCCTTGCGGGCTGCCAGTTGGGCCACAATCAACCCAAAGAGTAGAGCACCAACAAAGAAAGAACTCCTATCAGGAAGATTTTAACTCTGTGTTTTGAACTGTCTACTTTGTGCATACCTAACCATTATTAACAATGTTTTTCCTGTGAATACTTTACTACTCCAGGGTAGACTAGGTGCTGGGTGAAAGCCGATCTGTCTTCATTCAAGACAAAACTGGAAAGCATCCGACATTATTGAAACTTACTAGTTGGTACCAGAGAGATTCGAAAATTGGTTCAGGTTCAGGTCAAAACACTTGCTATATGTTTTCGAGTATATGATGACCTTCATATGATGGCTCTCATATCAGCTACCTGAGACTAAGCTTGGGTAGCTTTAGATGTCTTTAATATGACAAAATGTTTATAAATGAAGCATCAGACTCTGAAGATGCTACGAAAAAGATTGGCCAAAGCTCTGCATGGACCTAATATAAAATTGTCCAGATTGAATGCATTAACGTCATGAGGTTTTGATAGTCCTTTTACTTTGGTTAGTTTCATCGGGAGCGATATTGTAAAAATAAACAAACAGTTTGAATAAATCGATCATCATCGTTTCAAGTTATAAATGTAATATAAATACTAGAACCGGCGTGGCTATATTCACAAGTGAATATAAAGTCATACAACATAATTTATAATATATTAATAAAGCTGAACCAAAAGAACAGCAAACAATAAAAGATAGAAAAAAAAGATTTCACGAGATTCATCAATTTATTTTAGTTTCAATTTCAGGCAATTGCATCATCATCAATACTGGCTTCCTTTCTTGATAATTTTTTTATAAATTTAAAGTAAACTAAAATTGATGATGTCACCCAGATGAAGCCATTGATCACGCAATAAAACTTTTTTTCTACATAAGACCATTAAATGTGCTGTTGCTATATGCTGCCTGCTGCCAATAGTTATCATTATATCAAAATATTTTTTCGAAATTTCCAATGAACACATATGTATAAATACTATGTCCAGTTTTGAAGAAATTCCGTCTGGTAGTTCTTGACTTATAGAAGCTAGATGAAAGCTCTAAATTTGTTGCGGAATAATAAACTCAACCAAAACAAGAGTAATACAACTTTGTTGTATGACTAATTATATCATCTATTGAAAACAGATCGAATTCCTTCTCCCATCCTCCTGCTGCTGAGTCAAGATAAACCGACACCTATCTTTTCCGATGCTCAGAAGTAACCAATTGTAGACGTGAGCCAATGCTGCCCTACCAATCCCTCCTGAACATAAGCTTAGGTACCGATGTGAATTCAGAGGATTCCGGCAGCTGGCGAAGCAAAGATTTGAAGGATTCTTCACATTTATCCTATTACATACGAAAGCATCGCCAGACTTAGTAGTCAAAATTATTGTATTCCTACACGCTCGGTATAAAATCAGACTCGATATCGCCAAGATTGACTGGTCCTATCTGCCACTCGTTAAGGATCTAGATGTAAAGGTTGAGGCTTTTCAGTCAATCGTAAGCGATATATACCATAAACATTGCCCGTTGAAGAGATTCCGAATAAAGTATGATAGCTCGCCAGCCTGGGAAACCTCTCTAATCCAAAAGATACGAAGGGCCAAGGATACAGCTTTCTCGAAAGGGAAACCCTCCTATATCTATCTTAGAACAATGCGGGAGCTATTAATAGCCAAATCAAAACACAGCTATTTTGATCGCAAAATCAATCATCTCAAGGCAGGTAGTGCTAATTGGTGGAAGAGTGTGAAAGCACTCGATATCAAAACCAAAACGAAAACACCCACACATTATCTCGTATATGACACGCTTTGTGACCCACAGCAGTTTGTTGAAAAACTGAACAGCTACTATATCTCTATTGGTGACGCTCAAAGCCCAAAAACCGAGTGCTATCAAACTCATAAGAAATACACCGTAGATCAGGTTTCAATAGGCGAAGTCAAAACTGCTCTGAAAAACATCAACACACAGAAAGCTATACATAGTGATGACTATCCTTCGTGGATGAGTAAATATTGCTATGATGACCTATGCATACCAACAACTGATATCATCAGCCAAACTCTATCCGAAGCAACATTTCCGTTGTTATATAAGTCAGCGGAAATCACTCCTATTGCATAGAACAACTCTCCATCTGGTCGCAAAGACTATCGCCCCATCTCACTTTTGTGGCATGTGGGTAAAGATATCGAGAGCTTCATGAACACCTGACTACGAAATCATCTCATACCACAGCTGAATCAAAACCAGTTCGCATACTTGCAGGCTGTAGGCTGGGCTGATGCGTTAGTATCTGTTTAGAGGATGTCACAAAAGCTATGGATGATAAATCAAACATTGCCACTGAAATGATTCTTTATGATTTTAGTTAGGCCTTTGATCTGATGGATCACTCTATACTCCTACGCAAACTGAAATCCTTGAATCTTCCCGCGTCACTTCTGGCCCTGGTTGATAACTACCTGGACAATCGGCATCAGTGTGTCACTCTAAAACGACATAGTGTGAAATCATGCACTGCAAAGATACGTACTGGTGTACCACAGGGGACACTCTGCGGCCCTACTCTGTGGTTGGCCTTCGTGGACTCGTTGCAATTCACACAGGGATCTACTGTTAAATACGCTGACGACACTACCACCTACTACCCGTTGAGGAAACAAGATCTTTCAATCGTCAGCACCACTCAAACATCAGTCGCGTTCGAACCTCCTGAAGTCGGCCAGAAGCTTATCGACGAATGCCAGAGCCGGGCACAAGCCAATCAAATGAAACTTAATGCAACAAAGACAAAAACTATGAATGTATCCCTAAGAAAGAAGATGACCATGACTGACACACTGCAGATGGATACCCACCGCGTTGAAAATGTCACATCCACCAAGCTGTTAGGTGTGACAATAGACCAACATCTGCAGTTCAACGCACATGTCACAAATATATGTACATCCGCTAACAGAAAATGTCACGGACTTCTTGTCTTAAAGCAATCAGGTGTGAACCAGCCGAGTTTAGTTCAAATGTACAAAGCTCAGATAGTGCCAACAATCTCCCACTCAGCACCTGCCTGGTATCCATTCTTAAGCAAATACCAACAAGATGAACTTGAGAAATGTCAGAAACTTGCATTGAGGATAATTTACCCAGAGGTTGAACATTACGAGGAACGCTTACTAGCCGCCTCACTCCCTCTGCTCAACGAACTACTAAAGCTGAACTGCCACAATTATATACAGCAAATTTTGGAAAGTACCGATCATCTGCTCAGACCACGGCTTGCCATACGAGATCAAAACATTAGACACTCATCGAGAAGATCAGATAAATGTGTGTATATACAGAAATGTAGGACAGAGAAGAGGAATTGTGCCATCTTAGTGAACCATAGATACAATGACTTTTTCTATATTATGATTGTTTTTACCTCAGAACCAGTTTTTACAGTTTTTACAGTTTTACATTTTTATTTACCAAGGGGCATTTTTTGTCTGTTATTGTAAGCATTCTCGGATGAGAAGTTTTAAAATTAAAACAAACAAAACAAACAAACATTTTCATATCTAATTTTCTTTAAAATTGCTAAATGTAAATTAGTCATTAGATTGATAGGGCGTTGTTTATGTTGTCAAATCCTTCCTTATCAATGTAAACAGAACTTTCTGACAAACTTGGCGCCAAAATATAGCACATGTACGGAATCAGAATTGGGTGATCTATCCACCTGGATGGGGATGGGAGAAAGTGAATCTGAACCAAAGGGCCCCTTTAAGTGAGTGCTTTCTTTGTCACATGATACTCAGGCTAATTCTATCAAAAGGTATGCAGCGTGATAAGTGACTGCTTTTGTATTTGATCATTGATTAACTATACTCAATAATTTAGATTGCACATACACTGGTATATGAATGCACTTCAGTTATCAAACACGCCTACTTGTTGTGTAACTGAAATTTTATCACTGAAGCGGAATTCCCCATTTATCAAATGAATGTAATGCGCTGGCATTCAGTAACTAAGCAAGCAGGTCAGTTTCAGTTTGTATTACAAGTAAGGAAGCTGGTTGTATTGAGCTTAATAAGGGCGAGGCTTTACTGAAGTCTTATTCATCCTACTTCAGTGCAACTGTGTAAGTAAGTGAGTGGATACAATATAACAGAATATTATGATTGTCTGGACAATAACCAAGTGCTTTGATTTAGTTGTATTGTATAAGATTTAACACAGCAACAACTACTGCCCAGCGAGCAAATAGTTGTCTAAACTGAGTTAGAAAGAGGTTACCGGAAGAGGCTGAACACTGTTGCCAATTGTATGCCATATGGACCGGTGGAAGAGGTTGCCAAAAAGGGATTTTTAGCAACCTCTTCAGGTTTTATATCCTTCTCAGGGAAGGATATATCAGGGATATTATTAACTGTCTCTATCCAATTTCGATATTTAGAGGAGGCTCCTTTATTGACTAAGTATACGCATCCTTTTCTTGCAACATTTCTTTTTTGTGATTGCAAGTAAATCAATAAAAACCTAGAGCATTTCTTTGAACATAAAACTGTCAATAATTTTAGATTTGATCCAGATGAACAAATTCATATGGACTAACCAAGGCTGTCACAACAGGTGAAAATGAATCCCCATGATGTTAAAATATGATGTTTGTAAAAATATTGATTTAAAGGCTGACAAATCGATGCGCCAGGGTAGAAAGGCATAATTAATGTAATGTGATGCTATTGAAATCATTGCCTGGATTTATCCGGTTCACCTGCAAAATCACTTTTTTCCAATTCCAATTTCTATTTAGCCATAATAATCTCTTTTGCAAATCTCTGGGATTGGCAGTTCAATAAGAGCATAGCTTATCACAAATGAAATCAAATACCCACAACAAATACCACACGTTATTCTCAGGCATAAGTTTGATGTTATCTTTATTATTCATCTCAGTTGGGGTGTAAGGTGTTGATATTCTATAACGCTTAGAAATCATTGTTTTCAAACAATTTTAAAAAGCGTTTCATAAATGAACTTTATTATTCTTATTATTGTATTCAAATTAGAGAATAGATTTTTTAAAAGCATTCTCAAATGCAAATTGGAAATAGAAATGACTTGAATAGGCAGTGCAGTGAGAGTATTATTACAGTGAGTGCAGTGAGAGGCATTATTAGTATAGGCAGTGCAGTATTATTTACATAGCTTATCACAACTAGAATCTAATACCTGATCATTCATAAATAATATGGCATAAATTATTGTAAGGCAACATTTAGCATTGTTTATATATTATTCATCTCTGCCGACGAGCAAAATCTGAGCTTTTAGCTTACATTCTAAAATCCCCTGAGTAGCCTGAGTTGAACCCAAAAATCTGAGTAACTCGGGCTAAGCCTGAGTGGTTGAGAGCCCTGTCGAAAACAATGGGGAGTAAACTGTTCTCATGCTGGAGCCATACTAATAGATGGTAAATACATTAATGTTTGAGTGTTGGCTATATGTTGTCAGTCCAGAAAAGTTTTTTCTGCAACCGCCAATGGCAAGAAAATAGAAGCATCTACAACCAATTATATCTGTTGCTGGGAAATGGGGATATCTGGCTCCCTCTGGCATACCTATCAGAGACAGGTGATGTCAGAGGATATTGGCTAACAATGAAGCTGCCCATTGGCGACCTCTACAGAAGGTTGCTGGCTAAATCTTGCCGGCTGGGTGGTGGTTCAGCTTTATTATGAGTATACTGCTTGGAATAGTCCAAGCTGGGAAATGGCATGCGAGTACCAAAATCACAATGGCTGTCATACACTCTATGGATTCGATGTGTGCTCTTGATACCTGTCCCTTGACTCAAATGTTCTTACAGGTCAACGTCAGCTAGGATCATGGCTGCCTCACTCACAGGAGACTCACAACATCTTGTTACATGTGGTAACTGTTTGGAGGAGGAAGGGTACATTCTTAACCCAGTGCTTCTACCTTGTGCACACTGTTGCTGTGAGACTTGCCTGAGAAATCAGCTAAAGAAGTCTGATGTAGTAAAGTGCAGAGTTTGCGAGTAAGTATGTACTATACCACAGCTAGTACAGAGCCTTTGCTTAGAAAAATGGTAGGCGAGGCAAAAGTCCGAGGCGAGTTCGAAGCTCTACCAGGAGGAGTGCTGAAAGGTCTTCCCAAAGGAATTTTAGCTTGTATTTAGTAAATGAAAGGGAAGTGCGAAAACTTAGCCAGAGCCAAACTTAGCCTGAACCAAACTGTCTCTAACACTAACAACTGTTGCAAAATTAAATTGTCCCATATTATGAGTGGAAACACAGAATAGGAAACTGCTCTCAGGTCTCTACTTCTGAGTCTTATTGTCTAGGCAGTCATTTTTGCTGTTTATTTCCAGTGAAAAATTTGCAGTTTCTGTGGAAAGTTTGCCTTCTGCTTTGGAGAATATCCCTCCGATATTCTGTGATACCTGCACAAAAAACGGGAAACATAGAATGACGTCTAAAGTTTTCTGTATTCAGTGTGACAGGAAGTTCTGCTCTTTACATCAAGAGGTAAAATGTGCTGGCTTTGCTTTCGCAGAGAAATGAAGGTGCTGTGCCACTAAATCTGAAATAAATGACTCGCTCAAAATATACTGAAAAGAGGCGTCTTCTTATCTTTTTGTACCTCCCTCGTAAGTTGCAGAAACAGTTCAAGCTATATTGTGTAAACCAGTGTCCCATCTCCTACTAACTATATGCAAAATGTATGCGATGATTTAGGTTATTCTTCTATTACAGACCCATATTGACCTCAATGAACACCACTGCGTATTGGCGATCAAAGAATACCTTCAATCTTCAGTAGCTGCGGAGCAGAGGTTTTGTGACACACATAAGAGCCAACCCATTGTGCTTGGCTGTGCAGACTGCTGGAGATTTTATTGTTTACACTGTATGTCAGCTGCCGATATCTGTGTCGATGGTGAGTTGCAACAAATGTTGATGTTGATTGCGATCACAGGCTAATTCTATCATCACCCACATTCCAAAACATTGGCAGAGAAATAGGTCCAGACAGCAATGTCTTCGCCAATTTTGGCCAATTTGACTTTGGTGCACATGAAGATCCGGAAATCAGTGGACTGCAGCTAAATTGAAATCAATGACCATCAACCTTTTGATTATGAAGACAAAAACTGAACCATCTTCTACTGCTCCGAAAACTGTTCTTCTACCACCGTGATAGAAAGTGAAACTTCTAGCCTGAATTCTGGATAGTAATTAGCCACTTCTTAGACCAAGACATCCTGTTCATTGATATACTTTGTTAAGTAACAGCTCAAACATGCCCTCCTGCGAGATGCCCACATGGCACAGTTTGGGCACACGCCAAACTGCAAGGTGACTTGTGCACAGGAGCCATGGGTTGATCAATAATTCCAGCCCTCGGCACCCTCTGGTGTTAATATTTCATCACGACTCTGTTTATCATAAGCTGAAATTTGAGAAAACTTTTATTTTATTAGGCAAGAACCACAGATTTATGTCGCTCTCAGAGTTGTCATATGAAGTGAAATCCAAATTTGAGCCAGAGCAATTGGAAGCGGAAAAGGTGTTTGATGAGTGGTCTGCAGTAGTGAAAGAAGCAACAACACTCCTCTTAAACTGGGATAATGAGACAGAGGAAGGGGAAACACTGATTGATGAAACAGAAGAGAAACAGGTGAAATGTCTGAATAATCAAAGTCAGCGATGTTGGATATGTTGTCATCAGACTGTTTTCTGTGAAATGTTCCGTTTCAATGCGTCAACACTGGAATTTGTTGTTTGGGTAAACATTATAATTTAAGTATATGGAGATACTTTGATAAGGCCAGCTTTATCTGCAAGATGGACAAGTTGTTTGGTAAGCAGTTAAATCATGAAGCAATTTTTAAATGTAAGTTATGAATATAATAGCACAATGAGAATAAATTTTTCAGCATGATGCCATCAGGGAGAAGTGTGCCAAGCTGAAAACAGAATATCAGAGGAAAAGAATATCAGCAAAAGGAAAGCTTGAAAACTATCTGGAGAAAGATGCAGGAACAAAAGTGAAGGAACTTCATCAGAAGCTGAAAGAGTTTCGCTCTGAAGTGTCTAACAAACATTGTGTGAGTACAATAGACAACCCTACAATACTTCAACTACTACTCAAATCTAAATGTATAGATGCACCTCCCCATACTGGTATCATTTGCAGGTATCAGTCTTATTAAGAGCATTATGACATACATTATTACCTATTAGCTATGCGGAAAAGAAAACTTTTCTCAACCTTTCTCAACCACACAAGTTGTCCCATCTCTACGTTTATTCAATATAGAAAAATACAGGATATCCTCATATTTCAGAGCAGCTCCCCCCCCCCCCCCCCCCGTAATAGGTCAATATATGTGAATAAATTGATTATTAGCATGACATTCACCATGTTTTTTTGCTTCGGCAAGTCTTACAAACCAAAAAGTGCTAATATGGCACTGAGACCAAGAAAATCATTATTGATTGCCTCGAGATTTGGTCATTTATTTTAAAATGAGTAGCAAATGCAGCACCATTACAGCTTGCCATATACCTTGTAGGTGGATTTGGTGAAGGAGAAAACCGAGGTGATGGCGCACATTTGCGATGCTGTGAATATCAATTTCCCCGTGCTTGTCATTGATGAACGACAAAAACCGCAAGTCAAAGGTTATTAAATATCACTCATAATATTGATAGGGTTTGGAAATTCTAAATACTAGAAACTAAGAGTAAATGCAGCAGAAAGCCATGCATTTTTTCAACAGGGATAAAACTGACACACATTTTTTGTGTCTCGATCTATTTCACTTTGCTATTGTAAATGAAATCTATTGTTATTTTTCTCCTCAAGCTACTTTAAATAGCAAAGACTCCCAATTAATTTGACCTACTAGAATAAGAAAGTAATAATTATCAATCTATAAATCACATGTGCTGGAATAATACCTCATTATCAATTTATGCGCTTGAAAAAAATTCATATATATATTAGGTAAGGTCAAGCTGCACAGAGCTAACCTCCACCTGTATCAATAATGTATAGCAAACTTTTACAATGTCAAGCAAACCTGCCTCCATTTGGAGTTGCTCCCCCTGAACTATTTATATTCAGCAGGCAATAAATAATTAACGCGGAACATGTAGGACCAATATTGGCAATAGATTTACAACCCTGCTGTGTGAGATTGTCTTGATCATTTTTATTGTCTGCATGTAAAACATTAGTTCTTATCAACATGTGCTAAACCAACGTTGCATTGCGATCAGATGCAGCTTCCCACACTAGCAAATTATGCTTCAAGTTGAATAATACAATATATTTAATATAAACTCCTTTTCCAGAGACAAGAAATGATGATATAGACATTGAACTTGCTACAGAGGCGAAACTGGTCATTGGAGCAAGCTTAAAGGGGAACCGCAAACCTCCAACTAAAATGAAATTCATCTGGTCGATGAACGTAGGTGGCTGGTGTAGCACTGTATGCAGCAGCAAAGGTAATGTGTATGTTGGACTGTCAGGTTACTCCATAAACAGAATCAATGAGCAATGTGATGTGACGGACAAATTTATAACATTTCAAAATCAAGTAATTACCGTCAGGGCTCATCAGGAAAGGCTTTACACGCTCGTCTATGGACAGCCATACCAGATCTTTGTTCACGATCTCAAGGGGCAGCTGATTACCTCATGGAACCACCCTGATACCAACAGCGCATGCTGTGGAAACAAACTCGCTTTCGTAAACAATCAGCTTCTTGTGCCCGAGTCAACCAACCAGAGGATCACTGTCTACAATCTGGATGGCAGAGTTCTAAGACAAATTCCTTGTCCTCAAATACCTAAATCACAATATGTCTCGATGTGTATATTTGATGAAGATACTGTAATCATGACGACCAGTAGCCCAAATAATGTCATCAAATTTAACATAAAGTCTGAAACCGTAATGTGGACCAAAACAATAGAGGAAAGACCATCCTCCGTAGCTGCCTATGGCTCTGTTGTGCTTGTCAGCGGTGATAGCTTCCACTACAGTAAAAGAGGCGTGTGGATCAAGGTGCTAAACTGTCAAACGGGTAGGATATTAAACATTCTTAATTTTGATATGCAATATTTAAGGTAAGGTAACACAATCGTGCAAATTTCAGCTAATTTTTGCCAATGAAGTTTTGTCCTAATATCAACCTGCTGCACAGGAATTTCCTCTCTCCTAACTTCATATTTACAATTTGCAATTTGCAATTTTGCAATTTGCAATTTACAATTGCTGCCACACAGCCAAATGTGTGCTTATAAAATTCTGTATAGCTCAAAACTAATAAAATGAGGCTGCAATCTCAGCATTGTCACCTAATGAGCAAATAATTTGCACAAACTGATCGGCAAACTTAGGGTATGAAATTAATTATCTACCAGGGACGGGTGACGTAGTTACCGTCTTACTAATGCATACTGTACACCTCATTAGATGGTGCATAGATTTCATGCCCTGATTTTGAAGATCAGTTTGTGCAAATTATTTGCCCATTAGGTGACAATTATGAGATTAAGTCTCAATTAATTATCGTGGAGCTATGCAGAATTCAATGAGCACAAATTTGCATGAGTGGCAGCAGTAGTTTAAGCCTTCTCAGTGTATCTAAACCATTATAAATGATACGAAAACTATTAAAAAATAATTATACAAAGATGTCTCTTTTTTGTTCATGATTATACCGACCAGAGATTCAGCATCTGGATATCTTAGGCTCCACATTTAACCATTTCCTAATAATTGTTTGATATTATACTCCTTGAGTGCCTGCATCCTTTCTCTCTCTGCTCAAGATCCAAAATCAATGAAAAACTTTACATAATTATCACATCCATCTCTTAACAAAATCGGTTGCCATAGATATAGCCTTGACAATTCAATCCAATCTGATGGAATTTCATGAAAGTTTATACCATTCGGTTTCCTTCAACATGAGAGTAAAAATATCAAACCACAAAATTGCGAGAATCCCATTTTGCACAAAAGACTCCGAGAAAGTTTTCTCTGAATTGTGATAAAACAACCACATTTGTCCTTATTTTTAGTAAATTTTCTCTTAAGCGGTGACTGTTGAGATTTTGTTGTTATAAGTGAAGTGTAAGTCTCAGAATAGGGTTTCTTTATCTCTTAAAATGAATTTAGCTAATATGGTATATGAAATCATGATTGTGGACTGCAAATCAATGACACTATACAGTTCAATGGCACAACGTCACCCGCTTATGCTCACCTCACCTATGCTTATGTTGTCCTGTCTGGGTTCATAATTCAGTCTGACTTCTAACCATGATTGTCAACATTTTGTTTAGGTGAGCAGATGACAGAGTTTACAGACCGTGAAGGAGATAAGACCGTTTTCTTAGATCTATTTGTGGAGGGTAACAGACCGATGATACCTCACTACTACGCCAAATCTATTCTATGTTATGATTTACTACATGACTAAGTGACTGGGGAACAGCAACGCCCTAACAGTGATGCGTTCGGTGAATGATGAAATTAAATGCTAATGTGGAATGTGAGACAGAGCAGCATCTGCTAAACAAACTTTACTATTCGGTCAGCAATGATATTAAATAACGAAAACTTCACCCATGTCCAGCTACAGTCACTAACAGTCACTAACTGAACAAATTCATTTTTTACAGATCCTAATTTTAATTCTATGATACCACTGTTAATTTTATGATATCACTGTCAATAATTGTCCTACGATGAAATCACATGGTAAATACTTAACAATAACTTACTTTTATTATGAAACCAAAGAAAAATGGATCAACGCTACTTTTCTATAATCAAATTTCATCAAAATAATTTTCTATGATAACATTATAGCCTCCCCAGATAATCTTGATAACAAGACTGATTTACAATGATGTTAAAATTCAGCAACAAAAAAAAGGGAAATGGGAAAAATCGTACAGCAACACCGGCCAGTAAAATCTCGACATACTTCTATCATTGAGAAGCAACGTCGCTGTAATTTTAAATATCATCACAAGCATATAGACAGGGAAAAATGGTCGACAGGGACATCACACCTCAATCAAGAAGTGAAAATATAGAGACCATATCAAGACGACCTTGAGAATTCGCAGAGTTTAATGCGCAGTGCATTGAAAGTCATTATTTACAATATAATATGAATATCTAAACACCACAAGGGTCTCAGCCAGCTAAGCCCATACTATTCTAAGAAATTAAATCTTACATTTCCTTCGATTCAATAAATACCAGGTAGGAAAACCCAAAAGACAGTACTTTTAAAAATCAATGTATTCTCCTCCGCCATGACAAAATCAGTTTGCAGAAAATGGCAATCTGTACAACTCGATTTTATGATCACATTTCACTGTTGGCACTGTACACTATAAGGGAAGCTGAGGAGAGGCTTTCCCATCATACATTTCCGTATGAACGCAGAGTTTTCTCCCATTTTTCAACACAGCAACAAGCCTGATAGCCTTAGTTCACTCATTGACAAAGCCTCAATGCACAGTGCCTGTTGAGCGCGTCTCATACAAAAAGTTACTGATAAACATAGCTTTCCTCTGCTCTAGTAGTTGCTTGTCTGATTTGGTGTGCATTTTGTCGCTGTTTGTTCGAATAATCATCGAGCCAAATACATTGCCTACAAAAAAACCGAGATACAATAAAAAAAGTATGTCACAAATCCAACAGTAACAGTGAACTATTCAGATAATTGAAAATAGGACATGTCCAAGTCAGTAGTCAAATATTTGCAATTGTTTTTTGTGCATAAGAAGGACACATGACACTGTGATGACATCATAGGTCATATGACCAGTCTTGTTATGTCATAATCGCTGTGAAATCTTGTAGCCCAAGTACCAATACTTTGTGGAGTAAAAGGATTGTTTATGATGCCCATTGGGTTACCATATATGCTGAGCCTTTTTTAAGACAAACAATAAGTTGTGTTATGGAATGATTATTTTTAGAAGGATGGCATACGTACCTAAGGTTGTTGCATCTAGATTGTTTTTATGAGAGTTGGCGAGAAGTTCTAACATGAATTCTATAAGATAGTGAAAAACAGCTTTGTGCGTTGGGGGTAGTCTGTTCACTAACTAAAATAAAAAAAATAACACATACTATAACCATGAGTAGCTGAATACATATGATGGATGAAAGAAATATTTAAAGACTATCCAAAGACAGTTATAGTCAGGCAGTTACTTATGATAAAGTTCTTTAAGTAACTGCCTGACTATAACATGCATTGGTCATTGGGCTTTATAATAACTTTATCACACTCAAGTCAAACAAATTACTTGCAAAATGTTTTTTTGGTTACGCCAGCCTATAAGTGACCCAAATCCTCTTGTTTCATTAACAAAAAAAGAAGCTCTTCAAAGTAGCTTTTAGCCCATCACCAATGCAAAATTATTAATTGCCACCATTAATATAAACCTATAATATATAAACTCCCATGATAATCTTAACTCTTCAGTTGCCTATGACATCAGAAAATGAACTGTTTTAGCAATCACTGCTAGCGCTAGACTTCCAAAGATCCCAATTAAATTAAACAGAGGCATATAAATTGAACTTATACTATGTATAACAAAAATAGGCATTCTGAGACACCATATTTTTGTTGCGAATCAAACACTGCAGATGATAAACATACCTCCTCGCAGGCGAGTCTGTCTGAAGCCTGAGATAGAGCATCGTCATACATAGAGTAAGGTATGACTGGCTCGCGTAATGAGTCCAGGTAAATAAGTAAAGCCTCTGATAGAGAGTGTATAGATCCAGCTGAGAGATGGATACAGTCAAGGATACACAAAGATATACATCATCGGTCAGAGTATCCCATAATGCAATACTGTGGAATTCCCATTAAAATCAAGGGAGACTACTCTGTCATGATCTACCAGAGATTTTAAAGCTAATGTAACTTTTTTTGAATGATGTTAACAGGCTCGATGACAATTTTGACTTCTAGTTTCTAGTTTGGCTTGATATTGCAAATGGAACTATGACCGCTTGATTTCTCGCACCAAATAAAAGCAAACAAGTCAGACTATGTGACAGGATGATGCTGACGGTATTAAAGAATGATTCAATCAAGCAATCAATCAATAACTCAATCATTCACTTGGTTTGTCGGTCAGTCAGGCTGTCAGTCAGTCACTCAATCGATCGATCAGTCAGTCAATCAATCGCTCAGTCAGTCAATCAATTAATCAATAACTCAGTCAATAACTCAATCAATAGCTCAATCAATCACTCAATCAGTTAATCAGACTGTATAAGAGGATACATAGTTGAGCAGATAGAGACGTATCTAGAGATTCGCGTATAGAAACTATTTCCTGGTGTAATCCACGCTGCTGAAATAAATCCTCCTACAGATAAATCCAAAATCGTTACAAAATATCTACTGCCGTATCACCTCATATATCAGTGACAACATTATTGTCAACAAAAGTGACTCTTATGTCAATATATTATACGACATATTATGTATTTGCTCGCTGCTTATATATTTAAGAGACATGTTAACATTTTTAAGACTATAAGGACAGAGTAAATCTATCTAAAAGATACACAATATGGGGGGAATCTTAATATTGTCATGTTTATTGCGACAGTGAACAAAGCAGATGGACAAGTTAATCAGGATGTTCTATTTGAAAAACAAATTTCCTTACAAACTTTTTAGTTTCGCTTGATTGCTGTTGCCCCTAATTGGTATAATGCAGGCAAGTGACCTAGGTGGACAAATTGGAGCAGAGTAAACAAACACAGAAGCTGTTTATAGAACATCAAATCCGCTACACTGGGAATGATTCATTTCTTATTAACTTTAAACCCAACGAAAGACCAACAGATGAGGTTAAGTGTTAATCGGTGAATGTGACGGTGAATCCATTTGGGAATGCACCAGTACTGACTGGTAAATGCAAGATGAACACTCACCACCGATTTTCCTTTTTTACTAATATTATCTAGTAAGAAGTATAATTCTTTAGGTATCGGCATAGATGCTTTCCCTGGTTCTGTTACTTGCAGTCCTTTTTCCTGTTGAAAAAACAACGAGATGGTAAATTACTCCATATAAAATATTAGTAAATGTTATGCTCTGTTAGCGTTGTCGCAAGTTGAGGTTGATAGATAGGAGTTGCTCTCTACTGACCTACTTACTATGAGTTGCAACTCCCGAGTATACAATCTGATTCGTGATATAATTTCATGATTAGTAGATCCTATGTTATGCTAGCGTTGTTGCAGATTGAGATTGATACTAAGGAGTTGCCCCCCTACTATCTAAGAAGTGCAACTCCCAATTGATTGCGCGACACCTTGATCTTTTCTCATATAATAGTCATTTTGACCATTGATGATATTTGGGTTTCTAAAATCCAATACCTTATCTCTATCAGAGCAAACAGCTGCAAGTGTTTTGAGAAATATACTGTTTCTATAATACATTTATAACCATACTACATATATTGATCATAAAATGGTATGGTTCATATTATAATATGCTATAGTCACTGATGGGTTAATGGATGAGGGTAACATATCTGACCCTATACAAGCCTATGACTATTCATATGTGGTTGATATAATACATATACATAAAATAAATCATAAATTCATGAAGTTCATATCATAATATCCTATATTTATTTACGGCTTCGGTTTATATTATAATATTATATTATATTATTATAATATATGGACTATACCATATTATAATATGTTTTACTTCATATTTTTATATGGTATAGTTTGTATCATAACATAGTTAATATTATAATATGAACTCAATTATATTATAATATGTTTAATATGAATTATATACATACCAGTTGGTGTATTTTCTCTGGAGGAGTATCTCTGATAGGTGTGGGTGAATGTGTCAGTGCTTCTAATGAACATCCGAAGCAGCTTAGAGTATAACTACCCAAAACTGTCAAAAAGAAATCCTTTCCACCTTCTAAGTGAAGCACTAGAATGTCTTCTAATTTATCTTCTCCCGAGTTGAGGGTTGAAGCCGTCTTGTCGTTAACATAGACTTCTAAATCTAATGTGGCAGTATCACCTGTAACAAACAGCAAGAGTGTGAGTTAAAATGAGAGGGTTAAAAGCGCATGTTCTGTCTCTGTTCGAAGACTGCTAAATAAAGGTACCTAAAGGGTGTGGCCGCCATATTTGGCGCCAAGTTCTTCTCAGTTTGCAGGCAGGTTGAAGCACGCCTGGGGTTTCAGTTGAGCCCAGTAGTCAAAAGACTGCAGCAGGATTCACACACATGCATATTAGAGGGAAAACAAGCCTAACCATTATTGTATCTCGAGTTTAAACTGTTTCTTATAATTATGGCGTATATAGGCAAATATAGCAAGGGTGAAAGAAGAGAAAACACACTGTGACTATGTAATAAAGAAATCAGTAGCTTGTGGAGTAATCTTTTTTTATCAAACCTGCCTGCATTTTGAGTTGCTCCCACACGGACAATTGGTGCATCCGTAGAGTTTGAGCAAGCCAAAAGTAGGAAGATTAGACCAATTTTGTACCATATGAAGCTAATGTCTTGGCTCCAATTGGTTGAGGATGTGGAAAGCCAGTGCCAGATCAGACTGTTCTTTCCTGAAAGTTACTATTGGGACATAGAGAAAGTGAAACTGAATACAGTTTCACTTTCACAGTAAATCTCAATAGGTATTTCCATCTGTCCTGGCATTGGCTCTCCAGTATCCAGTAAATCAGTGCCCACACATTGGCTAACCGATCGGAATGCAGAAGTTTACCTTAGGTAAACTTACCAGGTAATATACAGTCCCGGTACGGTCTGATACTGAGCCAATCTTTACTGTAGTTAGTCTCGTGTAATTTTGGTATAAATGAGAAATCTGCGGGAACTTGTCCAGTATTGGTAATCTCTAATGTAAGTCTGCTGCCCTCCATAAATCTCACCTCACCAAAATCCAACTGCAATATAAAGTTGATACATCGACTAAACACACGAATAATTTTATGTAGCCTGTCTTGACAAGCTTTAGTGTGGGGGGGGGGGGGCTGGGAACACCCAACAAAGCTTGGCAAGACAGGCTAAACGATATGGTGATTTGTTGTGTAGGCCTACACTGAAAAAGCGAATCTTCTTGCATCACTTATTTATTGATGATATGGCTGACAGCTGATCACCACAACGGATCATCATAGACTCTGAGATATGAAATGCTACTAGAACATTTCCGGACAACATCAGCATTGTCAAAAACACATAATCATAGCTCTTATACATTATTGGATGAATGTATCTGATCAAAGCTAAGGCAATTTCTTACTGAAATTATTTTTTGGTGCCATTGTGACAAAGAGAGCAGTTGAGAGAATATCAATTTTTTAGAGTAATAGAAATCATATTCTTATAGTTTATGTGCAGTCACATCAACGTTATTCATCCCAAAATCGCCACTGCCGTCAACTCGTGGAAAGTTTGAGTTGCCAATCTAAAGTGTTTCTATAGCATCTCGTATCACCTCGAAACAGATTGTATCATTTGAAAATACAACAACAATTTGTAGTGTCTAGGATAACACAGAGGCTTGGTTACCCATAAGGATGCTAATAATTCTCACCCTTTAGGTTATCATAGATACTAACCATATCCAATAATATAGACACTCACCCTAAAAGATAACAAAATTACTTACCTATGAGGATAACATTGTCACTTAACTCTAATTTGTTGAGTTTGACTTGAGGTAGATACTCATTCTCTAGTTTATCTAAGTGCTTCATCACGTCTTCACACACCGATTTATAACTGTCATTATTTATCACCTTCACCTAAGGGAAACAAATTGAAGTCTGAAGGCACACGATTTATCTTGAATGGTAAAGAAGCTTTTCCCTGAAGCCTGCAAAACCTTTCTAAAATGTTTACAGCTAGGATGCGCAAAATGTTGAGCCCAGCACGAATGTTTAATGTCGGAAATCCTACATGAGAATGATTACTATCAAAGATCTGTTCTTTGCAAGCAGGAGAGAGCACCTTATCACAGACGACTGTCTGAAGAGAGCACCTGCTGCCACAATAAGACACTATGACTGCCTGCCAAACACTGTCAGTTTAACAGGTGCTCCGACAGACTGACAGGTGCTCCAACCTCACGACACTTCAGGCCTGTCACAGCTGCATTGCACAGTCTTAGTCCTAGTCAATGCCTACATGATAATACTGATACTAAATTATAGATTCGTAAAGATTGTCGCAGCTTGTGTGCTATGTTTTAGCGGCAATACAGCAGTGGTCTCATTCAACTTCCCTGATGAGTTTCCCTTTTCTAATCTTTGTCTATATACACATTTCATTAGTTGATAACGATAAATGAGATCATAGAATTATATGCAGCGATTGGCTTATTGCAAAGTCTTAGTACTAGTAAAAGTGTACAAGACAATACTAAGTTATAGATTATTAAAGATATTAGTCCGATGTGACTTCCTTGTCTTGACCAACTAGTACTCAAGCTAGCCTGTCTCGACAGTGTAAACTAAAGCATGCTTAGTCATCAATGTGACTCAAGTCTTACCACAGAGATTATGGCTAGGCAACAATAATACTATGACTTCAGAGTCAACTATATTATAAAAAATTTAATTGAATTGCTGTCGAATTGCATCTAATACCATCCGGTATTTGCTGTGAATTGCTAACAAACTTGAATTTTGCAAAAAATTATACTTGAATTTTGAGGAAATAAATGTGAATTTTTAGAAAATAAATAAATAATTTGGTACGCTTGCTGCTGCCACCTACCTTAATATCAAAAGTATGGCTGACAGGTTTGTGGTCTGACAGTAGTAGGCCCATATGTGAGTCATACTTGAGTGGTTCTATATCAGCTCCACGATGTAATATCCTGTCTGTCCATGCTGGACATCCCATCTTCTCGCTGTGAATACCAGAACACAAAAATCGTCAATATTTGAATCTACTTTGTTTCCGTTCACCAGGGTTGCTGAATAGTAATGTGTATATCTATATATAATATATAGAGTGAGGTTGCCTGAACAATTCTTCTTTTTGAAATGATTTTCATTTGTTGTGATAAAACAAGCAAACTGAACATTGATTAGGTATAGTTAGGTTTGGCTAGTTTGGCCATGAATTTCACTTCCATGGCTGTGCAAAATGGCGAATTTTATACGATGGAGTCAGCGGCTAGAAGGGGAAAACTTCAATTAAGGTCAAATCACATCAAACTTAAGTGCTCTGTGCTAGTGAAAACTCAGAAGCATACATTTGTCTCTGCAGCATAGGGCCTGGTATAGACTGAGTTAGAAGGCACAGAAAATTAGTCTATGGCACAAGACTATCCTACAACAGAATGGGATTTAGGAAAAGAGTATAGGGTAACCAGTAAGACTAACTCATCTTGTATCATATTCATTAGTGCCAACGTCATACTTATAGGAGGGAGGGAAAGTTATCTGTGATTCTTTGTATCCTTCAAATGAGTTATTAGCCTCCCTCTCGCCTATAAGCTGTAGAAATATATGACATGCAGGCATGATTAGAAAGCAAAATTTTTGTCATAAGGGTGAAAATTGATACAATTATGCTGTCTTTGGCTGCTCAAGTAATAGCATTGCCAGGGAAAAAAATCTACAGCATATTGAGAGTTCTACCCAACCTATATATATATATAATGATATAACGAAATATGAGTCGATTTCAATAATAAACATAATTGTTCTTTGAAAGCAAATTTAGCATGAACATTCTCGAATTAGTAAATTAGCTTACTTCTTAACGATTGCTCATCTATATCTGAATGCTCTAGATTAGCAATTGATGAGACTAAAAACGATGAAGCTCCACATCGATTTCAAACACATGACTTGTGCAGTTTATCCTGTGTGAAATATGAAATATTGATATACCTGATCTTTTTGTAGCAGTGGAGTCCAGTTTTTATCTATTATCAGATGTTTTACTTTTTCTATTGGTATATCTGTTATCCTGTAGTTCAAATCTCCCAACCAGAATATCAAACTACAATAAAACAAAACAACGCTATATAATACATGTTTGCTACAATAAGCACTAGAAACTGAATTATCTGCAAGTTTCCTAGCCTACTTTTTACACAAAGAAACTCAACACTTGGCAATCTTTTATTTATCAATTTCTCAACTGAAGTTGTGTCCTCGTGGAACAAGGAAAGACAACTGACAATCCCAACACGTTGCAAGAAGCATAAATCTGCTATCCATATTATCACTGACATGCCATGAAAGGGATTAAAAGAGTTTCACCTTTGTCATATATGCCAAATCGTTCGAGGGGTCATATCTGACTGGTGAGACTTTTTTTTCAAAAGATTGAAATTGACACTGACAAGAGATAAAAGGATTCAAAGGGTTTCACTTTTGTTATATAGCGATATAAGGGACATATATTCCTTCCTGGTGAAACTTTTCCAAAACATTTAAAACAACACATTCACATCTTACTCATGACGAGCTATGGTGAGGTTGTTAGAGTTGACATCAATGAATGGTCTGCTGAACGCCATCCTGTCCTTAATATCTCGGTAATCCTGATTACGTCGCTCCTTCTGCTCCATATGAGCAGCTAAATGTGACGTGATAAAACATACCGAAGTGTTGTGTACCTCCAGGCGTATCGCGACCCCACCTTTGTTGCCCTAAAACAGCAAAAACAACCTTGAACTTTACAAAAAGTGTGATATTTTTAGCATATTTAGATTTGAAACAACTGTTTGTATTAAATAAATAATATGGGCAGTTTAGTGCATCAATCAATTCACCGGTAACTTGTGATTTCATTCTTCCGTTTTTGTGGAAATTCAGGATATAAGAATGAGAGATGGTCTTTGGTTCAGGGTAAAGTGGAGTCAAGTAGATTGAGCTGAAATTTCCCAGGGCCAACCAGTATGTTGAAGGAAGGGATTCCAAGGTTGTGAGAAAACATCTGCCGTCCTCATTCATTGCGAGATGCAAAACTTGAAAGAAGATATCATAAATTGAAATCTTGAGCAATGTTTCAGAGTTATGTTATCGCAGCAAAAATAGGTCAGATTTAGTTTTCCAAATAGTTTTATCACAACAACTCAACAATTATTAAAATCATAGAGGGTGCTTAGATCAGTGTATCATACTTCTACTGAGTTCAACAGAACAATGCAGCACACTAAAATCCAAAGTGACGAAAACAAGTCAAGGATACCGCACTGCATAGCCGACTAATTGTCAAACACAACCAGCAGACAAGTCTTCCATTCTAACAATTGTTTGCTTAAAAACCAAAGATGCGCTCAGATTTAGTAGGTAATTTAGATCTCTTAAGTAATTTTGTTCAACAATACTCTTCTACTTTTGAGCCTTTATATACTGTGATCATTGTTCTGTGTTGCCTCTAAAGTCTTGTCTCAATTTTCATGTGAACACGACTCAGTGGATTTCAACAGAGTTTTGACCATAGAGTTATATCTCTATGGTTCTGACAAGTATGCAATAAAAGCACGACAGCTTGAAACATGCTAGAAGACAAAACAATGAAAGTCTTTAAACTGATCGGCAGCTCCGAGGTTGAGAAGAGGTCACAAAACCACAGGTTTGGCAGGGATTATTTGATATTCCGTGCTAGACCAAATTTAAACATAACTCATGACGAACTACTTGGACACATACTACAATCAATTAAAACATTTCTTGTATATTGTGAACGGTGGTAAATTCCAGGTAAATATGTATTCAACTTTGTATTTCTCTGATGTTCCAATCAAGATCTAGTCAATGATACCTTATTAGAGATGAATTGAATCCCCTGAGAATTCCAAGTCAACAGTGCATTCTGGGAGAATTGTTTTGACACCTTATTTGGCGCCAGAGTGACTTTCAATATGAGAACCTCACATGTCATAAATGAGATAAACTCAGAATAAATCATCGTGCGATCTCAATACGCTATTCAAAAACCTAAAGAGTGCGCGCTTATTGCCTATATAAATAACACAATATCACATGTCACAATCAAAGCTACGCAGATACTCGTTTTAAATGCCAGGATCACAAAACATCAAAAATGAAGCAGAAAAATAAAAGCACATCGTCGACACAACAAATGGAAAAAGATGCAGCATGAAAAAAGGGTTTGCTTTCAAGAATCAAGTTGTGTGGAGAGGGTTTAATGAATGCTGATTCGTTCATCAAAGTACACTGACATTGAGATTACACTATTGACAGGGGTATATCTGGTCGTTAGAGTACAAGTAAAATTTGACTCGGGGCGTCACACCTAACTCCATGTGATGGTACTCAAGCTAAGTGAATTAATTCATTTAGCATGAGTACCATCGCAGGGAATTCGGTGTAACGCCTGAGTTCAATCTTACTCATTAGGGGCGTGAACATGCTAGGTACTCATACTAATTTGACTCTATCGCTCAGAGATATACATGCAACAGTATATCACGTGATCAATGAGGTTAAGAGTGTTGTTTGCTCATGAAAAGTAGAGAGTATAATGAAGATATACAAAATAGTTTACCAGTGGTTTTCTCTGCATATTCTAAATACAACAGAGGAAAAGACGGGCGGTTAGTTTTAAGATAACTGCTGGACAACTCTAGCAATTTGTTGGTGGGCTAGCCTGTCTTCTCAAGCTTTGTTCGGTTTGGAGGGGGAATAAAGCCCCCCCCCCCCAAACAAAGCTTGTCGAGACAGGCTTTTTGTGGGCCTACTACATAGATTGGTACGATTTGATTTATTACTGGACATATATGGAGCTGAGTTAAAGACTACCCAAAGACAGACGCATGTTATACTCAGGCAGTTACTTATGATAAAGTTATGTCAGACTCGCATGGTAACAAATTCAATGCTCTTCTCGGTATTAATTGTTGATGGTGACCAGGCAATTCTGACACAACTTTATCAAAAGTAACCGTCTGACTATAGCATGCATTGGTCTTTGGGAAGTCTCTAAGTTAAACTTGTACATGTTTTCTTCAGCTCACCAAATTGACTGGCTGAACCTGGGAATTTCAATTTCAGTTATTCCTCATTACAATATTGATTGGTTCCACCCGCTAAGCTGATCTACAAGCTTTCCCAAATTCCAAGATAGCCAAACTTTTCAAGTGGTTTAATTTTAGAGAAGACTAAAGTTTGCAACTCAACATGGCCTGTGTATTATTTGAGGTGGACATGTGGTGATACACATATTATACAAAACAAAAAATCAACACGCACACCTCAGAAAAAAAGTTAATAATGGGATCAGCATATACAGCCTTTGCACTTACCATGAATCCCATGATACCGGTTGGGACGGTACCGGTAGCCACCCCATCTATGTGCTAAACAAGAGAATCTGAGACAAATACTACCAACATCACTCCAACCATACGAACAAGCTGTACCTGTTAGAAAAAAAGAGTTGAAATATCATTTTACAGCTGAACCGTTCAGTGAAAAAAAGCAGCACAGTTAGCTGAAATCGTTCACTCACTTTGGAGTTATTCTCCCTAAACAAACATAATACAATAATTTCTGTTTCAAAAAATAAACCATGTATATTTGAGACAGCGACATCAGTCAAAGTTTCTCAACCGCGGATCCAAATGTTATGAATCACACACCTTCCCTCCCACACCCCCCCCCCCGCATATTGATAGTATGGCAAGCTGAAATTAATCAAACCTCATTACTTTTCATAAACTTCAACCTCAGCAAACTAACGTTGGTGTTTGGTTACATTAGGACACTCCATAACTAGTGAAACTTGTTAATAGTCACACTTCCAGGGTACATCATGATGTTATGGCCTGGCGAAGTTCTAATTAGAGTTCCACACCCGTCATGGAAGCTTGTTGTGCGAAACAAACATCAGCACGCCAAAGACTACTTCTGCATTTAATGACTTAGGTTTTTCAATAGTACATAAACATCCCCAGCAATTCATGTTTATATTTGAAGCAAAACCAGAGACCATCGACAGAAAATGTAATGCGTATATATAGATTGGTTACCAAGCAGACCTGGGGGCATAAGGGAGCCACTGTCTTCCCAAAAAGCTAAATAAACTGACCTATAACCACTAACATTTAATAATAATATATATATATGACTTAAATTTCTTTGAAAGTCACACAGGGTCGCTTTGTACCCATCAGGTTTTTTGCCTCCTCTGCCATGTTTTCTATAGCTCTGTCAATTAACCCCAGAAGTTACTCAGACCTGAAGTAAATTGACTGCCAGACTTTATTTTTGACAATTGAGAAAAATGATACAAGTACCATCAGCTTTCTACTGATTATGGAGATGAAACAAATTGGAAATTCAAAACTAACGCAAACTGCTTTTTCTATTGCATATTGCTAATGCATATTGCCGGCAGATGTAACAGTCAGTCAACATTCAATTCAAAATACTAGTTCACTATGATTGTGTACACCATCTTTATTTTCACATACACACTGACACGCTTCCACAGCGAGCTGCTGTTAGGTTTCCACTGATCACGAAGACATCACTTGAGTAGCTGATGCAAACATCTTTGTCTATTGCGTATTGACTGAAAATGTAACAGTCAAGCAACATTCAATTCCAGCTGCTTATGTACTATGTGAACAGCATCTTAATTCTCACATACACACTGACACACTACTTCCAGAGCGAGCTGATCATTCATATCACACAGCTTCATTAATTACATCAATAACATCAATACCTTACACCTGCCTCGCACTGTAAAGTTTCATGAGCAAATGGAACTACTGGTCATAATCAGGGGTCATACAACGAGAGAAGATTGAACCTACCTACATTCATCATGCACTGACACATTTCATTAATATATGAGTGACCCTACGAAGTTGCACACATAGGCAGATAGGCAGATAATATTGTGGCCTTGGCCTTACCGAAATCGGAACCATATTACAAAATAAAGAATTTTGCTTCACATGATAAAATAAAATATTCAAATTGCAAACTCATTCCATATGCTTGGACTGCAAAGTCACACACATATAAGCAGATTATAGTGTGGCCTGTTACAAAATGAAATGGCACCAGGTTAACAGATATATAGTTGTATCAAAGCAAACTTGTTTTTAGGAGACATCTGCACAAATTGTAAAGTGAACTTATGGGTATACTTGTTTATACGTCGTGCTCTTTCGTAAAGAGGGAATCGGGTATCAAATGTAGATATTTGGCTATATCTAAATTGATTTTTATTTTTGCTGATTCTATTTCAGTCTGGCTTGCTTCACTCTCTCCAACTCAGTGCAGACTTCGGATCAACTTACTAGTGATCTGATGACTCACTATAAGTCACAGGCCATACGTCAGGGCTATGTGTTTGTACTGGAACTAGATATACTCGGAAATCCACTCGGTCTCGCTAAAGACGTGTCCAGAGGACTCAAAGACTTCTTTCATGTAAGTGTGAAAGGCTCAATGCCAAGCCTTACTACCTAAGCATAAATGCATAGATGACTTATATCCTCCAAAATGGCAATTTTGCTGTCATGTTGATCTAAGATCCACTCTCTTTTTCAGCTGCAAAGTTATAAATATCAATTGTGTATACCTTTTGCACCGTTATATACTCTGGTACTCTTAGATACCAACCAGTCTTGCTAACCGATGGGTTTTCTTCCATCACAATTCAAATGGTAACTTCTTTAGTTTCCTTGGAACAAACATATTAAATCGTTAATTGCTATCGTAATTCCAACTAGAGGTACTGCATACATTGATGCAAATTCATGGATAAGTTGTGGAGAAATTCCGTCAGTACATAACTTTGTGTCAGAATTGGATCTAACTAAAGTTCTGGCAGCTTAAACATTATGCATTGACTGGCATCCCAATAAAGACCTTTAAAAACTCAGGCACGCTACTTGACAAATGATAACAAGGGGTCGGCTGTAGCATTACCGTACTGAACTTTCGGAACAATCAAATACTGTTTTTCACATACATACATTGCCATATGCTAGTTCAGGGCCAGATATTTTCCCCTTACCCATGAATATATATCAGTAATTGCCTACTTTTTCAAAAACTGCTTCACCATGTCATTTTGTTACAGAGCGCCAATCCACTGAATTACAATAAGAGCTCCCGCACAGCTATAATACTTGGTATGAAGTCAGCATATGGTAGCATTGTTGGTGGTATCGCGGGAGCAGGGAGTAATATCACTGAATCAATCGGCAGGGGAGTCAACACCTTATCATTTGATAAGAACTTCATCAGGGTAAGGCCTTTGATTACTTGAAAAGGATGAGATACCTACGGCATATTTTACTATAATGGCTTCCCTAGGATGTCAAACCCCTAATGCATGTTGAACAAAGGTGGCAAGTATTGAACAAAACAACCATCATGTCATGATAACAGCTATGGTCCAATGAAAATACACGTACAAGCGGCCATTCGGGCTAGGAAGGTAGTCCCTAAATTTACAACTATTTTTAAATCTTAGATGTTCTCAACCTAAAATATCCACTGATTAATTTTTTTGGTGCAGCTTAATTACTGCCGTGATTATTTCGACGAGTGCCGTCTTTCGTAGTCAGGCCCCATAAATCATAAAATTTAAATATTTCAAAATTTATTGAATGTTGATTAAAGTGACCTATAATCTCTTTGTCTCATTTTTCTCTGAAGCCTTCCGAGGAATATGAGTAGCCCGCTTCAGTGTTATATCCATATTTTCTCTTTACAGTCTAGATTAAGACGCATGAAGAGTCAGCCGTCTAATTTTGGAGGCTCACTGATTCTGTCAGCCAAGAGCTTTGGCTATGCTGTAGAATCTGATGTGGGAGTTATCATCCTACAACCCAAGAGAGGTGAGCTTATTTCACACAAAAAAACTTATTCCAACTTATGACCAATTGTTCTTTACCTACTGGAATTATGTCACTGTGGTCTGATGTTCTTGCCGAGCGTTGCATAACAGGGTTCCGAAATAAAGTTTTACTGTGTTACTTCAAGTCAATTGCACAATAATGGCAGTGATGGGGACTTGCAGAGCACACCATTTTCATCACATATAACACTGTACCCCTAATACCAATTAATATGATATATCGGTGTAATTTTAGAAAATTAACAATACATTTTACACAACTTCAATATCATCTCCATTTCTGTTTTTTCATCGCGCCATTTTATTTCTTTTCTCATCAGGTGTACAACAGCAGGGTGCTGCTGGCTTCTTTAAAGGTGTAGGTAAGGGAATTAGTGGTATTGAAGTGAAGCCTGTCGGGGGAGTGTTTGATTCTGTAAGCGTTCTGTTAGATGGATTCAGGAGAGTTACTCAATACGGTACTGAGAGGGCTGAGAGAGTGAGACCACCACGCAGCAGTATTCCCTCGGAGGTAAGTGCAAATTGATACACGAATGGATATCCATATTCGATTCCCGTAGGTCTGTATGCTCCTATCTACTGCTCGCAGCAAATCAAAATCACCAGTTGGCATCAAATGAGAATACAACTCAGCATTTCTGTTGAGTTGCACCATTTAAAAAAACCTTTCGTTGTGACGTTTTGGGATTGCGACGTTAGTGGAACACTAGATGGCAATGTTTTGTCGTTTGTGGGCTCAACAGTTGGGTTACCACTCACATGATGAGGCTAAGTGTACCTAGCATTGTATCGTACGTCTTTTTATAGCAAAGTGATAATGTGTTTGGGAGTTTATGTTTTAGTATACTGACGTAGCGTCTTTTTTGCTCACCGTGATCAATTTTTGATCCCGTAGTTTCTGTAAACAATCCTTTCAATCAATTTATTGGATAATATATAGTCACCCACAAGGTTGTCACTCAGGAAAATACAACAGTCCTAGCCTCAAAATAATTTTTCTGGAACATTTCAAGAAGCCTCAGTTCATGCTGTTATATTGTTGCATTACAGGGACTGACTCGATTCCACCCTTACTTGGCTGATGGCGTAGATATGGTAGATGACCTAAGCTCATACAGATACACAGTGGACATTGTATACTGGGCTCATCTGGAACTGAAACACACCAGCTACTACAAAGTAAGCAATCATAATACTACAAACTTTATATGCTATTCCAGGCCCCATTCGGGGCAAATGAGAATATGCTTACAGAATGTGGAATGATATTTAGCACATCTTTTTAGGTCACTCTTTTACAAGTAAAGGTGGGCAAGCTAGGGTAGTATATGTAGAGCTCACCTCCATTAGCAGCACGGGTAGTGACTGGGATTTGAACCTGCGACTCTCAGATTAAGAAGCTTGAAATCTAACCACTACTCCACCATACCATGCCAATTGTCTCCCACCTGTTATCTTTGGTCCATTGATGTGGCCTAGTTATCTCCGTAAGGAATTTGATGCGAAGTTGTAGAGTGAGAGGCGGGCGGGCACACGTTAGATGCTCACATTTATGTAACTGACTCTCACAATCAGTGATACAAATGCTAATTTCGTCATTTCGATGTCAGGTTGAAAAATAACCCTCAACATGATATCGATTTCACACAAAAGAAAAAATGCTTTTAGAAGATTAAATTTGTGATTCTTTATACTGTGAACCAACAATTAGCACATTGGAGTTTAGGCATGAGTACATGAGTCTTTTAATAGAAAATCAAACATTATCAGTTAGCAAAATTCACAAAGGAGAGATTGAATCAAAAATCATTATAATGCCACACTTCATCCCTAATTTATTATAAGATACAAAAGAAATCCAGCCTCTATTTATATATTTTATTGGCAACCAAAGTCATCTCATTCGAAATGTTTTGCACTCAGTGCCAGAAAAAACAAATTTTAAAACAAAAGAAAAGAAACAGAAAGGAAATAATATCATCAATGATGATGGTCAAGTCGATAATATATGGTTGAATAGTAATGTTTTGAATGAGTTGAACTTCTCTTTAGATATCGAATGTAATGGTAAAGAATTTTCGTATGTAGCAGAATTGTATAGGAATGTAAAGAATTGTATGTAGTTCAAGTTGTAGGGAATTTGACAGTGTCAAAGACCATTTGATTGTTTTGCTAACGAAATGCTAATATATTTGTAGGAATATATACATGCTGTTCACACCATGGCATACATCTCAGCTTCGTATACTCTGGACTGTACCACTGGAGGGACTAACCAAACCAGAAATGAGAAACGATATAATATACCTCAGTCATGTAAGTTTGGTTTGGTTCCATCCTAAATCAATCCAGCTTATTGAATATTAAAGATTAGTAACTTTAAAGATCATTATTTAGTCTATGATATGTGATGCATGCAGAAAGCCTTAGTGTAAAGCCTTAGGAATATCATATCCAGGAGCAGAACAAATCAGGGCATCTTAGAGACTGCAGTTAGTCTTACCCTAGTCATGCCAGAGATATTCTGTGAAACAAAATCTTAAAGACTACCCACAGACCAATGCATGTTATAGTCCGGCAGTAACTTATGATAAAGTTGAGTCTGATTTGCTTGGTAAACAAATTCAATGCTATACTCGGTATGAATTATTGATGTTGGAAAAAGTGCCTCACTGCCTATGACATGCATAGGTTTTTGGGTAGCATTAATTCAATATAGATTATGGACCTTGCTCGGCTGGCAACTTGTTGATTTTTTCCTGTAAGTTAACAGGTGGGTGAAGGCGAAGAGACAGAGGAGAGAACTATAGAGACGGATGATCGGGAGAGTCTCAAATGGTTCTTCAACAGGCTGAAGTGGCTTCATAAATATACGAAAGCTACATACAAGAGCACATCAGGGTGATAAAGCTATCTGTGAAAGCTTACCATATGTGAGCAGCTATAGTAGAAGGCGTTGTGAAATTAATGAAAGCTACATTGAAAAACTATAGTGAATGAATATTAATAATAGTATTGCGTGCTGCGTTGTGTAGGCCAACTATTCTTTTACTGTTGGGTTAGCTTGCTGAGAGCTTCAAAAGATACACGTCGCAGTGCAGCCAACCTTCCTAAATCAACATTTTAGTCATAGGTAAAAGCAATGCCGTATTTCAATATTGCCGAGAAAGGACCAAATTATAATTGCCGGTCAATTCTTGCACAAGTGACTCCAAATCAACTTATATTAAATGTCCCAGATTTTAGATGACACATATTGTCAGTTGTATACAATGTGCTTGTGTTCCAGTATTCTGTCACAATGCGTGTATTTTCTTTACGAAACAATTCAAGTCACATTTGCTGCCAACTGCATATTATGCCTAGTACCTAAAGACTGCTTATATTATGTATATTACAAGTTAACTATCCATTATCAAAGTTTTTCCTGTTCAATAGCTATTTATATAACTGTCAACTATTCATCAATATGTTTAACTTTCTTTGTTTACTACGTTACCAAAGCCAAATCCTTATTTTATCATTGACACCCTACTCAGCTACACTGTACAATAAAATGCTTATTTATGATAATATGCTTTAAATGGATTCATTGTTTTATTTAGCCGATTCTCCTTCAAAAGTTTACCACTGTGGAGGTAGGGGGTCCACAGATATTTCCTCAATGCTGGACAGATTTATTATTTTACAATTGTTAACTATTATTAGTCCATTACCTACCTTATTATTATTATTTACAAAGCCAAATATTGTCCTGTTGTTACATTGCTCAATTATTTTCTTGTCTTGAGAAAGGTTGTCGGTTATATGCAATAAATACTGTTCTCATCACTCTTGTGGAGGTAAAGTTTACATGATTCGTGTAGCCTTGTAACTTTATTTGGTAACTGAAAGCCATGGCCTGCATGGTTCAAGATGGCTTGTCCTACACTTTCTGTATGTGAGTTATTTTCATTGCATCCATGTAGGCACAACTCTTAACGTAATAACAATAGCAATAGCAATAACATATCTGTTGGTAGGTTGAGTAGGTAGAGTCTAAACTTTGCAAACTTGAAGTCATGGGTTTCGATTCGATTCTCTTTTTATGATTTTAAAGGATCAAAGACAGGAGGGAATACTACCCAAACCAAACCTCAGCCTGTCTCTCCCATAATGCATGCTGACAAAATGGACTTGTTGTCACATTGCTCAGTTTTCTTCTTGAATTGAAAATTTTGTGCTATGTGTAATAAATACTGTTCTCGAAACTAATGTGCACATACAATTAACAGTTTAGTAAAGTCTGTAACTTTGAATTGTAAAAGAAACCTGTTGTCATGTTGAATCAAATTTTATTGATTGGTCTGAAAAGTTAGATAAAAAATCATCAATGTAAATCATATGTCTGGTGCAAAACAATTTTACTTGAAGAAAAGTAAAAAATAACATCATGTTGCTGCATTTAAGGTAATGTCAAAGACCGATCCGAATATCAACATATCATATACCGTTGGAAAGCTGCCGAGCTACTGAAAATGAATACCCGAACAAAAACTTGATTCAATGACGTTGGTTCATTTTAGGGAGGAAATGAGGCAGAAAACGCTGTTTTTGTCAAAGCAGATGGGGGAGTCAAATTAAATGCAAGAAATTTCGAAACAGGTGGAATGCATACTTAGAGATTGCGTTCATCGTAAAATTTGATTTTCTTTGATATATGACAAGTCTAAACTGACTTTTTACGTCACACCATACAATGCATTTTTTTTGTGAAGCCGTGAAAATATCTGAAGTTTCAATCATTAATTCAGAACAGATCATAGGCTCGAAACAAAGTTAAATATGATTTTCCCTTAGAGTACACTTCAAATGCCATACCTATTAACTTTCAACAAATTAGCTTGCATATTGCGAAAACAGTAGACTCTCGAATACAGCTAATATTTTTTGCAACTTTTGCTTAACATCAAATGTGCTGTCCAAATGACCATTATTGTGGCCAAACAAAGTTTTTTTGAAAGTTCTCACATACGAAGCCGCTTTCATTAGCCATGGTGCACACAGGAAATGCCAAAATATTTTTTCCCTGCATCTTCGTTTTTCTTGAATTCAACGCAAAATAATGCAAAAAAACAGCTATTTTTTGGGACTTATGAGGTGTTTTTGGCCATTATTTTGTGTTAAATTCAAGAAAAACGAAGGTGCAGTGAAAAAATCTGTTGGCATTTCCTGCGTGCACCATGGGTAATAGAAGCGGCTTTGTATGTGAGAACTTTCAAAAAAACTTTGTTTTGCCACAATAATGGTCATTTGGACAGCACATTTGACGTTATGCAAAAGATGCAAAAAATATCAGGTGTATTCGAGAGTCCACTGTTTTCGCAAAATGCAAGCTAATTTGTTGAAAGTCAATATGTATGACATTTGAAGTGTACTCTAAGGGAAAATCATAATTAATTTTGTTTCGAGCCTATGATCTGTTCTGAAGTAATGATTGAAATTTCACATATTTTCACGGCTTCACAAAAAATAATGCGTTGTATGGCGTGACGTAAAAAGTCAGTTTAGACTAGTCATATATCAAAGAAAATCAAATTTTACTATGAACTCAATCTCTAAGTATACATTCCACCTGTTTTGAAATTTCTTGCGATTAATTTGACTCCTCCATCTGCTTTGACAAAAACAGCGTTTTCTGCCTCATTTCCTCCCTTTAATGACACAACGTCATCGAATCAAGTTTTTGTTCAGGTATTCATTTTCAGTAGCTCGGCAGCTTTCCAACGGTATATGATATGTTGATATTCGGATCGGTCTTTGACATTACCTTAAATTGTAAATTGGCTATAATCTAGAAATGAATTATTGAAATAACACTGGGAAATCATATATCGGAATTTAGTAGCGATTAACATTCTTCTTTAATCCATTCCACAGAATCCATTAGCACAGTTACTGCGCTCACCGTCATATCTGTATATGAAATCACTGGGTTTGCTTGAGCACCTCATCACTGAGCATGTCTTCTCCCAAGCTTTACAGTTTCCATAAAACGAGGCGTAAACCGGTATGCTGACTATGGTACCGATCTTTGTGGGCATCGAGGCATCACTCCATATAGCACGATGTGTGCCACAACTATAACGAGAAGACCGAGATTCCACACAGTGGTCAAGTATTTTTCTCCCCGCTTTCCCATTGAAACGGAACCATGGTCTTCCCTCATCAACCATACGTTGATTATCACAGTTAACCTTTCTACTATCTGTACTAAGATCTGTGCCCTCGTGGTCTTTGCGCCAGTATTCTGTAAGGTTAGTAGCAGACTGACATTCAGGTGGCTGTGGATAGGCGGATGTTGTTGTTGTTGTTGTTGTTGTTGTTTTTGTTGTAGGCTTGGTAGCTAGCTCGGTTGTTGTGATAGTGGACGTGGTAGTTGGTATGGGAGTTGTCAGTTTAGTTGGTGTGGAAGATGGTTTCGAAGTTGTTGGCTTTCTTGTGGTGGAAGTTGGTGTTGGAGTTGTCCGTTTAGTTGTTGTTGAAATTGGTTTTGGAGTTGGCTTGGTGGTCGGCTCACTTGTAGGTGCTGCTTTCTCTTGCCCTGCTGCCTTACAAGAAATCAGCTGATCTGTAAGATCTTCATAAAGAACTTTCTCAGCACTCAGCTGGATATCAAAGTGATCGATCTCTCTTCCTGCACGCTGTCATGTTGATGGCAAAACTTTGCAGCCATCTTTGATCAGTAGCTCTAGCATTACATGATTTCTTTGCCTGTACATCTCGAGCTGGAAATTGGTAGTTCCATGTAAAACAGAAGCTTGAAGAGTTGTCAGCACCATTGCAGTGGCGAGACAATACAATGCGGAGACCATCTGTGAAAGAAATAAGAATAACTCTTTGCAATATTTAGAAAAGCCAAAATATAAGCCTGTGTATGATTCACCAACGCAATAGAGTTGGCAATCTCTCACACTAGGGTCAAGTATCACACAACAATGTTTCTCATAAATTGCCAACAGCCATCAAAAAAGTTTTTCCATTTCTTTGCTATATTGAGTACAGCACAAACAGGTGCAAATAGCTGCAGTTGAACTGCCACGCGATGAAGAGCTATTTTTCCAGAGTTTTAAGAAACAAAAACTTTTCCTGAGCTATTCACTTACCTTGAGCTGGCTATGTTGGCTGGTAGCGCGTTGACAATCTAACAAGAAATGAAGCTATATGCTGCTACGTGCTGAGGGGTGTGTTATTTACATTAAAGATATGTTATCTTATCAATGCGCAACTTTTAGCCTTACTTTCACACCATCTCTACCCTAAAACACTGAGGATCACCGCTACACCCCTAATCATTATCATTATCAATTCCCTGTTTATCAAGATACATGCAATTATCAGTAGTAACCAGTACTTGACTGCCACAGTATTACAGCCTATCACCCTGTAATGGGCCTATTGGTCATCGGTCAAAAACTGTGCCCAATTTTGAAATTGGTTAAAATTTTACTGTCACACGGTAATTGTTAAAAATTTATTTTAACAAAATATAATTTTTGAACTGTCAGTTTCATATCGTGGCATAGTGAGGTGTAAAGGTTTGACATAGATTTATCAGTAGTGACGTACAGAAAAACAATGTCTATTTTTTTTCCGCTTTATGCTTTAATTTGTTAATATAAGATATATGCATTATATATAGAACATGCAGCGGTACAGTCAGGTAGTCTGTGACCAAGCAGCTGCATACCAGAGGAGTGACCGCCTGACTGGAAGGAACCTTAGCTACCCCACTCATGCACTAAAGCCCAGCACGACTCCCTCATACCCCCAACCCATCATCCGCACACCCCTAATAATGGTCTAACAATGGTTGACCTGTATCAGATGTGCGCGGCGGACAAGTAAGTCATACCAATTTCCGTCCAGCTTTAGCTCTTGTCCGTCCATGTCCGTCTGTTGGGCAACATTGGGCATTTTGCCATGCCCATCTTTTGTCCACCTTTTTATGCTGTCGGTCCAATCAAAGAGTTAGAGACTCTAACTCCTTGGTCCAATGTCCGTCCATATTTGTTAAATAATCGTCCATGTCCATCCATCGAGCAAAGTTGGACAGACTTCTATGCCCATCCCTGTCTATCTTCTTATGATTTTTTGTCCAATGTCTGTCAATTAAAGTTAGATGTTCATGCGTGTCCGCTATTTTTGCATGTTGGACATTGAACTGCTTTTCCAACTCGTACTGTGTCATAGCAACCGTTGATTGAGACACCATTAGGTTTACTAAGTCTGGTACACTGGCCTAGAAGTATATCGCCCGTGACACTTCAACTTCAACCTGAGGATAACGCCATGCCTTTCCTCAGATATACTCACTAGTTCATATCGAGCATTGCTCATCAATCGATGATAAATCGTGTCAAGAAGCTAGTATTCTTGATGTGATACCCCATGGCCTATAAGCGGTATTTTTATGGCGTTTCTATTCCATTCACTCATTTTTAGCACAGGAGTGATTGTAGTAGGATGTGCTTTCTGACACCAACAGTTACCTAGTCCTAAGGGTTTGTATTTGTTCTTCCATTAAAGAAAGAAATTATTCTGACACCATGTTTGTCTGATACCTTTGCAGCACATTGCTGACAGTTGAAATTGTAGCAATGCTTTCGGACGGTCCTCATTAGCAGTAATAATCATTTAAGATATGTGAATGTCTAAACAAAACTTGATTGCCAAATAGAAAATGAATTTCAATACAAACATGTGGCTTGTCTTAGTTTATGGCTCGACTGTGCGTCATGACCTTATCAGTGAACTTCTAAATTTAGCTTATGCTTGTTACTTCAAATGTTGAGTACCTGCTGATAAGCTTTAAGTATATCAACAAATTGGTTAAATTATATGACAAGCGTGACCCTGACATTGTCATCATTCGCTCATTCTGAAACTGATATCCAAACTGGTAGGTTTAATGATTGATGGAAGATTACTAGTCAAGACTGAGTACATCATTTATAAGTCTGATGAAGCATTGATTGAACGAGGTAAGTTTTCGGAATTGATGAGTACATTGAGTTACAGTAAGGGAGTCATGTATTCAATCATCTGTTGTTTGGAGCGTTTTCCGTGTAAACCTATATTGGTATATGATACATGGTACTTTAGTATGCCGCATTACAAAACTGGTGAGCAATGTAACATACTACCTAATCTTATGTGTTCAATATCAGGTTGGAGATTTAGAAAGAGTTTGTCAGCACATCATGCCTTTATTGTTATAATTTCTCGATATCTCTTGTGAGGGGAATAGTTGGTCGCCACAGTTCTAATACAAAATAAGCTTTTTCATTGTATTGAAATCTTGAATCTCCATTTGATTGTTCTATCAGAGAGAAAAGGCTCACTTAGACGCACATTCAACTGCGTGAGTGGATTAAGCATACTGTTCCTGTCCAACAGAGAAAATATCAACATAATAGCAAGTTATCCATTTAAATTGTCATCTTATCATGGATGATACTTATCGACAAGGCACTCTGTCACAACTCTGTCACGGTGTGCATCGCGATAAGAGGACTGAGCACTAACTGTGTCACTGTGTCACTACGCCAACAAGACACTCTGTCACAATATAGTTATGTCACAAAGCATTGAATGTGTCGCTGTGTCATTGCGTCACAGTGTCACTGTGTCACAAAGGAATTAGTACACTACCAAAATACAAAGCAATATATTGTCTGGCAGCCTGCTTTACAGCAAAATGCAATATTTTTTACGCAGATTAAACTTAGAAATTATCCGCCTGCATGCTCATCCATGAAGTATTTATTCCCTGAACTTTACCAGGCCAATAAGATACCACTTGCAAATACTTTTACTTTTCCAAATAGAATAAAAATTAACTTTTTCATTGTCAGGAGACATTGAGCAATAGAAGTCATTAATTTTTACAATTCTGCAAAGTTTTTTGCCTTCATCTTTCAGTAGGCTTTATAATCATGACAACACTGTGTCAGTTGATCAAGAAACCCTGAATCTTGAGTTCCCATACCATATTGAGTTCAATTATTTGCAGACAAATAAGAATTAAAGATTGCTGGCTAACTTGTAAAGAAGAGAACCTTGAGAATCTCCAGAGAACCGTGAACCAAAATGAAGACTACACATGACAGGTACCATTTTCTGACTATGCCAATATAATCTGGAGTAGTAGTTTACTTTCCATGTTACCTGGCTCATATCCTATCACGGCCGTATCATTAATTTATTAAAGTCTATTTTAGTGGTTTAACGTTTATTATAAAATGATCGGCACATGGGACGTATTCTGTATAATAAAAAAAAAGAACACAACTTGATTTTTATAAGAAAACTTGAGACTCTTCTACAATCTGGAAAAAATAGCATGAGCAGACGATTTAATAAAATATTAAACCATGTTAAAAGACGTCATGAAATCACCTTTAAACTACTGCTAAAACAGCTATGCTTTGCCCAGCAGACCCTCCAGTCAAAAATTTAAATAGAGAGTTGTGGCATCAAAACATCTAGCCAGTAGCTTTGCATGGAGTTTTATGAGCTCTAAAAATGTAGGGAGGATATTCTTCCCCAGCCATCCGTCATTAGTGATGACAAAAGTCCAACGCTAATAAAAGTAAAGGATCTCAGCTAAATCTCCCTACTTTTTGAGAGCTCATATAACTTCATGCAAAGCTACTGGCTAGATTTTTTGATGTCACAACTCTCTATATAAAATTTGTTGACTGGTGGCTCTGCTGGGCAAAGCCCAGCTGTGGCAGCAGTGGTTTAAGCTTGAAAGAAATTGTCTTGCTATCATAATAGGTAGACTAAGCTTTGTCTTCACTTTCTCGTCTAGAGTAACTCAGCATCACTTAGATAATTATGGTCCTAGTTAGTAACTAATCCAAAACAGAAAAAATTTATAAGTGGGAAGAAAATAAATGCATGATAACCTCTATAATAATAAGGGCTCTTGCGTTCCAGCATTAACGGTTTGATGTTACAGTTTTTTGTCTGGGTTTTCAGATTGTTTCATCTGGTTTTTCAAGCAAGATCTATTTAATATTACTTATTATTGTCCCAATAGAACTTGTATGCGATTAACATTAAATTTCCTTTTCACAATTCTAGACTAATTATTATTGAGCTCAATTCTTGTCTAATGTAGTGATTAATGTGCCGTAGACATTGTCACAACAACCTCCAGTTTATGTAGGGCATCCATCATCTTTTCAATCAGAATTCCATTATCGTCAAAGAGAAGATCTGAAGTAAAATCAGAAGAAACCCTTTCAGATGCAAAAACATTACGTTTCTACCAGGCAATGTCTATTACCACCATAAATCATGCGGCCATTGTGATAATGTTGCCATAAATTGTGATGATTCACTAATCATTACCTTATTCGAGACATTGGACACAAGGTGTTTTTAACAGATGCCAAATGCCATAGGCATTTACTAACTTGCACATCTGCATTTTGCAAGTCGTGTTGACAGTGATACTAGCAGGAATGGAGTTTCAATCTGCTAACAGTTATGTGTTTGAACCTATACCTATGTTTATTCTTAGTACAAGAATGAGCTCTCTTGGTATACGCAAAGCTCGCAAAGGACATTTGACAGAAACTGCTGAGCAAGTAGTACTAAAGAAGAGGGGCAGAAGAGCAGCACTGACATCAGATGACACTGGAGTAATACTCGAGCTGAGGAAGACTCACGCCAGCACTTCAAGCATTTGACATTTTTGGGGGATGGGTCGGAGTGTGCTGTTTTATGAGAGGGGTTGCTGAAAGAACCGATTGGACTTCAGTTCGCCTTTGCTTTTGTACCTGTACGTTTGAGCTAAGGATATTTAAATCCAGCGAGTTTTTTATACCATATTTACATCAATATAGCGTGGAAGAGGACAGCCCAGTAAGTTCGCGAAATCTAAGCTGACCCCTCAGGAGCCAGCAAAGAAATTACGTAACTCCGCCAGCTTTGTGACAACAGATGAAAGTTCTGCAGCATCACGTATTTCTCTTACATATACTCCTAGTCAACTGTGAGTAATTACTACAACAAAATACACATACTGATACTCACCTCGTTTTAGTGAAGGAATAAAAGGTGGATAAATATGTTTCTCTACAGTATTCTCTCACCTCCAGTTACTCCAGCCCTACATTGAGTGACTATAAGTGTGACATTGAATACATATATATTTCAAATTTGTGTTGCTAGAGATATTTTTTCCTTTCATCGATGAGACCGAAAACTGTTGTCCCATTTGTTGGAATTGCCCTATACCCCGTGGATGGATCTGGTTTTGACCGTTGTACCATTGAATGCTATACTATAACTTGTAACGCAGATCAGAGGTTTGAAACATGGGCGTAGAACCGCTCCCAATTAGGAGGGCATACAAAACCTAAACTGATGTTACCGCCAACCATCAGGGACATTGACATCCCCTAACATTTTTTCTCAACAACGACCCTGCGCGGTGTCATTCAAAATATGATACTCAAAATTTGTTTATAGCTTGGGATTTGTATTTATTCATGAGTTGATGCTCTTCCTACCATAAGGGAAAACAACTCCAAACATCAAACTCAACCTTGGACCGTTCACTATATCAGGATTAGTTGAGTACAGTATTTAACCACGAGATAATCAGCTGAGACAAATTGATTTTTCATTGTAGAGATGTGGAAGCAAAATCCGAAAGTAGATCTTACAAAGAGCCAACAAAGACAGCTCCAAGGACGAAACCTAAGACGATGAAATCCACAAAAACTAGGGCTCATGCAGTAAAAAGTATCAAGACTTGATGATCCCTTAGACACCAAAATACTATGATCGCAGTCAGTTGAATTTCCCCAATCCAAATACACACCAGAGATTCAACCTACAATCCACCAACAGTAAACTCTAGTCCCCTTACAAATCATATTATATTTTGTTCTCAATCACTTTGTTTCATGAGAATAGTTTTGACCTGTTATCTATCTGCTTGGATACATCTTAAGTTTTTTTTGTTTCAGTTGAATCTTTTTTATCTCACCTTAACAAAGAACTTCTTTGATGCTTATAAGCTTGTATATATTAAACATTGAATTCTTTCTATAGTGAGTATGAAAAGATTTTATGAATCATATTGATTTCGTATTTCAAGAGGAATGTATGCTTTTTAACTTACAGAGTTGTCCCCTCTCGTAAAATGAGAAGACACTCCTGAAAAAGATCTATAATATACATAGTTGTATACTATACTATACTTTACTATAACTAAAACAAATATCATTTCTCACCTCATCACACAGCATAACGGCTAACCGCCAACTGACAAGTACAACATGAGACACATATCAAACAATTCAAAAAAACTTTTGAGTGATTGACATTGATAATCTGGCTGATTAAAGCCAATATCATTTATTATTACAGTCATTATTGTTTGACAGTGTTCAGTGATTGATAAATTGACTAAGGTTAATAATCAGTAAGAACTTTAACTTGATAGCTCTACAGAGCATTCAGTTTTGTAAGCAAGAAGCAAGAGCTACTTTTTCTAAACAAGTTACATAACAATAAAAAGAGCAAACTAATCGGCTAACATATTCAAACTAGTTCTCAGCACCAACAGCTTTGTAATATTTAATTTACAAATTAACGGATAATGAGGAGATTCTCTTACAACTTAGATACAATCCAAGACACAGTGAGCATCATGCTCATGTTAGCATGTTAGCATGTTCTTAGGCTTGTAAAATATATAATTTGATAGCAATAATATGTTTTTTGCTGTTACTGCAAAATCTTTAGTCCATGGCCTAATTTCAATTTTTTCACTTTCATTTACAAACCTGGTTTAGAATTCAAACATTCAAGAGCAAGTTATTAGCCATCCACCCCTGAAAACCATACTTTAAATAGAAGTTATTGTTATTTTTATTATGTTTGCACAACACAGATGGTATATGAGTGTAGAAAATTGATGTACCAATATGTTGGTAGTCATTGTCACAATACTTACTCTCTGTTACAAACCCTTATCCAGGGCATTAACATACTTCTATTAGCCCTGAGAGGTGGGGGCAGCAGGTAAGAACTTCCATATGATTATGGGATGCCTGTAGCTCAACTACATTTTATGATACTTTCAAGAATTCACTTGTCCCTTTATTTGTGAATAAATCAAATAAATCGATATTTCACTCATGTCCAGACCCATCTCGAATATTCGAGGGGGCCTGTTCGTATGTCAATTAGGTGCTGAAAAAACAAACCACATGAAAAGTAATAGTTTTGACTGTAAAATATATAATTCGATGGTAATAACAATATGTGTTCTGGATCTTATGTTGTTTGCTGATTGATTGTTATCATAATCGGTGATGTTAATTTGGAAGTGCATTATGTCTGATACTGGGCAGCAATCACATTATATTGTTTAATAATAATCAAAGTCTGTTACTCTTGACAGCACGGGCTCCAATGTTTGTGGATGGTGATTGTCTCATCTTCAGTTTCGGCGGTTTTGATGAGGTCTTAGTTGGTCTTGTTCGATATCTTCCAACGGATTGTGATCCAAAATCTCTGTAATCAAAATGGAATTACTTCAGCTATTGTTTATCCACTGTTTACACTAAATCATTATATAGTTTATATAATTTACTTAGTTCTCTAAGTTTGCAAACTTTATTTAAGACATCTTACTGTAAAACATGAATAAGCCTCAACAGAAATTGAGAACTGATAACAACGAAATGCCATTGCTTTAAATTTTAGTCTTCACTCATACACAGACACATTCCATAAACCGCAGTAAAACAAATTATATAGACATATAAATGGCAATCATTTATCACTCTTCCTTTTGAAAGTTGATTATCTTGAATAAGCGTAGCAGCAATTTACAGCAAAAGGGGGTTGCATGTTTGGAGTGGCAATCCCTATTTTCAGAGGAGTAATTTATAGACACATATATATATATAATGTAGATATATAGATATACAGCAGTAAAACTTATATAAATGCATAAGGAGCAGTTCTTCATCAATTAGTATTTCTACAGCAATTATAAGTGAGCCTATCAGCACTTGGTAGAAGCTCAAATGCTGAGATCAGATTGTAAAGAGCAATATTGAAATATTCAAATTATGATAGCAACCTTTGACTGAGACTTTCAGTAGATGATTGAGAATAATTCTGTGAGCTAGAGATTGGGAAAATTAAAACATCAATTTTAGTAGTATTCTCAGATTTATATTGGACCTTTACGCATCTCAAGATGCCTGTGAATTGAAGCTTATCATTAGTCACTTTTTAACTTAATCATCACCTTTGAACATGATTTTGAAGTGTGAGAACTTCTTTGTAGCTATGAACTTTAGTGAGTACTACTAAGGCTATAGCTCTCTCTATAATATAAGGGCTCAAATGACTGTTATAGCAAAATCATATTTGAAGACCCTTCATACCATTACTAAAACAAGGCATGTTTGACACATGTACATGACACAGTAACTACTCACAATTGACTTGGAGTAGATTGAAGGGTAATACTTGATGCTACTGAACTGTCATCTGTTGTCACATAGCTGGCTGAGTTACGTAATCTCATCGGTGACTCCTGAGGAGTAAGTTTCGATTTGGTGCTCCTACTAGGCTGTCCTCTCCAATGCTATGTAGATTTAAATACAAACAGACTGTTCACAGATTTTTAATATTGGTACATGAGTACTACATCAAACATGAATTTTCTCTAAAGCAGTTATTGCATTCAGTTTCAGCCTCACAAACTTTCATGTGTGTACTATATCCGTAGTTATGGTTTACATGGAATTATTCAAATTAGTATTTAACATTAGCCAAACCGCATAATGTATTTCCATCCTCCCATCTGATCTGATACGAGAAAGAAACGATAATATTATTGATCACTGAAATTATCCAGATGTACCCATATACTTTAAAATAAAGCTAGACAGGACACCATATCCAGCTGAGGTGAGGCACTTAATTGTGGGGCAACGTAACGACATTCGAAGGTGTAGAAGCAATGATGCTATCATTGATTTACTGTCCATAATCCAGGTCTTTTGTTCATAACTAGATCAAATTTTATAGGATTTTGAATTTGAAAATTGCTTTACATTCAACATCCTCTTGTTATCAACCTGATGCTAATTTTCTTCAAAAGTTTTTTAAGCCTAGAATTAGTATCAAACTGTTTAGGACAGGCTTCTATATCTATTGTAATTTTAAAACTCAAACTCGATCAAAATTGATCGAGTTATCGACAAAGAACCTGGATTTTGAACAGTAAATCAATGATAGCATCATTGCTTCTACACCTTACAATGTCGTTACGCCGCCAACAATTAAATGCCTCAGTGCATCAATGCTAATGCTCCATATAGTGTAAAGTGTATTATTAAGTCATGGATGTACCAAAAATGCCAATAATACTGCAACAGAAAGAACTTCGAACCATATTGTCAATTCTGTTGTAACTAATGAGTACGAACACCGTTACAAAACAAAGAAATATGAAATGGGCAGAGAAAGTTGACTTGTCTTCATTACCTGGTAGTTCCAGTAGGGGTCCAAACCGATTATGTTTTTACGACCCATCTATCATTCAAAACATACAAATAAAGAAATTTGACAACATCCTTAAACCATGAGTCTTTCTATACAGTTAAATACTAATCACATTATGAATGTTATGTTATCTGAAACAAACCTTTAGAAAGGTTGATTTCGATTTCTCAGTGCGGGTCTTTCTAAGCTCTACTACTACTCCAGTATCATCTGCTGACAATGCTGACCGTTTTCCCCTTTTCCTTATTACAGCTAATTTACCAGGTCCTCTACGAATGTTGCGTATTCTAGCAGTGAGAACAAGCATAGGTTTAAAGTTCTATCTGATTTTTAGAGTGAGACTCCATTCCTGCTATTTGTATCACTAGGAACCAGACTCTCTGAATGCAAACATGCAAGTGAATAGCCTAAGGGTTAAAGCTTACTCCTCAAAGTCAAACAACAATATCTTTCTTGGGTAGTTTTCATTTGTGCTTCGACGCCAAATGTGTCCCAGAGATCTCAAACATTTTCCTTAAATGGTTTAACGAGAATCTTTGGGAACTTCAGTACTCGATTTGTCTGCAAATGCAGATGCCAATGAGTAACGAAAAATCAAGTTTGAGGCAAATCAACCTGACATGGGCAGAAAGTCAATTTGTCAAAACCAGCTACGTTTTAGTTTGTTGTTGACTTTTTTCACTCGGTCTTATTACAAACTTTGTTTGCTACATATGGACCGAGCCATCGCCTGTAAGTGATAAGAAGATATAATTGTGTAAGTATTTCAATGGAAAGTGTCTTATTGTCAAAACTGCACAGTGTCACAGTTAATATAATATGACTTGGTGATAAAATTTAAAAAAATAGAGTAATGAATACAGTGACGAGGGCTACTATGATGGAAAAGGGATGTGTAGATTCAATATCATTATCATTTGACCAAAGAGTTGGAGCTGGAGTTGACTCTAACTTGATTTGAAATAATAGGGAGACAATATTGATGGAAATCTTTGGCATAGTTCCACAAGTATTTTAAAAGGAATTAAGAGGAACAACCACAGTACCTTAGTGATAGAGTTTTTCAATGACTCAAAAAAACTTTGTGGGTTTGACAGTGTATAAAAGTAAATAATAATATTTGTTCCAATGGCATACTGGCATTATTATTGATACCTTTTTACTGTGCTGATATTTTCTCTGACCCACAAGAACAGTATATTTTATCCGCTCACGCTCGAGCGCACTGCGCTTCTCATAATCAGTCAGCCATTTCTCTCCCAGGATACAGTCAAACGGAGATTCAAACCTAAAAGTTGTGAACAGATTTTTCTTGTATTTTTGAGAAAATACATCCTATGTCATTCAGGATTCGAGCTCCTGACTAATTCTTTCTCTTGAGTGTATAAACATTATTACTTTTCTAAACAATTGATACCTAGTAGCTTACACTGGATCAAGGAGCGCGATTGACTCCCTTACTGCAATTTCATCATCAGAAAAGCTACATCATTAGGTCAACTCAATTTCTATATGTGTGTTTGTTTCAGTTGAAACCATATAAGGAGACAAACCTGTTTGCTTGCAGAGATCTGAGAACTGGTTTAAGGTTATCAAGGATATGATTATTCTTTTCCTCCAGAGTTGACCAGAAGGGAATAGGCCTCAAACTGATTCCTGGTTTTGTATATGAGCTCAACATAGCCTTCATATCTTTCACCTCAGACTGAGCTTGGGGGAAGGATCTATAATTAAAGATGTTACAGAGCTACTAAATCAACATTGCTTCAATACATTGATACTAACCTCCTTCCTACTAACAGACTAGCTGGATGAAAATTTACATTCACCAAGCACACAATTTTTCCAACAGCATATCCAAGTTTCGATTTGCTGCTCTCTTTGGTTACCTTTTGTTGGCAATCTTATGACTATAAATGGGCTAAAAAGTTCAAACAATTAAATATTTAGTAACAAATATAGAAATAAAGTAGTACGATATATATTCCGTTGTCAATTGAAGTTTAAATAGTTTTTCTGTAGTTGACTGCAACAAAGTATAATGGCTATATATGTTACGGTTAGTCATTAAATCATGCTGACTAACCTGTATATCAATTTGGGTTCAAATCTCAGTTTGAATTCAGGCAGCTGACGAAGTGAAGATTTGAAAGATTTATGCCTCCCATCTTCAGGTTTACTGCTTTTTCCTCCAGGTAGGTTAGGAAGCATCACTACAATAAAACCAAACAATTTATCATTATTACGAAGATAGACATAATACTCATATACTGCCAAGTAAAGAAAACCCCTCTACAACCCAAGTGCTGGCAGCCATACTATTACAGGTCCTAACGTCATAAGGCCGTATTATGATACAAATAGATCCGTCCTACATATGCAATCACAACATCCTATAATATTAGTCTGATATGAATTAACCTGAGCTATACCAACTTAGGAATTTCTGTCAGCACCATTTGACTGAATAGATACCAAAGTAATACTTTCAGCTTGAAATTTCTTTAATTGTGTGTGTTTAGTACAGGTACAGTACTTTGACACATTGCATGTGATAAGCAGGTTTTGAACAAACCATAATCTTTAATTTGTTTGTGTTAGGAAACGGGGAGACTTTTACATTTTTTATTTGATAAGCATACAGGCTCACGCTGGTTTTACACATACCATGATCTTTAATTGCTGATCTGTTCTGTCGAAAAAGTTGAGCTGACGTTGTGATTTATAATCTTTTTTTCTCTTTCGCAATCACTGCCAAGACTGATTCCCATTTTCTCATTTTCTCCTTGCTCTGTCTCATGGTTAATGACCTGCGTAAAGGTTGAGTTCGTCTTTGTTAAATTAAAATGCAAAATATCATTCCATACAAAATAAATTATATTATTTTTATTTCAATGCCGTTATCAAGTCGAAGCATGTTGTTTTACTCCCGCTGGTGCTTATACTTCTGAGTGGGATTGCTGCTGAATATAGAGCCAAACACAGATGCCATTGAATCATAACAGTAAAACATTGAGTCATAACAATGAGTCATGGCGTTGAGCCATGACATCGAGTCATGACATTGAGCCACGAAATTGAGTCATGCTTTGAGTCATGACATTGTGTCATGACACTGTCAGCGAGAAATAACCTTGTTTCATAGAAAATAATGCATTACAAAGATTCTCAACAATATTAAGTCATATTTACTAAGCCTTAGATAGTATGGACATAATATTTAATTACTAGAACCAATGAACTCCCTCTTCCTCAGGAATAACAACACATAGGAATTGTGGGTGTGGCCTAGTGTGATGTTCTAGACAATTGGCCTATTTAGTGTCCCTTATAATATAGGCTTAATAGATTAGGTCTATATAGGGATATTCGGCTTTCCATTGTGTATGCCACTAAACAATAGAAAATAAACAATAGACTCACTGCATCAAATAATATCAGGGCTTTCATTGGCTGAGAAGGTTCACTGCCACCAATTCAGAGCAGAGCAGATCATGTTTCTAGGATTATTGAGGGGTAGTAAGCTGTATTTGATTCATAGCTGATCTCAATTAAATGGGTGTTTACCTGATAAAAAAAACCACATGTCTCTAAGTGCACTATGACTGAAGATATTTATTGTGAAATTGTATCATTTGTGATGTATTTTGAAGACACATTTTTGCTTTTGTGGCTTGCTATACCCTCACATGGACAATGTTTTGGAAAAGTTAAACATAGTTGATTACCTACAACATGTGCTCTATCCATTGAGCATAGTTTGGGCCCCAAGAGACCACCCTAACTACATTTTCTGAGCCAAGAAAGAAATAAGCAACAAAGTACACACGTGTGTTGATGTTCACATAATCAATAACTCTACTATCAGGTATATTGGGCAAGTGATGCAGCTGTAGAATGGTAGGGTAAGATGTTTTCTGGAGATATAACTAATAGTCATGAACTCTTTTGTTAGGAATATGGGCTTATTAGCCATTTTATTTCATAGATGTAATATTGATTTCATCACTTGGCGGCCATTTTGATTCCAACAAATGTCCCAGACGTAGCTCAAGCGATACTGTTTGCTGATTGGTCAATATCGTCCTGTTGTTATTCCTGAGGAAGAGGAAGTTCATTGCTAGAACGTAACACATACTTTTTGAATCTTGAACCTCAACAATTCTATCTTTTGTTTACTTATAGATATATACATATAGAGCAAAAATCATGATGTTACCAAATAAAAGTCCGAATGTTAAAATTAATTATAGTCATTAAATTTACATTCTGATCCTACCTCAGATCCATCCTCAGATTACTGAGCCACTTTATTTTACTGCACAGCTCGCCTCCCCTGTTCGGCTTCTCACTAAAATAAAGTTATTGGTTTGGTAATAAATCTGTGTGAACACATTCCTTTATATTATATTATTCGGGATGGGGAGTGCTTGGTGCCAATTTGATACAAAATTAAAGCTGTTCAAGCATTGGATAAAGTTTGTAAAATTTACTCGTGCCATTTCTATCAAAATGATCGATAACACCCCAATTTAGCTCTGACCATCATCATATTAAATGGTGAAGAAAGAATATTGTCCTATATTGAGAATTGATGTACTTTACTACCAATGAAAGTATGATAGGGTGAAAGCAGGGTATATAGGGAAAAAGTAAAAATGTGGGGTAGGGTAGGGAGAACTTAATCTCTCAATGTGCTTTGACTACTGGACTACAAAGCTATAAACTTGCAAATTTGAATCAACTTCCTAGAATCAAAACTATGCTCTCCATGATCTTGGTCAGGAAAGAAGTTGTTTTATGTATAAGGTTTAGTGTGAATCTGTTTTGCATACCCGTAACTATTGTGCTCAATACTAGGAGCATATTGTTTTTAACAGCATGTTTGATATTCAGTTACCCTTGGAGAAGGCCTGACAAAAAGTGATTGAGAAAGAACAACTTACATTTCTTTGTCAGGTGTTACAAGCTCAGGTGTGTTAATCATATCCTCTAAGGTCATCTTGAGGTACTCACTATTCTTTGGTGCCTTTCTGCTGATAAAAGCTCTAACAGCCTCAACACAATCTGACCTAAACTTATCCAGTGATCTATCAATAGGAATCAGATGAGGTTGTACTATATCTTCCCTCGCTACTAACAGAATGTGGCCTGTATAAAAGATATTACTTGATCCGTTAACTAAATATTGCATGGCCGATTTTGAAGATCATCGATACCTTTTCCAGAAAATTTGTCGAAAGGTGTTAAATACTGTTTTCAACATTTGCCGCCTTTGACACAAACTGGTTGAGACGAAATTCTATCCTTGCTAATTCAACTCACACACAAAATATAGGTAAATATTACCTGCGGTATTCATGGTAGACATTTGGTTTTCCTGTCAGCCTATCAATGTTGTGAGACATGTTGAGTAACGTCTTTCTTATTGTGTTATCTCTTCTCTTTAGTATCAGCTTCATTGTACATCTATCACAGTGTCTGTAAATCACACAATGTCAATTTGTATTTTGTGGCAGAAGCATACTCTCATGTGAAATAGGATAAAGCCTCTCGGTACCATAGTCTTTGAAAAACTTGGCTGTTAGATGCGCCTCTTAGATGTCAATTTACAAATACGCTCTCTGAGCAAAGCTACATATTTAAAATCAGCAGTATTCAAATATAATTTTATTTCATTCTAAAATTGTTTGAATATCTACAACGCTTAAAAGTTTGTCTTTGCCCAGTCTGTTGATATGTTTCATGGTTTTTCTGATCGAAGCTATTTTATGACAGCTGTCATAAATGGTTTCATAAACAGCCTCAATCTCGGTCAATGCAATCCAATATAACATTTCATTTTTTGTGTTTTTGTGGTTCTCCAAATTTTCATTTAGACATTTGGAAAACATTTCTCTATTATATTCATTGTCAAAAAGAAATCAAGCAATATTCAAAAGTTCTGAAAAGGAAAGATCACCATGTTGCAGGCTGGCGCCATTGATTGAATGATTTAACATTGCCATGTATTTGAGATCAAGATCAGAATTTGATTATTAATTAGTAAAACTTACTTTCTTTCTAGCGCCGTTGTAAGTTCTTTTTGACATGAAGTACAATGCTTCTTCTTTTGCACGGCAGCCTGTTCAACCAGATAGTGGTGTTTGATACCTAATCTAATCTCTTCAGTTTTCTTTTCTGTATATAATCTCTCCTTTACTAACTCCTTAGGGAACTTCAGCAACCCCAATGCTTGGTCATTTATCATGCAGTCTTGAAAACTGTAAGAACAAGACAAGATTCAATTGATCATTATCACTGCGCTATTTTGTGCATCAGTGTTACGGTGTGCAGGGACAAAATCAGTAGAAATAAGATAGCAGGTCTTTTTTTCAAGTCTGGTGAACAGCAACTAGTTTGTGTGCACGGGCAGTGACCATCTTAAATCGTCAAATCAACTATGCTAAGCTGATAGACATTAATTTGGTTTATATGCTCACCAATGGAATCTAGAAATACACCTGGGTTCAAAGATAACATTTCGCGTATGAAAATATTAAAAGAAAAAGAACGCAATTGTAATTGTCCTCTCATCAATGATTTTTCTAGCATTTGCATGATAAAATGTATGCTTCGTATGAGTTTACACTCACGCCTTTTGTTCTGATCAACAAATGAATTCTCGATTGAAGTACACCATAGATGTATGACCACTTAGTACAGTGAATAAGAGTGACATCACTGCAGATCAATACATGGAGAGAATTTTTTGGCACCAACAAGTTGATTAACATCAGATGTCTTATCATACCCCATATCCCAAAGCATGGGTGGCGAAATAGTAGTTGCCTTATTGGTGAGGCTGCGATATCTGACAATGAAGACAATGAAGACTTGATGAGTCAGCACTACTGCCCAGAATCATTCAATAAAAACTGCAGTGTATTGGCCTGATTCAGACAGCTGCAATGCGAGTTTGTGTCATTACATTATCAAACAGTCAACTTCAAAACTTCAACCTCAAATTGATAGTCTGATAGTGTAATGCTATTAACTCGCGTTGCAGCTGTCTAAACACTTAGACTAGGATTTGAGTAACCTTTTGGTTGCAGTCTACGCATTGTTACTATAAGAAATTGATCAAATGCATATTTTTATAATGCCAATGTGTTTCATTTCCAGTGGCTGTGGGTGGTTACAAGAGCCAGCAATTCAACTAATGGAGAGTAGGAATAAATTTGCACACTTCTTCTTTATACACATAATACTCACCATCTTCTATAAAGAATACAGGAGCCGCTTATGTTTGTCATTTTGTTACTACCGGCAGCTTTCTTTAGAGGAACGGTTTTAGCGCTGGCAGCAGCCCTCATGTGTAAAATAGTAGGTTTGCTTGATGATTTAGTTGTAGGATCTGAAGATATGCTAGCAAGGTTTACATTGAATTGTCCGGTAGTAGGTCTTCGTCGCTTCAGTATGTGCTCTTTGTAATAATCACAATTCAAAGCCTCATTAGCTATCGGGTAGACCGCAGGCCTCATCTACCATGATCTGTGTATCGGCTTAGATCGCGGGAATCCCGTTTTCTTACACTCATAAGTAGATATAACATGTAGATCCAGTGATTTATATCCAATACCATGCATGGTGACAACCGCAGAGCTAAAATAATGCAGCAGCTGAAGGCTGAGTATTAGAGAGCAATCCTGAAAAAGCAAGAAATATTTTCATTGTGTATTTGAGACAATGGATAAAAAGATTTGGTATTTGTAAGAAGTTATCCCTTCTTTGCTAAATAATATAGATGTTATCATAGTGAAAGTAAGGCTAAAAGTTGAACAACAGTGTTATTATGACATCACTTTATATACGCTATTCTATTTGGCAGGCAATAGATAGATGTTTCCATTCCATGTCCCTTCCGCAAGAATGTGGGCATTTATAAGTTTGGTCCTAACTTAGCAATATTGAAATACGGCATCGCTTCTAATTATGACTATAATGATGATTTGGGAAAGCTACAAAGGCTGCTTATATTGTATAAAGACTTAGTGTTTTCTTCCAAGTGTCAGCTTATTTAATCACCACGTATTTATTTATTTGTTTAAAGAGGTTTTCTAGAAAGTTTACAGATAACAGAGTGGTTAAAAAGTAACTTGTTGACCTCTACACACAGTTAAATACACTCCCAAAAAAAGGGGTTATACATAAATAAATGACGATGTTCTAGAAATGGTAAAGTAAGTTATATATGGCTTTATAGAAATAGCAAATGATATATATATATATATATATATATAAAATTATTGTTCTTGTGACGATTATTATCAAAAGTATTAGTTAAAAGATAGTAGACTGTCAGCCGTTTTGCATTTCAGTCTGAAATTGTGATTGAAGAGAGCTGTTTTGCCAAAATGTGTCCTAAAAGAAGGTTTTATTACTGAACATTTACTTCTAAGGGAGCGTTGGTGTTTATTGGACTTTTGCACCAGGCGAAGAATATGCTTTGATGCTTTATTTTTGAATAACTTTTATTTATATGTAAATTTGTGAAATTGGTAATGTCTTCTACCTTTAGGGTGGGTAATATTAAGAGTGATCTACCAGTTGTGACAGAAAACTTTTTAGGTGCAGATATTATGATTCTAATTGCTTTATTCTGAACTTTTTCAATTGTGTCGGATGTTTTTTGAGTGCCTTCTAGGTAGATAGATGAGCAGTATTCTAGGATAGGTCTGACGAGAATTTTGTAAGTCCTTAAGGATTCCTCAACATTCATGTATTTTTTTCAGTTTTGAGAGTAGGCATACTACTTTGTTTGCCGTTTCATTGGCATGGATGTGGAATGATAGATCAGCATCCAGGGTTTTGATAGAGAGTTTTGTCTCAATTTTTGAGTTTTGAAAATTGATGGGGTAAAAGTTTTTAATGTTTCTGATGGAGAAAATGCACAATTGTGTTTTCTCAATGTTGAGTCTCAGTAAGTGGCTATGGTACCAATCTGATGCTTTCTTTAGCAGAGTATTGGACTCCACTAGTACTTCATCTATGCTTGTGGCTGTACAGTAGAATAGCGTATCATCATCATAAGCGAATGAATTGGCAAATGTTGCTAGCATTCCATTGATGGCTAAGTTAAAGAGGATAGGACCCAGAATTGAGGTACCCCACAGGTGATTGATTATCCAGTATGTATAGAAGAAGTTTGTGTTTGATTGTATCAAATGCTTTTCAGACATCTAGGGATAAGGCTCCAATGTAACATGGAGTGGATTGGTCAAGTTTAGTTTTCCATTGTTGCGGCACAGATAGCAACATTTGCTCGGTTGAATGGTTCTGACGAAATCCGAATTGTTGGTCTGAAAATAGGTTGTGTTTCTCTATGTAAGTCATCATCTGATTTTTCATGTCATGTTCAAATATCTTTGACAGAATTGGAAGCGAGGATATTGGTCGATAATTTGACGGGTCACATTTTTCACCTTTTTTATGAATTGGCGTGACAAGGGTATTTGACTTGGACTACAGGTATTCTAGTATCAACCAAAGTGTTTTCCCTGCTGGCCTCACCTACAGGGCTATTGGGTTGTGAATGCCCTTGTTAAGGGTTGGCACAGAGAGTGAGAACTGTTACAATAACTTCCAGCCTATCGATTGTTCATTGCTCTAAACTCATACTTTATTTGTGATGAGTGAAGACTTGAAAATAAAAACAAAAAACCTCTAAATGAACAAAAGCACAAACGTGAATCTGTATCGTTTAGTGCTGCATAGAATGTGTATATTGTCACATTTTTTTATAACCACAACTTTGATGATTTCATTATATTTGAGCACTATATACAAAGTGAAACCTTAGTTTGAGATGATCTCACCAAATCATGCCTAGTGCGAATTCTACGGCCCATGAGCATTTCTGAGAGTGTTTGACCAGTCGAAGAATGAGGTGTTGAGCGGTACACTAATAAAAACTCATGTAATCGATGTAGTTTAGAGAACTTACCGTTCCTCTTCTTTAACCCTTGTTTCAATGTTTTTACAAACCTTTCTGGGGTTCCGTTTGATGATGGATGAAATGGTGCGGAGAATATGCTCTTAACTCCATTTTTCTGGAGAAACTTCTGTAATTCCAGGCTAGGAAAAGGTGGTCTGTTGTCTGCAACTATCTCCTCACATAGCCCTTGTTTTGAGAAGACACTTCTCAGAGCTTCGATGGTGCGCTCCGCATTGGTACCTCTTGGCATCAGGATAACCTTTGTCCACTTTGAGAATGCGTCTACCATGACAAAGTACTAATCTCCTTCAAACTGTGCGAAGTCTATATGTACCCTTCTCCATGGTCGATCCGGCCAAGCCCACGAGTTGTGGGACAGTTAAGGTGGGCTTTCAGCATTCTGCTGACATGGTGAGCATTTCCTTACTTCTGCCTCAATCTATTTATCAATTTTAGGCCACCAGAAATGAATTCTTGCCAGTGCCTTCATCTTCACAATGCCTTGGTGACCCTGGTGAAGCTCCTCCAGAAGTTTAAACCTCAGTTTGTTGGGTATAATAACGCGATTTCCCCACAGAAGGCAGCCATCTTCTATCGTTATTTCATTCCTTTTATGATGATAAACTTCCAGTGTTGCTTCAGACACTGTTGGCCAGCCAGTCTTCACACAGTGCATTTCTTTGGAAAGTATGGGATCTGTACGAGGTTGACGTGCAATCTGTCTAGCTGTTACTGGAAGTGAAGCGAGAACTTCAGTATTACACTCTCTAGCTTCCTGTGTCCATTTGATGATCTCGGGATTCGTCTCCGTTTTCTTTAGTGGCAAACGTGACAGTGCATCAGCACAACCATTCTTGCTACCTGGTCTGTGTTGCACCTGGAGTGTATAGCCCGCTATTCCAATAGCCCATCTGAGAATCCCTGCAGCTGCAAGGCTGGGAAGCCCCTTTCGAGATCCTCCATATAGATAGTAATGAAACTTCAATCTGAGAAAAGTTCTTTTCAGCATCAGTCAGAGTACGTGAGGCAAATGCTATTGGCCTCTCATGTTTGCCTCGTCCATGACTTATTACTGCTCCTAATCCTACTGGAGAAGCATCCACAGCTAGATAAATCTCCTCCTTAGGGTCATAGTGAGCCAGTACTGTGTCCTCTGTAATTTTTCTCTTGATCCTGTCAAATGAGTGTTGTCTCTCAGCTGTCCACTTCCATCTCTGCTTGTGCTGAAGTAACTCATTTAGTGGTGCTGCTAAGGTAGACATGTTATCCACAAACTTTCTATACTGGTTTGCCAGGCCTAAAAATGACCTCATTTCTCCCGAGTTCTTTGGTGCTGGCGCATCTATTATTGCCTCTGTTGCGCAAGGATCTTTCCTGATGCCATTCTTATCTACCACATTTCCTGGGTACTGTATTGAAGGCATCATGTATTCACATTTGGAGCATTGCAGCTTGAAACCATACTTGCTAAGATGGCTCAGAACTTCCTCCAGATTGTGTAAATGTTCCTGATCATTCTTTCCAGTGACAATGATGTCATCAAGATAGCATCCACAGTCCAAACCCTGGAGCACTCTGTCCATCACACTTTGAAACAATGATGGAGCTGCTGATATGTCGTAAGGGACTATGGTTGGTGCAAACAACCCACAGTGAGTGTTGATAGCCACATAAGCCTGAGAGTCCTCGTCAAGCTCAATCTGTTGGTATGCTTGAGACAGATCTAGCTTAGTAAACTTTTCCCTTCTGTTTAGCTTTGTCAGCAATTCTTCAATGTTTGGCATCGGGTGTTCTGGTACCTTCAGATGCGGATTGATGGTCACAGAGTAGTTCCCACATATTCTGTACTTTCCTGATGGCTTCTTCACCGGTACTATTGGAGCTCCCCACTCACTGTAATCAATCCTTGAAAGAATACCTTCTGACACAAGTCTGTCCAGCTCCTCTTTGATGGGTTCTCTCACCGCATACGGTACTGACCTTGGTTTGAAAAATCGAGGTGTAGCCCCTCCTTTCAGCTCTAGCTTGACCTTAATATCTTTCACCTTGCCAGGTTGACCATTAAACAAAGCGCTGTACTTGTGTACCAAACGACTAGTTGGGTTATTTTCCTTCAGTGACTTGATGAACTTCCAGTCTACCTGTATCTTTGCAAGCCAATCACGTCCAAGAAGAGCAGGACCCTTTGACTCTGCAACAATCAAAGGCATATCAGTATAAACAGCTTCATGATACTAAACATTTACTTTACATTCCCCAAGAACTTTGATTGGTTGCCCTGTTATCGTTGTAAGGCCTACATCACTTGGTTCCAACTTTTCAACACCAAGGGTTTTGAACTGCTTTAGTGATATAACTGACACTGCAGCACCTGTGTCTAGTTCCAAATCTAAAGGTACATCATTTATCCTCATCTGTATCATAAATGGGGGTAGGCCTACCCTTTTAGATTCACCAACTTTGCTCACCCTAACTGCATGTAAATGATCATCGTATTCAGATTCTGAATCTCAACTAACAACTGATTGCGTTTGATCCACTTTGTAAACCTTTTGTTTTCTATATTTGTGTTTACTAGTCTTAGGTGTGCCTGTGAAACTTTTCCTATCTGGACAGTCAGCTTTGAAATGCCCTTCTTTACCGCAATGGAAACAAGCACAAGAGCTTTTAGTACTCTCTTTATTTCTAAAATCTTTAGATTTCTTACCTGAGAATTGCAGTTTGTGAATTTCTCCTGTCATGTTGTCCACATGCTTTCTAGCACGCTCATGTCCTTGAGCTGTATTGAAAGCACCCACTAAGGTGAGGTTTTGCTAACCTAAAAGTTTTTTCTGGGTATCCCGGTCATGGAGACCAATCACGAACATATCTCTCAGTGCTTCCTCCCTAAATGCTTCAAAACCACATGTCTCTGCTAGTTTTCTCAAGGCATTTAAAAACTCCGACACGGTCTTATCCGCTGTTTGTCTTCTAGTATAAAAAACATCTCTCTCTCTGCTATGACTACAGGAGCTGGAGACAGGTGGCCTTTGACCAACTTTTGTAAATCATCTAATGATTTGGTGTCTGGTTTGTCTGGGTGACACAGTGTTCTTATCAACGAATAGCACTTTCTGCCTACTCTTGACAGAAATATAGCCTTACACTTTGGAACATCAGTTTCTTTGGTTTTGTCAACACCATTTGCAATAAAATATTGGTCTAGTCTTTCACACCACTCTTCCCACAATGTTTTATCCTGCTCATCATCAAGATCAAACTGATCTATATCACAATACACAGCAGTAGCCATTTTGATTGCCACTCACTATCTTGCACTAAAGATAAGCCTACACAGACTGTATTTTGACTCTAACTAATAGCACTCACCAACAAGTTCCTAGCTCCAAGGAAATGTTGTACCCTGAGTATGCCTGCTAAAAGCTCTGAGTACAGCTTAGTCTATGTTCAAACTGCCCTAGTTATGCCTAGTGTTTGAATCCTTGACCTACTGAGCTTACTACAACCAAGTAAGCACCTGTGCTGTTGCAACAAGAGCACAAAACATACAATTTAATCTAAAGAATGAAAAAGAATATCTTAGAACAATACTTCCTTCTGGACTGCATTTGAAGTCTGAGTCTCTTTCTTCTTGAGCAGTGGGCTTCAAATCACTATATCTCGTCGCCATTGAGCTGTACATGGATTGGACATCTATTTGGTTGTGCTAGCTTTAAAACCCTGAGCTAACAAGTTTATTTATTCTCAACTTATTAAACAAAGCATCTTCTTTGTTTAACATCTAATATACAACTAACCAAAAGGATGCAGACGAATGATTTAAATAGGCCAATAAAAAGAGCATTTACAATAATGAAATAGAAATCAAGTAATAAATAACATAAAAGACTTTCACTTTACAAAGTGAAACTACTAAAGAATAATAACAAAACTGTAAAACATAAGAATCATGAGTGTATGAGTCAGTGTTGATGATAAAACCATTCTGAGATAACAATATTAAAGCATATCATGTGATTAAGTCAATGAGGAAGTTCAGACATTACACAGTTGTGCTTTTGTCGTTGTGAGTAGTTCAAGCCTTGAGTTGCATTTACAGCCATTGCAGACCTGGCAGATGATGACCTTATCATCTGTTCCCAAGGAAAGTCTCTACGATTTAAAACTAGAAATATGCCAGCATACCCTGTGAGTCAACTTGATGAGCGATATGCCAACATCTTGTCTGCAGAGCTTCTCCGGAGTACAGAAAGATTCAACGCAGAAGAAATAGTCAGAGTTTATATTGATGTTGGAAGAAAACTCAACTCCCCTCAGGTAATTAAGAATTGTTTGATGTTTTCTTATCCATGACTTGGTTTCAAACGAAATTTGCAAAGAGAGACAAATGATGAGATGAAACAGTCGGTTAGTCACAACACTGAATATTTACTGTTCCAGCAGCTTTGGTTAAAAACCCAGTTGGTATTATCTGGCCTTGAATATTACTACTCTACAGTATTACAACCCTAAATCAATCTTAATTTGGATTGTCTTAATTTTTTTGTTGCAGGCCTTGAATGGTTTTCTGGAGCTTTCTTATAGATTATCAGAACTTTCATCGAAGCTCCCAACAATAACCAATCATTTCAACAACAGAGCACTGGCCCTGGTTCTATTGATAATGCTAGCCTTAGGAACAGCTTCAATAGCTCTATTAGGGGTCTTTCTGACTCAGTCCCCTCCTTTGATCATCGTAAGTACAAAACATAACAATGGTGGATGTATATCAACTAAGTTAAAGAGAGCTCTGATGCATCGCCAACAAACATCAGTTTTGTAATGAAATAAAAGTGTTGTTAAACATTCGTAGACAAAGAGGGAGGGATGATAATTTTGTTCCATCACCGATCACCATTACAAGATCGCAAAATCAATGACACATTGTACCACATGAAGTTTTATGTGAACAGCAGATGCAATTCACAAACTTTTTTATTTGTGTTCCTTGAAAACTCATTGTCAAAGCTGCCATGCCTTCAATTTACCCTGAACACATCATACGAAATAACTAGCAAGACAAGCTAAATGTCTGTAGGGGAATAACACAGAACATAAAGTAGGAGGTGGCTCAGATGGTTAAAGCGACGGATTTCAACATGCAAGTGTTGAAGGTTGTGGGTTCGAATCCCAAAGCAGTCCATCTTCTACTGGGGATTAGTTGACCCCCAGGTGTGCTTCGACCTGCCTGCAAACAGAAAGCAAATCGGCTCAGATATTGCGGCCCTGCCAAAAAGGCATCAATCCCTCGCCGCCCATGCCTTGGGATGGGCGAGTGATAAGACACCTGATTTTAATCAACCTTTAATCAAAGGGCCCCTTGCATCTCAAACACCTAATTGAACAAACTTCAGGAAACTATAACATATATATCACACAAATCTTTTTCTGTAGGAAGCTCGATACACTTTGATCCCTGCATTTGTGCCAGCCTTCATGTATGTCATATTTTGTATAATTTGGCAATGTTTGCCAAACTGCTCTGGAAGATTGAGGCTCACACCATTATTGAGTAAAACTACGCCATTTATGAAACTCTGTGAGATATCACAAGAAGATTTTCAGTACCTTTTTCACGAGGTGAGTTTACAGGATGTGGGCGTTGGGTAGACTCTGTGAGTATATCCTAATCGTTCAATTTTCCAGGACTTTTCACACCTATAGGTTCAAGTTTCATACCTTTGTGACCATCTTTGGAGGACAAATTACTATATTAGAAGCTGGATATTCAGTGTATTCATATGGTGGTGTCTCCTCAAATTGGTGTTTTCAGCTCACGATACCTTTAGTACCATTGACCCTCCATGATCATCTACCAGTAGCATTATTGTGTCTTCATACTAGCCAGAAGAATTTCCACTCTTCCTATTGAGATCATATTATTTTCATGGTTTTCACAATTACTCACTTTAACATGCTAAACAAACATAGTTCTTCAGTCTAACATACAGTCTCCCTTTTCCAATGGTCACATTCCCCCTCTGTCCATCTTTAGGATGATCATGGCAGCTGTGATTACAAATTGGTAGGAAGTTCAGGTGATGGATTCGGTTTTTACGCATCTGAAGGAAGCAATAAGTTACCCTTTAGTGAACGAGCGATTATAAACCAAGATATAGATATCAATGTCTTTCTGAATACTCTAAAACTTGAGAGGATTCATCTGTTACCAATTCCTGGTGCTAACGGCTTCGTCTGGATAGCTATATCTGGTGATGAAGTAAGTGCTAAACAGTTTTTCACATCAGTTGTATAATACTAATTATATATACTAATCATTTGATATGCCTAGTACCAGTTGCAGATTCAATATCTGAGTCAATTGATTGCAAGTTACTCCATCATAAAATACAAACTATTTTCGAATAAAATCCAATTCACCTTGTATTTGTAACTAAAAGCTGCAAGAGCAAATTTTTGAAGTTGAGCTCACTAGAAAGAGCAATTATAGGTATCCACGCATGGCCTGTTTTCATTGAGATTAAGAGTGGTGATTCCTGTGTGTTGTGTTAGTCAAAAATCTTCGAATCCGAAGTAAGAAATCTCACTGGTAATATCAATAATTACTTCATAGTTAGCAACACACACTAGTATATCTGCAATGGATCAAATCAGTTGAGTTTAATGAATCCTTATGTATATATTCTGCTCATTTTACTATTTCACAGTGGCGAAATATCATTGATCCTGTACTCAAAGGCTGCTTTGTCCAGCAGTCAAATGCCGACACTTTCTTTCTGTCAGGTCGATTTGTTAACCAGAGTCTCTATCAATTCTTTGAACTCCCGGAAGGTGCGCAATCTACCAGAGTCGTGAAACACTCTCCTGCTTTAACACTTCAGAGAAGTGTTTTGGGACCCAATGGGTATCAGATATTTGAGGTGAGTAGGGGCTTTGTTAAATTTGAGGTGCTCGACGACCGACTCAGGGAGTTTTGGCTGTTTTCAGTAGGCTTCTATTCAGGCGCTGAATTTCTCCTAAGACAAGTTTTGGTTGTCTTACATAACAAGTATTGATTTCTCTCCTGGTTAAGGTTGACTATGCATTTGCTCTACGATGTCCACACTGGCCAGAAGAAGCAGCTGAATGGATAACCAGAGAAAGAGCTGGATTGGATAAAACTACTGTTGACAACATCGCATCAAGAGGATGCTATCTAGTGTACAAACCATGTGGTAATCACAATTTCAAGACTATATATTCATCTTTATTCCTTGTATGACAAAGAAGTTTGTCAAAAAAGTTTGTTAAAAAAGTTTGAAACTTCTGCATGTGGTGGCTAACATATTGATGCTTTCCTTATCAAAGTTCTTGTAAATCACGACAAGGACACTTTTCTATCTTGCTGAACTATTTTTTTAGATGCTCAAATAATTGAACATGGTCATGACTTTGACTGGAGATGCACATTTTCATCGGCTGAGGCAGACTTATTCCACTACCACAGTGATAAGAAAGCCCTGAAACTGGCCTTTGTAATCCTCAAGTTCCTTATTAAGAGCTCAGTGGGGCATCGCCATGGCCTGGCTACTTTCCCGCACTTCCATCAGGTATGCTGATTTATTTGCGGAGCCTATAGTCCTCCAGAAATACAGCTTAGGCCTTAAAAGGTAAATTAGCTGTTTAATGTTAGTAACCATTTTACTAATTTAGATCAAAAAGGTGTATTCTTGAATTATTAGATTCTTTATATTACTTCTAATCCAAGAAGATATGTGTACACCATTAAGAACCAAAGAATGTTCTTTTCTTTGTTAGTCTATTGTTATCTCAAAATTTATCAATTCAGCAATTCAAATACTTGTCACACAGATACCAATTATTGTTGTTGCAAATTTTTCATATGAATTTTACCTTTGGCTAGCAGTGTGCTCAATTTCTTTTTCAGAGTTTGTGTCACTTTATGAGGCGCGAGAAACTCCTGTTTTGAGAACATATCACCTAAAGACACTCTTCCTATGGTTGGCTGAAGAGGTATGCTTAGCTTAGCTTAGTCACTGATTACTTACAATTACCATTCAAAACACTCAGGTTGTGTGTCTGTTGGGACTTAAGACACTGTCAAATCAGACCATCACACCTCAGAGATTTACAATTTACTTTTCGTTCATATCATGAAATGGTTCAGACAAGACTTAACAACTAATAAATCCCGAAGCAGTGGTTACCTAAAGCGATGTGTTGTGCCGCTGTATTGTGAACAAGCTATAAAGGATTATTCATCTTATTTTAAGTTTGGTAACATTTTGGAAAACAAAAATATGATCTGATGGATGAATTTAAAGAGCTGATAGTTTCCGAAGTGTATTAACAGGACTGATAAATGGATGGACTACGGTTGCGGCCAAAGTTTTGCATGAATCGTATCTTTCATCATACTCAACGTGCGACAATTAAGTCTCACTTTTTTCCCCAGGATACAGAATTAGATTACTACAGGGTTGAAGGAAACAAGGACTTGGGAGATGTATTTCTTAAGTTATTAAACAGATATATTGAATGCCTAGAAACCAATCAACTAACAAGTTACTTTGTAAGGTTGGTGATCTATATTGAGTACAGCATTATTTGTGAAAAAGTGTTTAGTGTCTTGTCTTGTCTGGTGATAAGCCCCTTGCTACCCAGGCTTGGACTTTTCCTGCAGTCCCTCTTGTCTGATAGTCCCAACAATCCACAATATCCTCAGGTATTGCCAGGATCAGAACTTTTCGGCAACAGAAACTCTTCTTTTGTAATGAAAATTATGAAAATCATGAAAAGCAAAACGATGGAGTATATTATACCAAGTATCATTTAAATAAATTCATAACTGACATGATTGAAATGGTTAATTTATTAAAAAAATGTTCCATTTCACCAATTTTGTTCCAATGCTCAATAACATTCAACTCTTTTGCTCTGCTAGACCTCTTAAAGCTTACCTAAAGCTTAAATATTGCCTCAACTGGGTATTTGTGGCAAGCATTTGATCATCACTTCACATTTGATGTGTTGGCTCTGTTTGACTGATAAGCTAATTACATCGTAGTCTCACATTTATGAGAGTGTTGATCTAGAGATTGATATCAGTTTTGTCTTTCAAAAAGGAGTCGGAACCTGCTTAGCGATAGATTTACAGATGCACAACTTAAACACGGCATTGAGGTGTTGAAGTCTCTCCGAAATAGACCTGATCTTTGTGTAAGGGAGTTCGAGACAAGCTTCATAAACAACGGAACGAAAGCATATTATCTGATCATTATTTTAGGTAGGTATTCACAAGAAGACAGATACTAACAGTTTGTAAAAATAATGTGTATAATAAAGCAAAAAACCAAAATTGTTTTGTTAAGCGTTATTTATGATCTAGATGGGCAACATAGCTTTATCAGAGATGTGATCCTGTTAATCGTGGTAAAAATTGTTCAGCAATCATCGATTAATTAAATCATTTAATAATCATATTTATATCTGCAGTGTCGTTTCCGGTTTGTTATGCCATTGGTTATTACATGGGAGGCGTAATTGCCAAGCTTTTCGGATTTTGATTATGCCTAATGGAGGAACTATATTGAGGAGAGAAAACTTTGTAAAACAAGATGGAACAACTAAAGTCTAATCTTTAATGGCCTGAACTCCGATGATGTACTGCAAAGGTACTCTCTTATTTGCACAGCCTGATTATCTGAACAGACAATCGGAGGCGGGCTGTCCTACCTATTCCTATTAAATAGATTTGCAATTTATTTCCCAAGAGGCATTATCAATTTACTAAACTCTATTATTTTTTTAACTGACCTATCAAATTTGAAATCAGTAGAAACGGAAACTAATGGTAAAGGACCCTCTCATGAGTTAACATTTTGTTGTTTAATACATTATATACGCATTTCTTTAGTTATTCCAGCTTATATGTCAAATGAGCATGAAGGCAAGGTGAATGCAAATTACTAATCACTGCCTCCGATTGCTAGTCTTTAGTGCACGGTCTTGGTAGCAGGTCATTGATGCTTAGCATTTGCTATGATTGCTCTTGTATTAAAGGGAATTTGTTTTTCAGGGTTCAATGCTTTAATCCTTGGCACATCATGTAAGACCCATATTATTTCCCGCTCTTATCCCAACCTGGTCTGGAGATCTGACCATTAACATTCAACAGAACTATTTAGCCTTTTCTTGGGATTGTCTGCTCATTTTATGAGAGGGGACAATCAGATCTAGCTGGCATACATTGCTCAAAAAATATTACAATCAATTACATTATATTTTTAACATTGCATTCAAGCAGTTCACCACCAAGTCGATAGCATGGTGCCTTTAATTAGCACAGAAATAAACGCAATATTTAAACGCTTATAAATTTTCTTCAGATGATCATTTTTACCTCTTTTTGGCGACACACAAACTTTTTCTGTAGAAGATTAATTCATGTATTAATCTTCAGATGATCAAGTATGTTAGAAGTCATTAATAAGATTCTGACCCTCTTAGCCGAAATACTTAACTAGGATAATTACAGATACCTAGAATCCCTTAAGGGTGGGGGGGGGGGGGGTTCCAGGCAAAAAATTGAGATCCGTATTGGTTTAGAAGTGACACAAACCAATGGTGGGTGTCTAAGCAGATGTGGGGAATAGTAATTCGTCATTCAAAGATCTGAATGATTGTGATTGGAGCACTATACGTAAACAAATTTCAATATATTTTCTGGACGTGCGTTAGGTCCTGTTTGGAGGGGGGGGGGGGGGTTGGCTCTTCATTCAGGTGGTAGAAAGTGTCAAGATAAATTAAAACAAAGTGACAGATCATAATAATTAGATGATAAACAATGATTTGGAAGTAGTATTATGACCAGTATATGGACTAGAGTTATGTATAGGTCTGGATATAAGTTTGAGCCTCCTTTTGTATAAGGAGATTCAACTAGACCACAATATAAGTTTATTCTGTCTAAAAGATATTCAGGCCTTGTTACTTTTTAATGTATGAGCCCTAGTTTTTGTGGATTGTGTCATTTTAAATTCTGTCCTTCTCGACCTTGTCTTCCTTGGCTCTTTTCGAGATCTACCGACCGTTTTTGCTTCCGTATCTCTGCAAAAAGAATTGAATTGCAACATCTGATACGTTCTCTCATGGCTTCTTACTGTACTCTCAAAGTCATGATCTTATGTACGGTTTATATGAACGATCTTATGAAGGTTGAGTTTGGTGTAAGGAGTTGATTCCCTCATGGCAGAGAGAACAAGTTACAGCTTATGAATTAAAACCAAACAAAAATTATCAGCAGGTTTTGTGTATTAGAAAAATTAGAACGACAGCGCAGGGTTGTGCTTAAGAATAGATGGTAGGGGGTGCAAATCTTCTTGAGAATGCACAGTAACATCAGGTTGAGTATTGTAAGCCCCTCCCTCTAATTGGGACTGGTGCTAAGCCCCTGTCTCCGAACTCTAATACACCGTTCCAGTTTCACAATAACACTCAGTGGTGCAATGATCAAAACAGATAAATCCACTTTGTTTCATTCAACAACAACATATAAGACAAAAAAGTTTGCATGCGGAAATAATAAGCTTGTGAATGGGTGTTGGTTGGCAATATTACAATCAATATTATCCCCATCAAAACAAACTTGATATCTCAACATGCTTTTAAATCATGGTAGCTTCAGTGTCACATCTCCTGTCACTCAACTTAGTGCTTGAGGTGAGAGAATGCTGTAGGGAAACATATTATTACACCTTTTATACTTCTAAAACAAGGTAAGTGTGGAACTTGTCTGTTGGATTGCAATAACTACTCACAACTGACTGGGAGTAGATTGTACGGTCATACTTGTTGCTAATGAACTGTCATCTTTTGTCACATAGCTGGCTGAGTTACTTAATCTCGTTGGTGACTCCTGTGGGGTCAGCTTAGATCTGGTGATCTTATTGAGCTGCCCTCTTCCACGCTATATTGATAAAGATATGGTATGAAAAGTTTCGATGTCTTTCGATACTCCCAGCGCCAACACATTGGTAGGTAAGCATAGACAAACTGACATCAAATGAGATCTTTCAGCAAACAGTTTCAGCAATGAGCACACGTGTCTGGCCGCGATGTCAAAAATTTTCAATGCTTGACATTATTATAGACTATTGCCCAACCACTGCAGAGTCATTTAGTTAAACTTATTCTGATACAAGAATCAGACGTATAGAAGTTTTATCTGGAACAAACCTTTGAGAATGATCTAGTTTGTCTGGTGCGGGTCTTCCTGAGCTCCAGTATTACTCCAGCATCCTCGGAAGTCAGTGCTGATCTTCTGCCCCGCTTCCGTAATACTGCATGCTTAGCAGTTTCTGTTAAATGTTCTTCACAAGATTTGCGTATACCAAGAGAGCTCATTCTTGCACTGAGAACAAACATAGGTATAGGTTCAAAAACATAACAGTCAGTAGATTGGAACTCCATTCCTGCTTGTATTATCACTGTCAAACAATTTCCAGAACACAAATGTACAAGCTAGTGAATGCCTATGGCAGTCGTCATCTATTAAAACACCTTGAGTCAATTTTCTTGAATTAGGTAATGGTTGATGAATCATCACACTTTATGGAACCACTCTCATAACGGCAACATGATTTGTGGTGATGATAGATATTGCCAGGTAGCAATGCAAAGTTTTTTTGCTTCAGAAAGGGTTACATCTGATTTCACTTCTGATCTTCTCTTTGATGACAATGCAATTCTGATTGATCTATACAAAAAGTTAGGGCTTAGCCAAAGATTTGGTAATATTCATGTGGCCTCAACACATACAACCATATATCAGTTTTGAAGTCTTAGAAGATGACGGATGCACTACATAAATTGGAGGTTGTTGTAACAAAGTCTGTGCGACATAAATCATGACATTTGACAAAAATTGAGCCGTATTATAATTAGTCTACAATTGCCTACAGGAAATAAATTTTTTTTAAATTGGCAGAATATCGTTTACTTCGCTTATCACACCTAATAAATCTTAAAACCTGACAAAAGCGCTAACAACAAAGATGTTAGGACGTTTTTGCCATGTTAACATCATAAAAAGTAATTCATTTTGCTGAGTCGTCTGCTCATGACCATTTTTTGAAAACCATCAGGTTTTACGAAAGCAAGTTGTATTCTTGTTGTAATAATACAGTGTTGACCGATGAAAATTTGGGCAAGAGGACAGAACTTTTGATTATTGTTGTGCACGTTATTTAGCAGACATTTTCTTTTAAAATAGATCTGAAACCAGACAGAAAACAGCCAACAAGAAGAAAGAAATGTAAACACCGCGTAAACAAATTCCAGGATGGGAATGCATAACATGACAAAGAAAGGTCAGCTAGCCATGAATTTTGATCTGTGTGAAAAGTTTAACAACCTGCTAGTACTTCTCACTTGTATGATATCAGCTTGATTACAAAAATAAGTTAGGAAGAGTCAGACAACGGTATCTGTTATGTATAGTAAAAGAGCTTTGTGCCAAATGTGTGTTAGATATCCTCAAATTTACCTTTTCCCAAGTTGGCTAGTAATCTTTGGGAACTTCTTGTCTGAAAAAATGAGTTCAATCAGATATGGAAACTCGAGTTTCAGGCAATCTTGATTATGTGGCGCAGGGTTGTTACGAATGACGACTGCCAAATCAATATAGCACATCTACGAATGAATTTATCTTATATTGTACAATGTCTCCAGACAATAAAAATCTATGTACTTTCATCCCATTTGAAAAAAACCGCAAAATAAAAAGTATTTGCAAGTGGTAGCTTAGTGGGCTGGTTTGATGGAGCACCAGGAATATATGCCTCATAGAAGAACAGGGGGATAATCTCAAACCCTATACATAATCTTTACCCAGAAATGCTATGGAAGTTTTCAGTGTAAAAGTTTTGGTTATCAACTGCAGACTTGGTCTTCTGGTAGTGTTCAAGCCCCTAACTGACATAGTAAGACAGTAGGGAAGTAAATATAAACTGTTGCTATCATGTTACACTAGCATCGCTACACGACCGCATGCAGAGTCGACAGGCATGATGCATTATAGGATGACATTTTTTTAACGGATACCTTGTCACTGAGTTGGTTAATTCTCTGCCAAACAGGAAATTGAGATTTTATCCGCACACCCTGCACTGAGTTGAGTGTCTTTTAGTCAGTCAGCCGATTCTCTCTGAGGAAACAATCACATGGAGATTTAAACTAACTAACTAACTAATTTTATTTTATTACTGTGGCGGCCAACTATATCCATGGTGAGAAATTTCCAGAAAAATATTTCAATCAAGGTATGAGGTGCTGAGAAGCTCTCTCAAGCTCTCTAGCATCGCAAAAGACAAAACAATAGTACTATATTGTATGGCTTATACATGGGGAATACGTCGTCTAGTAATGCAGCATACTAAATACCAACTGTCATCTACTTTTCTAGGTCTAGAAAGAAAGCACTGCTTGAAAGATCTGATTTATTAATATACAAAACAACATTTGGTGGATTAAATGACTCTATTACTATACTATTACTAAATACCTTGCCATTCATTGACAGAAAACTTACCCCTTGCAATAAGACCATTAATATTTTCCGTCTTGACTAGTAATCATTCAGTGCTTACTAAACCTACACCAATGTAGATTACAGTTTCAGAATAAGCGAATGATGACAATGTCTGGGTATCGTGTGTCATATAAATTAACGACTTTGTTGATGTACTTAAAGCTTATCAGCAGGTACTCAACATTTGAAGTAACAAGCTGGAGCTAAGTTTAGACATTCACTGATAAGGTTATGAAGCGAAGTCGAGCTATAAACTAAGACAAGTCACATACTTTCCCTGTTTATATTACTTTTCACTTTTATTGGGTAACAAGATTTTGTTTAGACATTCGCATATCCTATCTCTATATGAGATCATAGAATTTCTAACTCTTCATGTGGAGCAGTGGAAAGTATCGCTGCAATCCCTCTTGTCAGTAATGTGCTGCCAATGTTTTAGAAAACCTTAGAAAGTCTGCTTTTTAAGCTGAAAATGGCAATGAAGAACCCTTAGCATCAGTGTTAGAAACGAGTGGAAACTGATGGAAACTGAGTTCCTGCAAGATAATATAGAGGACTCTACATGGACCTAATATAAAATTGGAGCTATATTGTAAAAATAAACAGTTTGAATAAATCGATCATTAGTTTCAAGTAATAAATGTAATAAAAATATCACATCATCCATTGAAAAGAGATTCCTTCTTCCATCCTGCTGCAGAGTCAAGATAAACTGACACCTTCCCTTTCTGATGATTAGAAGTAACCAATTGCAGACCTAACCCAATCCTCTCCTAACAATCCCTCCTGAACGTAAGTTAGGGTACGGATCTGAATACAAAGAATCCCGGCAGCTGGCAAAGCAAAAATTCGAAAGATTCTGCAGCTTTATCTGAGTACATAATTAAGAATCACTAGAACTGAAAGGCATACTTTGTATAATGCTATTATGTAGAGACTTATGCTCACACTCATCTAGTACCAAGCAGCTATCACCTCTACAATAAATGTACTGGCAGCAATAATATTGTAAGCCCTAGAGTCACATGGCCAACTCACTATTATACTATTATACTAAGGACTCCTTGACTCCTTGATTATACCTTCACATTTATCCGCAAACAAAGCAGAAATCCAGTCCTAATGAGAAAGATCCTTAGCCAGTATCAAGTCGAGATCTACTTTTGCATCTGGTAATTGACCAGACTCTCAACATCACAAGTTTAAAACGCAAGCCAGGTTTTAAAGACTGCAGACTGTTTATTTATTACAATTTACCTCTCTAGGTAGGAGTTACCTTGTCACAAAATATTTCATGTCCATCGCTCACAGATTGCCACTCACAATGTTATCCAAATAAATATTTGACCTCACAGCTGTGATATACGTGGCCGTAGTACGGTTGATGAAAACAGCCAAATTTTCTCACATAATATCCCCAGTGCCTGTAATTATGGCGGTTTTGGTCGACCAAAACCGCCACTGTAGCTGCAAATCATACTTTATTTTTTTGGTTTTGGTCGTCCAAATTTCCCACATAATATCCCCAGTGCCTGTAATTATGGCGGTTTTGGTCGACCAAAACCGCCACTGTAGCTGCAAATCATACTTTATTTTTTAGTGGCGGTTTTGGTCGACCTAACTGTTATGAATTATTATTTCAGACAGGTGAGCACAACTCCCACCATAAATAGACTGATCATGTGATATGTGGTACTATTCGTAAGTTCTTCAAGACCGGAAACCTTGCCAGTGCTAGGTACAAGTGACTAGGGCTTTTCAATTAAGCTCGTAATAGTTGGGAAATAGAAACATGGCTAGTGCTTATGGTTTCTATGATCGTTGCGAATTATGTGGCTGTTATTACATGGGCTCAGCCAACCAAAGCTATGGATGTGGTCATCCAGCATCTCATCATTTTTTTTTATTCCAAGTGTCTTCGCTTTTTCTTGCTGATTCAAAGTGCCAGCAATTACACTGTATTTCACGACTCATTTTTTCTTTTAATAATGCTGTCAGTGATAGTAATAAAATCCATTCATCCATTCATGTAAGTCAACTGCAGGACAGGTTTCACAATATCATTATGTAATACTAAACTAGTAAGTATGTTATTATGTATCTATGATCAAGGGGTAACAGGTCATCCTTGGTAGTACCTATACCACTGGATATGTGTCCGGTCTTAAGAAATAACGAATAGCATAAATGTCACATGATCAGTCTATTTGTGGTGAGAGTTCTGCTCACCTGACTGAAATAAGAATTCTTTATTGGCGGTTTAGGTCGACCAGAACCGCCACTGAAAAAACATAGTATGATTTGCAGCTACAGTGGCAATTTTGGTCGACCAAAACCGCCATAATTACAGGCAGGGGATATTATGTGGGAAAAATTGGCGGTTTTGGTCAACTGTGATAAGTGGTCCCATTTTAGTTGTGATTCCTGATCAATTGTTGCCACCTCAATTGCGGTGTCTATATATTCAGCCAACTTAATAGAAAGATATCTATTTGAAACGGTGTTTCAGCTTTTCAGCATTTCTTCGCAAATATTAGCTGTGTTTAAATGAATGAAACATCTGATATAACGCACTGGCGTATTCAGCAAAAAAAAGAAATTTATTTATTTATTTATTGAGGGTATCTAAAAGTTTATAATGAAATGAGTGCTTAGTCACACTGATACTCAGGCTACTCTTATCGAAGAGTATGCAGCATGATTTTGTGACTGCTTTTATATTTGATATTTGATTAACTTAAATCAATGTGAGAAACGGACTGGGCCGTGTACACAACAAGGTGTAGTTAGCTTGCTCTGAGCCTACTCTTTGATGAGCGAGTGGGCTTTTATCTTTAGTTTTAGGTTCTATTTAGTTTTAGCACTGAAAGCCTTCGCTTGAATTATGCAATCATAATAAAACCCACAGAAGGGTCTCAAAGATACACTGATACGCGATACACTGATACACGATACACTGATACACTGCTACACGATACACTCATCCGATAAATTCTGATGGGCTTTATGAGCGATATCAATTAATCTCTTGACAAAATGTAATACACGCACTGTTTATCTACTCCACATGAATTTAATGCAATAGACACACGTCTCAATTTATTCTGATGGGATTTATAGCGATATCAATTAATATCCTGACAAAATGTAATACACGCATAGAGTTTATCTACTCCACTGAATTTAATGCACTAGACACCGTCTCAATTTTGAACCTGAAGCTATTATAATACACAGTTTATTTAAATCATCACACGTTGTATGTATTGTGCGTGAAGTTTTAGACAGCCCTTGACTACACAATTGTGACTACTGAAGAGTCAAGTAAATGTGATTACCAATACGTCAACCAGACAGGCATGAACTTAATTTGTTTAGCATAAGATTATTCATTTAATTACCCTGACCATTTAATTCAATTGAGACAAAATACATGTATAAAATATTTATATAAGGTTAAAAATATTAAAAGGTGTTCTAAAGAATCTCACCTGACCGTCTCTGTATCCGTATCCTTATTTTTATCCTTGTTATTTAAAATGTCAGATGAGCGCTGATATAAGCACTGATAGCACAGATACAGCTGCTATTACCCATAATTACACAACAATACCAGTTATATTATATTATACAATCGATGAATTCACACAATTTGTCACTTAAAATCTAATCTCAATATACACGCGTCTACACAGAATAACGATCTGAATACTACTCTCTCACTTGACAGTCTAAAATACTACCGAATAGGACAACGGTCCTGATGCTACTCTGTCTTAATGCTAACTGCCTAATTGATACCGTAAAGGACGACGGTCCTGTTTACTGCCTGAAGCTGTGGCTGCTGCATATTTTTATTGGTGTGCTCAATGGTGTATGCATGATGCAGCTTTGGCAGGCAGTTTCACTTTGATGATGATATTATTGTTGTGCAAGCAGGTAGTTTCACTTTGATGATATAAGTGTTGCGCAAGCAGGTGCAGCTGGTGCAAGTATTACTGAAGTTGGTGGTAACTTGTAGTTGTACTCTCTTTCTTCTTTTACTAGGAGCGATGGTAGCAGTATTGTGCTGCACTGGGTTTGATAATACTTGTGCTGTACAGGGTCTCATAGTGTTCGGTATTAGTTGTGTAGTATGATATTATTTCAATTCTCTCACCATTCATAATGTCAGTCACTCTGGAGTTCAGGTCATCATATATTGCAGAAGACGGGGACGCAATAATAAGCTGATGCTAGAAATAGAAAGCTCCGCAAACCAGGGTTAATTTAAAAAGGTAATAAAACACCGTTAAGTGTTGTGTTCATCTAAAAATTCTATCTACTGATAGGTTGTTAATCCTGCTGTGGCATTAAACTCGACGTTAGTTTCATAATAAAATCCCGACACCTTAAGATCTAAACTATAATGTAAAATCATTAATATTTGTATGGATTATAAACTGGTACATCACCTCGTGGTTCAAAATGAGGTCATTGTTTTCAGATGGGTCATGTCATGTGATTTGTCTGCAATAACAATTAAAAAGCAAAAAAATTATGGACCTTTGACCGTTTCTGGATGGTTCCTGTCATTGGATTTGTCTGTAACAATAATTAAAAAAGCAAGCATTATTGAACTTTGAATTGTTTTTAAGATGGGTCCTGCCAAGATGTGGGAAGAAATTTTAAAAAGTCTGCAGCTTTTGCTGCAAATTATTTGATGGTACCCTGGAGAATTTATTTCTGTGTGACAATGTGAGTGCCATAGGATGATATTTATGTGGTAGATTAAATTGCAGTTCGCCTTAACAATTGTATGATATGTAAATCTGCCATTGAATTAGGGCAGGGTTTTTCCCACCCTGACATCAATACTTCCTATCAAGGAGTACCCCTTGTTCCTATTGTATAGCTTTGTCGGATCGAGAAAGATCACGACAGTTCACTGCTGGCAGAGTTCATATGAGATTTCTTTACAATACTGAATGCAGTTTTTCGGCAGTTTGATGATTTTATTACTGAACTACATCCTGGGGCAAATGCCCCAGGCAACTGATAAATTGCAACGCCAAGTTGTAACTGAATCTTCAGAGCAAAAACCACTGTTCTTTATACTGACCTGTATAAATAGGTCGTAAAAATAGAAACAGGTGGGATGATACGTCATTATTTTGATGGCCAACCTCCGCATTTAGATGGTAATTAAATGTGCAAAAAATGGAAGTAAATGCGGAAGAGTATAACAATTAATCAGATTAAGACCATGGCAACCATGACAGTGCAATATACAATGCCTAACTTCATGTAGAGTCATGCACCTAGGCGTGTCACATACAGTGTATGTGACACATGCACCCCCCCTGGTTGCGATCGTCCTCGATCGCTTTAACTGGTTCAAAAAACATTATAGCTTATGTCACACAAGGATAATCATTGCAATATAAAATTTAAAACCTCAAAATCTCCTGAAATACAAACAAATCAAAAATGTAATGCATAAAAGACGGTCATAACAAAATCATGACATTCCCTTCCAAGGCTGAAGAACCTTAACAACTGCTTCAGGTCCATTAACAATAAAAATGTATCCCACTTTCCTCTCAACTCTAGATCTAAGAACCTAAGCTTTGCTTAGATTACAGGACAGACGAAGGTATAAAATTCATGAAATATTATAATGCTGCTTTCCTGCACAACTATCATTAAAAAATCGGCATCGCAGGAAATTCAAACGATAAATATATAAATTGCATGATCAAGGTTGTGTCGATGGTAATAATATCAAATAATTCATTACATCCTAACTAATACAGTGACCATATTATTTTGTGCTGATCCTTGCACTAATACTGCTGCTATAACAAGATCAGTTGCCAGTTGGTTGTAGTCAGCTGCATTCCATAATCTTTTATTCTTAGCGGATCTTAGGTTACGGTTGCCTAATGTTTTTATTGAAGTTTTTCTATTTTTTTGAGTTACAGTGTTCACACCACCAGAGTAGTTTGTCTGCTGTTGTAGACTGAGACTGAATAGAACTGGTTGAATAAAATCAGGAAATTGCAGAGGTACCTTGTCAGTTGGTGAATCATGAGCAGAAGATCAAATGTCATCACTAGTATATCAGCTTCCATATGTTTTGTCTCTACATCATCTAAAAAGTCCGTCTCCATTTCTCCTTATAGTAATGTAGACGATGTAGACACATATGGTTCCATTATATTGCTTGCATTAGATCATCTACTCCAAAGACATTTTCCTCCAAGTCCACAATCTCCATCCTCTTTCTTGTATATTCAACGCTATCAGTCTCATCATCTGAAGGTGTGAAGTTCTCTCCTCACTCGGTTGGGCACCAATTGTCGGATCGAGAAAGATCACGACAGTTCACTGCTGGCAGAGTTCATATGAGATTTCTTTACAATACTGAATGCAGTTTTTCGGCAGTTTGATGATTTTATTACTGAACTACACCCTGGGGCAAATGCCCCAGGCAACTGATAAATTGCAACGCCAAGTTGTAACTGAATCTTCAGAGCAAAAACCACTGTTCTTTATACTGACCTGTATAAATAGGTCGTAAAAATAGAAACAGGTGGGATGATACGTCATTATTTTGATGGCCAACCTCCGCATTTAGATGGTAATTAAATGTGCGAAAAATGGAAGTAAATGCGGAAGAGTATAACAATTAATCAGATTAAGACCATGGCAACCATGACAGTGCAATATACAATGCCTAACTTCATGTAGAATCATGCACCTAGGCGTGTCACATACAGTGTATGTGACAGCTTATCTATACAATAGTATAGGAATTCACTTCAGTTATCAAACACGCCCACTTACTGTGTAACTGACATTTTATCATCGAGGTTGAAGGGGAATCCCCCTCATTTGTAAATTGAATGTAATGTGTTGGCATTCAGTAAGTAGTAGGAAGTCAGTTTCAAGTTGTATCTCAAGTAAGGAAGCTGGTTCTATTGAAAACTAAGAAAGCTGAATGAGGGCAAGGCTTTGCTGAAATTTCATTCATCCTACCTCAGTGGAACTGTGTTAGTAAGTGTGTGCATAGAATATAAGAGCATATGATTGCCTGGACAATAACCAATTGCTTTGTTTTAGTTGTATTTGTATGTGATTTACACAGCAACAAGTACTGGTGATTCAGCTTAATTAAGAGTATTCTATTTGAAACGGACCAAGCTGGGAAATGTCATGTAAGTTACCAAATCACAACGGCTGTGATACACTCTATGGATTCAACCTTGACAATGTGCGCTCTTGATATAGCAGTCCTTTGACTTAAATATTCATTTCCAGATCAAAGTCACTAGGTAGATCATGGCTGCCTCACTCACAGGAGACTCACAGCATCTTGTTACATGTGGTAACTGTTTAGAGGAGGAAGGGTACATTCTTAACCCAGTGCTTCTACCTTGTTCACACTGTTGCTGTGAGACTTGCCTGAGGAATCAGCTAAAGAAGTCTGATGTAGTAAAGTGCAGAGTTTGCGAGTAAGTATGTACTATACCACAGGTAGTACAGAGCCTCTGTTTAGAAAAATGCTAGGCGAGGCAAAAGTCTAAGGCGAGTGCGAAGCTCTACCAGGAGGGGTGCGGAAAGCTCTTTCCCAAGCAATTTTAGCTTTTATTTAGTAACTGGAACGGAAGCGCGACAACTTAGCCCGAGCCAAACTTAGCCCAAGCCAAACATAGCCCGAGCCAAACTTAGCCCGAGCAAAACTTAGCCCTAGCCAGACTTAGCCCCAAATATAAAACTTGGCCCGACGTAATGAAGCTTGGCCCCATGTAATGAAACTTGGCCCCAATTAGTAAAACTTTGCCCCAATTGGTAAATCCTGGCCCCCAAATACAAAACCTGGCCCAATCTCATGAAACTTGGCCCCAAATAGTACAACTTGGCCCCAGTTACTAAAGCTTGGCCCCATGTAGTGAAACTTGGCCCAAATTAGTAAAACTTGGCCCAAAAATGTTACGATATTTCCAGTTAGTGAAGGTTCACTGAAAATCTCAGAACCCTGACCCGCTGCAGGATTTCCACCACAGCTTTCACTGTCTGTAACACTAACAACTGTTGCAAAATTAAATTGTCCCATAGTATGAATGGAAATACAGAATAGGAAACTGCTCTCAGGTCTCTACTCCTGAGTCTTATTGTCTAGGCAGTCATTTTTGCTATTTTTTTTCAGTGAAAAGTTTGCTGTTTCTGTGGAAAATTTGCCTTCTGCTTTGGAGAATATTCCTCCGATATTCTGTGATACCTGCACAAAAAAGGGGAAACATAGAATGACGTCTAAAGTATTCTGTATTCAGTGTGACAGGAAGTTCTGCTCTTTACATCAAGAGGTAAAATGTGCTGGCCTTGCTTCCACAGAGAAATGAAGGTGCTGTGCCACTGCAATCTGAAATAAATTGCTCGCTCAAAATAAACTGAAAAGAGACGTCTTCTTATCTTTTTCTACCTCCCTCAAAAATTGAAGAAACAGTTCAAGCTGTATTGTATAAACCAGTGTCCCATCTGCTACTAACTATATGCGAAATTTACGCAATGATTCAGGTTAATCTTCTATTAACAGACCCATATGGACCTCAATGAACACCACAGCGTATTGGCGATCAAAGAATACCTTGAATCTACAGTAGCTGCAGAGCAGAGGTTTTGTGACACACATAAAAGCCACCCCATTGTGCTTGGCTGTGCAGACTGCTGGAGATTTTATTGTTTACACTGTATGTCATCTGCCGATATCTGTGTTGATGGTGAGTTGCAACAAATATTGATGTTGATTGCGATCACAGGCTAATTCTATCATCCCCCACATTCCAAAACATTGGCAGAGAAATAGGTCCAGACAGCAATGTCTTCGCCAATTTTGGCCAATTTGACTTGGGTGCACATGAAGATTCGGAAATCAGTGGACTGCAGCTAAATTGAAATCAATGACCATCAACATTTCAATTATGAAGACAAAAAACTTACACTGCGTTTCATACCTGAGAATTGTTGGACAATTCTGTACAATTCTAGGATTGTTCGAAACTGACCCATATATCATTACCCAACCAGCAACCATTATTGTGTAATTAACCCTGCCTGCTAAATAAATTACATTCATTATTGCTGTTGTATAGTTATAGTATAAGCCTTTACAGTTCTAGTCAATATTATATAATTGGATTGACATTGTATTCAACTAGTTTGTATTTAGATGACCAGGCGAGATCTCCTGTAATAAATAGATATTACTGTGCAAGGTAGCATCAAAGTCTATAATGTGGGAGGCCCAGGTTCAAATCCCCGCCGGGGCAAATCTTTTCTTTTTGTCATGATGGATATCGAAAGCATTCCATTCGCATTGTCCGCTTACGTTTTTTGTAAGCACAGAAAACTCTTAGTAATGAGTATGATGACCCGACAAAATACTTATGTTCAACTCTTCTGCATTGTATCATACCCTACGTTATATTTTGTGCAATCTGTTAATATTGGCAGCAACTGCATAAATAGAATACATCAGCTAAACTATGCTAGCAGAATTATCAGAAAACTTTGCTACTAATAAAAATTACAACATCGCTCACCAGTTGGGCGAGGAATTACATTGCTTCCTGTACACCATATAACTGAGATGGCTGAGAATGATATAGTATAACATCAAGAGCTCCTTTGTAGACAGGTAATGAATATATACCAGGCTTACAATAGTTGATTTACCTATGCCTCCCTCAGCCCACATACCATAACATTCAGAGCTAACTCCATGCTCAGAGCATCTTTGGCTAACAAATAGAAATAGCCGAGAGCCATTCACTCTCAATAATCACAAGGAGCATAGTTTAGACTATGCCAATAATCAGAACTCATACTACTTGCTGTGACACCAAGTTTGAGTTTTTTTAGTATCAGTCAGCATATTTTCAGTAGTCAGTGGTTCTGTGGAAAATATGGCCTCATTCACATATCACTTCTCTCCACTTAGGTATGTAGGACAATTGATACAAAGTAATTCCTCGCTCAACTAGTGAGCGATGTTGTACATTTTTATTAGTAGCAAAGTTTTCTGATAATTCTGCTAGCATAGTTTAGCTGATGTATTCTATTTATGCAGTTGCTGCCAATATTAAAAGATTGCACAAAATATAACGTAGGGTATGGTACAACACAAAAGAGTTGAACATAAGTATTTTGTCAATCTTTTGGCATAAAATCATATAATACAACTTGAAAACTATCTGCTTCATGGTGTTTCCCCATATAAAAAAATTCCAGTCTCATAGACTTTAAGCCGCCAAATCAAATTAATAAACAAAGTTAAACGTTATCATTTGGGAGCATTGCCAAGTACGTGATTCATAAAATATTGAAGATAACTACCAGGAAACAAGTGAGAGGCCCGTGCTCAATTACAAAGATAATATGACATAATAGGACTGAACAGGAAAAGTTGAAAGTGCTGGGGACTCAGTCTAAGTATCAGCTCACAATCCCCCTGATTGGGATTTTTCCAAGGAATTCAGACTTGTGCTGAGTATTTCTTCTTACACGACAGATACTTACTACTGAAATGTGATGCTTAATATTTGTCTTGTCCACTGTATGAGACTGAAAACAAACAAACCAATTTCAACCTTTGGCAGTCCTGATAATTCTTCTAGCATAGTTTAGCTGATGTATTCTATTTATGCAGTTGCTGCCAATATTAAAAGATTGGACCAAATATAACGTAGGGTATGGTACAACGCAGAAGAGTTGAACATAAGTATTTTGTCGGGTCATCATACTCATTACTAAGAGTTTTCTGTGCTTACAAAAATTGTGAGCGGACAATTCGAATGGAATGCTTTCGATTTCCATCATGTCTTATAGAAAAGATTTGCCCCGGCGGGGATTTGAACCTGGGCCTCCGACGTTATAGACTTTGATGCTACCTTACACAGCAATATCTATTCATTACAGGTGATCTTGCCTGGCCATCTAAATACAAACTAGTTGAATACAATGTCAATCCAATTATGTAATATTGACTAGAACTGTAAAGGCTTATTATACTATAACTATACAATAGCAATAATGAATGTAATTTAATGTTAAGTACACAATAATGGTTGCTGGTTGGGTAATGATATATGGGTCAGTTTCGAACAATTCTAGAATTGTACAGAATTGTCCAACAATTCTTGGATCTGAAACACAGTGTTAACCATCTTCTACTGCTCTGAAAACTGTTCTTCTACCACTGTGATAGAAAGTGAAACTTCTAGCCTGAATTCTGGATAGTAATTAGCCACCTCTTAGAGCAAGACGTCATGTTCATTGATATCCTTTGTTAAGTAACAGCTCAAACATGCCCTCCTGCGAGATGCCCAGTGGCACAGTTTGGGCACACGCCAAACTGCAAGGTGACTTGTGCACAGGAGCTATGGGTTGATTGATAGTTCCAGCCCTCGGTACCCTATGGTGTTAAACTTTTCATCATGAGTCTGTTTATCATAAGCTGAAATTTGACAAAACTTTTATTTTATTAGGCAAGAACCACAAATTTATGTCGCTCTCGGAGTTGGCACATGAAGTGAAATCCAAATTTGAGCCAGAGCAATTGGAAGCGGAAAAAGTGATTGATGAGTGGTCTGCAGTAGTGAAAGAAGCAACAATACTCCTCTCAACCTGGGATAATGAGACAGAGGAAGGGGAAACACTGATTGATGAAACAGAAGAGAAACAGGTGAAATGTCTGAATCATCAAAGTCAGCGATGATGGATATGTTGTCATCAGACTGTTTTCTGTACAATGTTCCGTTTCAATGCGTCAACACTGGAATTTGTTGTTTGGGTAAACATTATAATTTAAGTATATGGAGATACTTTGACATGGCAAGCTTTATCTGCATGATGGACAAGTTGTTTGGTAAGCAGTTAAATCATGAGGCAATTTTTAAACGTAATTTAGGAATATAATAGCACAATGAGAATTAATTTTTCAGCATGATGCCATCAGGGAGAAGTATGCCAAGCTGAAAACAGAATATCAGGGGAAAAGAATATCAGCAAAAGAAAAGCTTGAAAACTATCTGGAGAAAGATGCAGGAGCAAAAGTGAAGGAACTTCATCAGAAGCTGAAAGAGTTTCGCTCTGAAGTGTCTAACAAACATTGTGTGAGTACAATAGACAACCCTACAATGCTTCAACTACTACTCAAATCTAAACTTGTAGATGCACCTCCCCATACTGGTATCATTTGCAGGTATCAGTCTTATTAAGAGCATTATGACATTTACCTATTAGCTATGCGGAAAAGAAAACTTTTCTCAACCTTTCTCAACCACACAAGTTGTCCCATCTCTACGTTTATTCAATTTAGAAAAATACAGGATATCCTCATATTTCAGAGCAGCGCCCCCCCCCCCCCTTGTCATAGGTCAATATATGTGAATAAAATGATTATTAGCATGACATTCACCATGTTTTTTGCATCGGCAAGTCTTACAAACCAAAAAGTGCTAATATGGCACTAAGACCAAGAAAATCTTGTTTATTGCTTGAAAATTTGGTTATTTATTTCAAAATGAGTAGCAAATGCAGCATCATTTCAGCTTGCCATATACCTTGTAGGTGGATTTGGTGAAGGAGAAAACCGAGGTGATGGCGCACATTTGCGATGCTGTGAATATCAATTTCCCTGTGCTTGTCATTGATGAACGACAAAAACCGCAAGTCAAAGGTGATTAAACATCACTCAAAATAGTGATAGAGTTTGGAAATTCTAAATACTAGAAACTAAGAGTTGAGGTAGCAGAAAGCCATGCTTTTTTTCAACAGGGATATAACTGACACACATTTTTTGTGTCTCTATCTATTTCACTTTGCTATTGTAAATGAAATCTATTGTTATTTTTCTCCTCAAGCTACTTCAAATAGTAAAGACTCCCAATAAATTTGACCTACTAGAATAAGAAAGTAATAATTATCAATCTATAAATCGCATGCGCTGGAATAATACCTCATTATCAATTTATGCGCTTGAAAAAAAATCATTTATATATAAGGTAAGGTCAAGCTGCACAGAGCTAACCTCCACCTGTATGGATTATGTGTAGTAAACTTTTACAATGTTAAGCAAACCTGCCTCCATTTGGAGTTGCTCCCCCTGAACTATTTATATCCAGCAAGCAATAAAAAATTAACGAGGAATATGTAGGACCAATATTGGCAACAGATCTACAACCCTGCTGTGTGAGATTGACTTGATCATTTTTATTGTCTGCATGTAAATAACTAGTTCTCATCAACATGTGCTAAACCAACGTTGCATTGCGATCAGATGCAGCTGCCCTCACTAGCAAATTATGCTTCAAGTTAAATAATACAATATATTTAATATAAACTCCTTTTCCAGAGACAAGAAATGATGATATAGACATCGAACTTGCTACAGAGGCGAAACTGGTCATTCGAGCAAGCTTAAAGGGGAACCGCAAACCTCCAACTAAAATGAAATTCATTCGGTCGATGGACGTAGGTAGTTACTGTAACACTGTATGCAGCTACAAAGGTTATGTGTATGTTGGACTGTCACACTACTCCATAAACAGAATCAATGAGCAAGGTGGTGTGAAAGAAAAATTTATAACATTTCAAAAGCAAGTAATTACCGTCAGGGCTCATCAGGAAAGGCTTTACACGCTTGTCTATGGACAGCCATACCAGATCTTTGTTCACGATCTCAAGGGGCAGCTGATTACCTCATGGAACCACCCTGATTCCAACCATGCATACTGGGGAAACAAACTCGCTTTCGTAAACAATCAGCTTCTTGTGCCCGATTCAACCAACCAGAGGATCACTGTCTACAACCTGGATGGCAGAGTTCTAAGACAAATTCCTTGTCCTCAAATACCTAAATCACATCATGTCTCGATGTGTATGTTTGATGAAGATACTGTAATCATGACGACCAGTACCCCAAAAAATGTCATCAAGTTTAACATAAAGTCTGAAACCGTAACGTGGACCAAAACAATAGAGGAAGGACCACTCTCCGTAGCTGCCTATGGCTCTGTTGTGCTTGTCAGCGGCAATAGCGTCTCCTACAGTAAAAGAGGCGTGTGGATCAAGGTGCTAAATTGTCAAACTGGTAGGATATTATATTATAATTAATAATATATTATATTTGTATCACATCTTATTCTCCATATTTTATTCTATCATGTGAGCAATTTTCAGCTTTAGAATCCAAATATTGAGGAAGTTATGGCCTCTCAAACTTCCAAGGTGACGGCAATTTATCGGCAGTAAAAATCAGCCGGCAATCCCTAGGGTACGCCACAAACAGCTAACCTAATTGGTCCAAGTGGCGTGATGTGTGATGTGTGATGGTGATGTGTAGCGTCGTTGCCTATAGGTATGGGGACCCGGGTTCGATTCCCAACCAGGTCTGAATTTTGATCATCAATTATTATGTGATTATTAGTGTATTAACTAATAACTCATAATGTCTATGTCACATGTCTATGGTTGTGACATACCCCAGGGGAAACATCCGCTTATTCCCAATGCCGATTGAAGGCAATCACCCTGGAAGTTTGAGAGGCCTTAACTTCCTCAATATTTGGATTCTAAAGCTGAAAATCGCTCACATGATAGAATAAAATATGGAGAATAAGATGTGATACAAAAGAGCAGCCTCAAACTAAGTCTTTAAATATTCTTTATTTTTATATGCAAGATTTAAGGTAAGGTAACACAATCGTGTAAAATCAGCTAATTTTTGCCAACGAAGTTTTGTCCTAATATCAACCTGCTGCACAGGAATGTCCTCTCTCCTAACTTCATATTTACAATTTCAGGGTTTAAGCCTTCTCAGCCAATCTAAACCATTATTAATGATATGATAATTATTTTAAATAATTATACAAAGATGTCTCTTTTTTGTTCATGATTATACCAACCAGAGATTCAGCATCTGGATTGCTCAGGCTCCACATTCAACCATTTCCTAATAATTGTTTGATATTATACTCCTTGAGTGCCTGCATCCTTTCTCTCTCATGCTCCAGATCCAAAATCAATGAAAAACTTTGCATATTTATCACATCCAGCTTGTTAACAAAATCGGTTGGCATAGATATAGCCTTGACAATTCAATCCAATCAGATGGAATTTCGTGAAAGTTTATACCATTCGGTTTCCTTCAACATGAGAGTAAAACCATCAAACCACAAAATTGCGAGAATCCCATTTTGCACAAAAGACTCTGTGAAAGTTTTCTCTGAATTGTGATAAAACAACCACATTTGTCCTTATTTTTAGTAAATTTTCTCTTAAGCGATGACTGTTGAGATGTTGTTGTTGTGAGTGAAGTGTAAGTCTCAGAATAGAGTTTCTTTATCTATTTAAATGAATTTAGCTAATATGGTATACGAAATCATGATTGTGGACTGCAAATCAATGACACTACACAGTTCAATGGCATAATGTCACCATCACGCTCAACTCACTTATGCTGCTTTAACTAAGTCTTGACTTCTTACCATGATTGTCAATGATTGTTTAGGTGAGCAGATGACAGAGTTTACAGACCGTGAAGGAGATCAGACATACTTCTTTGATCTATTTGTGGAGGATAACAGGCTGATGATACCTCACTACAACGCCAAATCTATTCTATGTTATGATTTACTACATGACTAAGCGACTGGGGAACAGCAACGCCCTAACAGTGATGCGTTCGGTGAATGTTGAAATTAACTGCTAATGTGGAATGTGAGACAGAGCAGCATCGGCTAAACACACTTTACTATTAGGTCAGCAATGATATTAAAAAACGAAAACTTCACCCATGTCCGGCTACAGTCAGTAACTGAACAAATTCATTTTTTACAGATCCCAATTTAAATTCTATGATACCACTGTTAGTTTTACGATATCACTGTCAATAATTGTCCTACGATGAAATCACATGGTAAATACTTAACAATAACTTACAACTTACTTTTATTATAAAACCAAAGAAAAATGGATCAACGCTACTTTTCTATAATCATTTTTCATCAAAATAAATTTCTATGATAACATTATAGCCTCCCCAGATAATCTCGATAACAAGACTGACTTACAATAATGTTAAAATTCAGCAACGAAAAAAAGGGAAATGGGAAAAATCGTACAGCAACACCGGCCAGTTAAATCTTCTACTTCTATCATTGAGAAGCAACGTCGCTGTAATTTTTAATATCATCACAAGCATATAGACAGGGAAAAATGGTCGACAGGGACATCACACCTCAATCAAGCAGTGAAAATATAGAGTCCATATCAAGACCACCTTGAGAATTCGCAGAGTTTAATGCGCAGTGCATTCAAAGTCATTATTTACAATATAATATGAATATCTAAACATCACAAGGGTCTCAGCCAGCTAAGCCCATACTATTCTAAGAAATTAAATCTTCCATTTCCTTCGATTCAATAAATACCAGGTAGGAAAACCAAAAAGACAGTACTTTTAAAAATCAATGTATTCTCCTCCGCCATGACAAAGTCAGTTCGCAGAAAATGGCGATCTGCGCAATTTGTGTTTAAGATCACATTTCACTGTTGGCACTGTACACTATAAGGGAAGCTGAGGAGAGGTTTTCCCATCATACATTTCCATATGAACGCAGAGTTTTCTCCCATTTTTTTAACACAGCAACAAGCCTGATAGCCTTAGTTCACTCATTGACAAAGCCTCAATGCACAGTGCCTGTTGAGCGCGTCTCATACAAAAAGTTACTGATAAACATAGCTTTCCTCTGCTCTAGTAGTTGCTTGTCTGATTTGGTGTGCATTTTGTCGCTGTTTGTTCGAATAATCATCGAGCCAAATACATTGCCTACAAAAAAACCGAGATACAATAAAAAAAGTATGTCACAAAACCAACAGTAACAGTGAACTATTCAGATAATCGACAATATGACATGTCCAAGTCAGTAGTCAAATATTTGCAATTGTTTTTTTGTGCATACTATGAAGGGCACAATGACACTGTGATTACATCGTAGGTCACATGACCAGTCCTGTGATGTCATAATCGCTGTAAAATCTTGTAGCCCAAGTACCAATACTTAGTAGAGTAAAAGGATTGTTTATGTTGCCCATTGGGTTACCATATATGCTGAGCCTTTTTTAAGACAAACAATAAGTTGTGTTATGGAATGATTCCTTTTAGAAGGATGGCATACGTACCTAACGTTGTTGCATCTAGATTGTTTTTATGAGAGTTGGCGAGTAGTTCTAACATGAATTCTATAAGATAGTGAAAAACCGCTTTGTGAGTGGGAGGTAGTCTGTTCACCAACTGAAATAGAAAAATAAACACTTGCTATAACCATGAGTAATGGGATACATATTATGATGGATGAAAGAAAGATTTGAGTCTATTCAAACAAAATAATCGCAAAAATGTTTTATATGCCAGACTATACATGACCTGAATCCTCCATTCTGCGCATGCTCAGCTCTGGGCATGAGCTGATCTCTGCAAAATTGAGTCTCGGAATTCCGAAGCCATCTGATTGGCTACCTGCTCTGGTGGTATGCTCTTCAATGCGTGCGGAATTGATATTGATAGTTATTCTCTCTTGTCACTATTAGCTGATTTTGATTGGCAGTTCATGCAGGGGCTATCCCATTCTCCCTGACCAAATTTTCTCTCAGAACCTAGACTAAACTCATTGTTCTTGCACATGCGCAATTTAAAGTCACGCATGATTTATACTTAGCCTTACGACATCTACTTTGTGGTAACTATTGCCTAGTTTATCAGTGATCTACATGCCCAGTCAGATCACGAGAGTCAGTATGCTGAATCCTCTTGTTTCGTTAAAGAAATGTAGCCCATGACTCATGCAAAAATGTTAATTGCCATTTTTTGAAACTTACTCATAAAATGTAAACTCCCATGATAATCCAAACCCTTAATTTGCCTCCAACATCACAAAATTACCTTTTAGCAATAATTGCTAGCAGTAGACGCCCAGAAAACCCAAATAAATAAAAATAAGGCATAAAAATTGAACATATACTGTGTTAACTAATAGGCATACGGTGACAACATTTTACATTGCAGATGATAAACGTACCTCCTCGCAGGCGAGTCTGTCTGAAGCCTGAGATAGAGCATCGTCATACATAGAGTAAGGTATGACTGGCTCGCGTAATGAGTCCAGGTAAATAAGTAAAGCCTCTGATAGGGAGTGTATAGATCCAGCTGAGGGATGGATACAGTCAAGGATAAACAGAGATCTACATCATCAGCCCGAGTATCCAATAATGCAATATTTTGGAATTCCCGGTAAAATCAAGGGGGATAAATCAAAAAGATACAACCCTATTACAGCATAGATATATATAAACCAGGAACCATTGGGCTAATGTTGCGTTATGGAATGATGTTAACAGGTTTGATGACAATTTTAACATGTAGTTTCTAGTAAGGCTTGATATTGCCAATGAAGCAATAACTTGTTGACCTTGCGCATCAAATAAAAGCAAGCAAGTCAGACTGTACGTAAGGATGGCCCTGACTGTATAAAAGGATGATTCAATCAATCAGTCACTCAATCAATCAATCACTCAATAAATCAATGAATCACACAATCAATCACACAATCACTCAATAAATCAATAAATAAATCAATCAATAAATAAATCAATAACTCAATCAAACAATCAATCAATCAGACTGTATAGAAGGATACGTAGTTGAGCAGATAGAGACGTATCTAGAGATTCGCGTATAGAAACTATTTCCTGGTGTAATCCACGCTGCTGAAATAAATCCTCCTGCAAAACAGAGTCATAATCGTTATAATACAGCAAGCAGTGTAAAGAAAATTAGTAAATTACCGTAATACCACATTTATCAAGTCACTGTATTTGTTAACAAAAGTGCCTCTTGTAATAATACGCTGGGTCGCTGCTCATATTAGAGTATAAGTACCATTTCTTAGAATCTGGATATCGCCATAAATCATAGGTATGATGCATGTTGATTATGACGGTGTAAAAAGCAGATGGGGAAGTTATCCAGGGTTGTTCTATTTGAAAAACAAATTTTTGTTTCTCTCTTTTCTGTTCCCTTTATTGATAAAATGCAGGCAAAGGACCTAGGTTGACAAATTGGAACAGTGTAAAGGAACACAAAAATCTTTAAAGAACATGGAATCCGCTACGCTGGGAATGATCTATTCCCAATTAAATTTAGACAATAAACCACCAGATGAGGTTTAGAATTGACTGGTAAACGTGTGATGAACACTCACCACTGATTTTCCTTTTTTACTAATATTATCTAGTAAGAAGTACAATTCTTTAGGTATCGGCATAGATGCTTTCCCTGGTTCTGTTACTTGCAGCCCTTTTTCCTGTTGAGAAAAAAATAAGAAGGTGAATATAAAGATGAAATATTATGCTTAGTAGATCTTTTGCTTTGTTTGTTGCAGTTTGAGATTGATAGTTAGGAGTTGCACCCTACTATCTAAGGACTGCAACTCCCAAGTATACAATCCATGGTTGCGTACCACCTTGATCTTTTCCCATAGTCATTTTGCTCATTGATGATAGTGGGGCTTCTGAAATCAATTACTTTTTTCCCTCTCTGAGACAAAACGGGTGCAAGTGTTTTGTTAAATATACTGTTCCATTAACAGATTTATAATCATCCCACATATATTAATCATAAAATGGTATAGTTCATATTATAATATGAACTATACCATATTATTATATGTTTTAGTTTATGTAATAACATGGTATAGTTTGTTTCATAATATTTTATAGTTTATAATATGATATATAGTAATACAAACTATATACATACCAGTTGGTGTATTTTATCTGGAGGTGTATCCCTGATAGGTGTGGGTAAATGTGTCAGAGCTTCTAATGAACATCCGAAGCAGCTTAGAGTATAACTACCCAACACTGTCAAAAAGAAATCCTTCCCTCCTTCTAAGTGAAGCACTAGAATGTCTTCTAATTTATCTTCTCCCGAGTTGAGGGTTGAAGCCGTCTTGTCGTTAACATAGACTTCTAAATCTAATGTGGCAGTATCACCTGTAACAAACAGCAAGAGTGTGAGTTAAAATGAGAGGGTTAAAGCGCATGTTCTGTCTCTGTTCGAAGGCTGCTAAATAAAGGTACCTAAAGGGTGTGGCCGCCATATTTGGAGCCAAGTTCTTCTCAGTTTGCAGGCAGGTTGAAGCACGCCTGGGGTGTCAGTTGAGCCCAGTAGTCAAAAGACTGCAGCAGGATTCACACACATGCATATTACAGGGGAAACAAGCCTAACCATTATTGCATCTTGAGTTTAAACTGTTTCTTATAATTATGGTGTGTATAGGCAAATATAGCAAGGGTGAAAGAAGAGAAAACACACTGTGACTATGTGATAAAGAAATCAAAAGCTTGTGGGGTAATCTTTTTTTATCAAGCCTGCCTGCATTTTGAGTTGCTCCCACACAGGCAATTGGTGCATCTGTAGAGTTTGAGCAAGCAAAAAATAGGAAAATTAGATCAATTTTGTACCATATGAAGCTAATGTCTTGGCTCCAATTGGTTGAGTATGTGGAAAGCCAATGCCAGATCAGACTGTTCTTTCCTGAAAGTTACTATTGGGACATAGTTAAAGTGAAACTGAATACAGTTTCACTTTCACTATAAATCTCAATAGGTATTTCCATCTGTCCTGGCATTGGCTCTCCCTCCAGCCCACCAGCCAATCAGATCAGTGCCCACACATTAGCTAACCAATCGGTATGCAGAAGTGTACCATAGGTAAACTTACCAGGTAATATACAGTCCCGGTACGGTCTGATACTGAGCCAATCTTTACTGTAGTTAGTCTCGTGTAATTTTGGTATAAATGAGAAATCTGCGGGAACTTGTCCAGTATTGGTAATCTCTAATGTAAGTCTGCTGCTCTCCATAAATCTCACCTCACCAAAATCCAACTGCAATATAAAGTTGATACATCGACTAAACACACGAATAATTTTATGTAGCCTGTCTTGACAAGCTTTAGTGTGGGGGGGGGGGGGGGATGGGAACACCCAACAAAGCTTGGCAAGACAGGCTAAACGATATGGTGAGTTGTTGTGTAGGCCTACACCGAAAAAGCAAATCTTCTTGCATCACTTATTTTTTGATGATATGGCTGACAGCTGATCACCACAACGGATCATCATAGACTCTGAGATATGAAATGCTACTAGAAAATTTCCCAACAACATCAGCATTGTCAAAAACGCATAATCATAGCTATTATACATTATTGGATGAATGTATCTGATAAAAGCTAAGGAAATTTCTTACTGAAATTATTTTTTGGTGCCATTGTGACAAAGACAGCAGTTGAGAGAATATCAATTTTTTAGAGTAATAGAAATCATAGTGTTATAGTTTATGTCCAGTCACATCAACGTTATTCATCTCAAAAACGCCACTACCGTCAACCCGTGAAAAAAGTTTGAGTTGCCAATCTAAAGTGTTTCTATAGCATCTCGTAACACCTCGAAACAGATTGTATCATTTGAAAATACAACAACAATTTGTAGTGTCTAGGATAACACAGAGGCTTGGTTACCCACAAGGATGCTAATAATTCTCACCCTTTAGGTTATCATAGATACTAACCATATCCAATAATATAGACGCTCACCCTAAAAAATAACAAAATTACTTACCTATGAGGATAACATTGTCATTTACCTCTAATTTGTTGAGTTTGACTTGAGGTAGATACTCATTCTCTAGCTTGTCTAAGTGCTTCATCACGTCTTCATACACCGATTTATAACTGTCGTTATTTATCACCTTCACCTAAGGGACACAAACTGAAATAGGCACAAGATTTATCTTGAATGGTAAAGAAATGGGGAAGCTCTTCCCTCAAGCCTGCTAAACCTTTCCAAAATGTTTACAGCTAGGATGCGCAAAATGTTGAACCCTGCAAGAATGTTTAATGTTGGAAATCCTACATAAGAATGATTACTATCAAAGATCTGTTCTTTGCAAGCAGGAGAGAGCACCTTATCACAGACGACTGTCTGAAGAGAGCACCTGCTGCCACAATAAGACTCTATGACTGCCTGCCAAACACTGTCAGTTTAACAGGTGCTCCGACAGACTGACAGGTGCTCCAACCTCACAACACTTCAGGCCTGTCACAGCTGCATTGCAAAGTCTTAGTCCTAGTCAATGTCTAATACTAATACTAATACTAAATTATAGATTCGTAAAGATTGTCACAGCTTGTGTGCTATGTTTTAGCAGCAATACAACAGTGGTCTCATTCAACTTCCCTGATGAGTTTCCCTTTTCTAATCTTTGTCTATATACATATTTCATTAGTTGATAACGATCAATGAGGTCATAGAATTATATGCAGCGATTGGCTTGTTGCAAAGTCTTAGTACTAGTAAAAGTGTACAAGATAATACTAAGTTATAGATTGATAAAGATATTAGTCCTATGTGACTTCCTTGTCTTGACCAACTAGTACTCAAGCTAGCCTGTCTTGAAAAGCTTGTTAAGACAGGGTAAACTAAAGCATGCTTAGTCATCAATGTGACTCGAGTCTTACCACAGAGATTATGGCTAGGCAACAATAATACTATGACTTCAGAGTCAACTATAATATTATAAAAAGTTTTAATGGAATTACTGTCGAATTGTATCTAATATCATCTGGTATGTGCTGTGAATTGCAAACAAACTTAAATTTTGAAAAAAAGTATACTTGAATTTTGAGGAAATAAATTTGAATTTTTAGAAAATCAATTTGAATTTTGGGAAAATAAATAAATAATTTGGTACGCTTGCTGCTGCCACCTACCTTAATATCAAAAGTATGGCTGACAGGTTTGTGGTCTGACAGTAGTAGGCCCATATGTGAGTCGTACTTGAGTGGTTCTATATCAGCTCCACGATGTAATATCCTGTCTGTCCATGCCGGACATCTCATCTTCTCGCTGTGAATACGAGACCACAAAAATCGTCAATATTTTAATCTATTTTGTTTCCGTTCACCAGGGTTGCTGAATAGTAATGTGTATATATATATAATATATAAAGTGAGGTTGCCTGAACAATTTTTCTTTTTGATTTGATTTTCATTTGTTGAGATAAAACAAGCAAACTGAACATTGATTAGGTATAGTTAGGTTTAGCTAGTTTGGCCATGAATTTCACTTCCATGGCTGTGCAAAATAGCAAATTTTATACGATGGAGTCAGCGGCTAGAAGGGAACAACTCCAATTGAGGTCAAATCACATCAAACTTAAGTGCTCTGTGCTAGTGAAAATTCAGAGGCATACATTTGTCTCTGCAGCATAGGGCCTGGTATAGACTGAGTGAGAAGGCATAGCCACCATTCCTATCTTGCAGAAAATTAATCTAAGGCACAAGACTATCCTACAACAGAATGGGATTTAGGAATTGAGTATAGGATAACCAGTAAGACTAACTCACCTTGTATCATACTCATTAGTGCCGACGTCATACTTATAGGAGGGAGGGAAAGTTATCTGTGATTCTTTGTATCCTTCGAATGAGTTATTAGCCTCCCTCTCGCCTATCAGCTGTAGAAATATATGACATGCAGGCATGATTATAAAGCAAAATTTTGATCATATGGGTGAAAATTGATACAATTACGCTGTCTTTGGCTGCTCAAGTAATAGCATTGCCAGGGAAAAAAATCTACAGCATATTGAGAGTACTACCCAACCTGTATATAAATCATGATATGTCAAAATATGACTGGATTTCAATGTTAAACATAATTGTTCTTAGAAAGTAAATTTAGCATGCACATTCTCGAATTAGTAAATTAGCTTACTTCTTAACGATTGCTCATCTATATCTGAATGCTCTAGATTAGCAATTGATGAGACCAAAAACGATGAAGCTCCACATCGATTTCAAACACATAACTTGTGCAGTTTTTCCTGTGTGAAATATGAAATATCGATATACCTGATCTTTTTGTAGCAGTGGAGTCCAGTTTTTATCTATTATCAGATGTTTTACTTTTTCTATTGGTATATCTGTTATCCTGTAGTTCAAATCTCCCAACCAGAATATCAAACTACAATAAAACAAATCAACGCTATATAATACATGTTTGCTAGAATAAGTACTAGAAACTGAATTATCTGCAAGTTTCCTAGCCTACTTTTTACGCAAAGCAACTCAACACTTGGCAATCTTTTATTTATCAATTTCTTAACTGAAGTTGTGTCCTCATGGAACAAGGAAAGACAACTGACAACCCAACCACATTGCAAGAAGCATAAATCTGCTATCCATATTATCACTGACATGCCATGAAAGGGACTAAAAGGGTTTCACCTTTGCCATATATGCCAAAGCGTTGGAGGGGTCATATATGACTGGTGAGACTTTTTTTCAAAATATTGAAATTGATACTGACAAGAGATAAAAGGATTCAAAGGGTTTCACTTTTGCTATATAGCGATATAGGGGACATATATTCCTTCCTGGTGAAACTTTTCCAAAACATTTAAAACAACACATTCACATCTTACTCATGACTAGCTAAGGTGAGGTTGTTAGAGTTGACATCAATGTATGGTCCGCTGAACGCCATCCTGTCCTTAATATCTCGGTAATCCTGATTACGTCGCTCCTTCTGCTCCATATGAGCGGCTAAATGTGACGTGATAAAACATACCGAAGTGTTGTGTACCTCCAGGCGTATCGCGACCCCACCTTTGTTGCCCTAAAACAGCAAAAACAACCTTGAACTTAACAAAAGGTGTGCTATTTTTAGCATCTTTAGATTTGAAACAACTGTTTGTATAAAATAAATAATATGGGCAGTTTAGTGCATCAATCAATTCACCGGTAACTTGTGATTTCATTCTTCCTTTATCGTTTTTGTGGAAATTCAGGATGTAAGAATGAGAGATGGTCTTTGGTTCAGGGTAAAGTGGAGTCAGGTAGATTGAGCTGAAATTTCCCAGGAACAACCAGTATGTGGAAGGAAGGGATTCCAAGGGTGTGAGAAAATATCTGCCCTCCTCATTCATTGCCAGATGCAAATCTTAAAAGGAGATATCATAAATTGAAATCTTGAGCAATGTTTCAGAGTTATGTTATCACAGCAAAAATAGGTCAGATTTAGTTTTCCAAATAGTTTTATCACAGCAACTCAACACTTATTAAAATCATAGAGGGTGCTTAGATCAGTGTAACATACTTCTACTGAGTGCAACAGAACAATGCAGCACACTACAATCCAAAGTGACGCAAACAAGTCAAGGATACCACACTGCATAGCCGACTAATTGTCAAACACAACCAGAAGACAAGTCTTCCATTCTAACAACATTTTGCTTAAAAACCAAAGATGCGCTCAAACTTAGTAGGTAATTTAGATCTCTTAAGTAATTTTGTTCAACAATACTCTTCTACTTTAGAGCCTTTTTATACTGAGATCATTATTTTGTGTTGCCTCAAAAAGTCTCGTCTCAATTTTCATGTGAACACGACTCAGTGGATTTCAACAGAGTTCTGACCATACCTCTATGGTTCCGACAAGTATACAATAAAAGCACGACAGCTTGAAACATGCTAGAAGACAAAACAATGAAAGTCTTTGAACTGATTGGCAGCTCCGAGGTGGCGAAGAGGTCACAAAACCACAGGTTTGGCAGAGATTAATTTGATAATCAGTGCTACACCAAATTTAAACATAACTCATATCGAACTACTGATACACATACTACAATCAATTAAACCATTTCTTGTATATTGTGAACGGTGGTAAATTCCAGGTAATTCTGTATTCAACTTTGTATTTCTCTGATATTCCAATCAAGATCTAGTCAACGATAACTTATTAGAGCCAAATATAATCCCCCTGAGAATTCTAAGTCAACATCGCGTTGCGGGAGAGGTGTTTAGACGCCTTATTTGGCTCCAGAGTGACTTTCAACATGAGAACCTCACATGTCATAAATGAGATAAGCGCGAAAAGAATCATCATGCATTATCGATGGTCCATCCAAAAACCTAAAGAAAGTGTGCGCTTATTGTCTATATACTTGACACAAGATAACATGACACAATAAAAGCTGCGCAGAAAACTACCAATTGACTTGATTAAAACGCAACGACACAGGATCACAAAACACCAAAATTGAAACGGAATATTAAAGACACATCATCGACACAACAACGGCAAAAAGGAGACAAATTCACCAGCATGCCAAATTTTAAAAACTTTTTCACTCAAATCAGCGGCGGCAAAAAGATGCAGCATGAAAAAAAGGTTTGCTTGCAAGAATCAAGTTGTGTGGAGAGGGTTTAATGAATGCTGATTCGTTCATCAAAAGTTGAGGTTAACAGTACACTGACATCGAGATTACACCATTGACAGGTGTATCTCTAATCGTTAGACTCAATTTGGTAAGAGTAACTAACATGTACCCGCCCCTTACAAGCAAAATTTGACTTGGGGCGTCACACCTAACTCCATGTGATGGTACTCAAGCTAAGTGAATTAATTCATTTAGCATGAGTACCATCGCAGGGAATTTGGTGTAATGCCTGAGTTCAATCTTACTCATAAGGGGCGTGAACATGTTAGGTACTCATACTAATTTGACCTCTATCGCCCAGAGATATACACGCAACAGTATATCACATGATCAATGAGGTTAACAGTGTTGTTTGCTTATGAAAAGTAGAGAGTATAATAAAGATATGCAAAATAGATTTACCAGTGGTTTTCTCTGCATATTCTAAATACAACAGAGGAAAAGACGGGAGGTTAGTTTAAAGCTAACTGCTGGACAACTCAAGCAGTTTGTTGGTGGGCTAGCATGTCTTATCAAGCTTTGTTCGGTTTGGAGGGGGAACAAAGCCCCCCCCAAACAAAGCTTGTCGGGACGGGCTTATTGTGGGCCTACTACATAGATTGGTGGGGTTTGATTTATTACTGGACATATATGGAGCTGAGTTAAAGACTACCCAAAGACAGATGCATGTTATACTCAGGCAGTTACTTATGATAAAGTTATGTCAGACTCGCATGGTAAAAGATTCAACGCTCTTCTTGGTATTAATTGTTGATGGTGACCATGCAATTCTGACACAACTTTTTCAAAAGTAACCGCCTGACTATAGCATGCATTGGTCTTTGGGAAGTCTCTGAGTTAAACTTGCACATGTTTTCCTCAGCTTAGCAAATAGACTGGCTGAACCTGGGAATTTCAATTTCAGTTATTCCTCATTACAATTTTGATTGGTTCCACCCGCTAAGCTGATCTAAAAGCTTTATCAAATTCCAAGATAGCCAAACTTTTCAAGTGGTTTAATTTCAGAGAAGACTAAAGTTTGCAACTCAACATGACCTGTGTATTATTTGAGGTGGACATGTGGTGTTACACATTTACAAAACATAAAATCTACATGCACACCTCAGAAAATAAAAAAAGTTATTAATGGGATCAGCATATACAGCAGGGGCGTGTATTCTAAAAAAATTCACTCACTGACTTTATAGAGATGAGCATAGTGATCGGGCGCAGCCTGATCCACACGCCGTAGGCGTGGCGGGGAGGGTGTGGAAGGAAATTTTTGCATATCGGTAGCAAAATAGTGCAAGGAGAGAGGTATTTCAATAGCTCACTGAGCTGTTGGGTACTTTCAGAAAACAACTCAATAGCAGTAGAAGATTACGGTAAACAAACAAGACAAGACGATTATATATTTAGCCCAAACCCTGCTTAGTGTTCGTATGTATTGAATGGAAAGCAGAGTGGTAACGATTAGGGAAACTAATTATTCTGCGCTTTAAGCAGTCTCTTCTTGATAGAAAACTGTGAGGGTCCATGTACAAACTATGGTATGTGTTTATACATGTATATATAATATGAACAAACAAAAAATAGCTTTGACTTGAGATTCTACAAGAGTGACGAGCTTTGATTTGAGATTCTACAAGAGTGAAAAGCTTTGATTTGAGATTCTACAAGAGTGACAAGCTTTGATTTGGGATTCTACAAAGTCTGCTCAGGAATATGTATAGCAAAAATGTTATAGCTAGCTAGCTAGCTAGTCAGTCCACTAGTCCAGTCAGCTCAGGCAGCGTGTCCCTGATTTATGTTCCTTTCACTGCAAGTTGTTTTGATTAGCTAAAAGCTACTAGGCAACAGTGTCACATGTTCAATACACCGGGCTTTTGATTGGCTTGTCCAGCTCAAGGTCAAAAGTCAAACTCTGTATGTACCATAATTCCTCACTTATAAGACACCCCCCTTGGGAAAAGTAAAAATGCTCCAGTTATAAACCACCCATTGGAAAAAAAATCTGACCACATTCTTAATAAAGAGTGATTACTAGGCAGACGCTCTACACACTGAGCTATTCAGCCTGGCTTTAAAAGCTGTGCTTTGATACGCGACTTATAGGTGAGTCCCCAGTCCCCACAACTTGCACACAGTTATCACTGATTTTCATTCACGGATATCCGCCACTATGGGGATGAGACAGAGGAGAGAACTATAGAGACAGACGATCGGGAGAGTCTCAAATGGATCTGAAGTGGCTTCATAAATATACGAAAGCTACATACAAGAGCACATCAGGATGATAAAGCTATCTGTGAAAGCTTACCATATGTGAGCAGCTATGGTAGAAGGCGTTGTGAAATTGATGAAAGCTACATTGAAAAAACTATAGTGAATGAATATTAACATATTATTGCGTGCTGCGTTGAGAGGACCAACTATTCTTTTACTGTTGGGTTAGCTTGCTGAGAGCTTCGAAAGATATACGCCGCAGTGCAGCCAACCTTCCTATATCTACATTTTAGTCATAAGTAACAGCAATGCCGTATTTCAATATTGCCGAGATAGGACCAAATTATAATTGCCGGTCAATTCTTGCAGAAGTGACTCTAAATTAACTTATATTAAAGGTCCCAGACTTTTGATGACACATTGTGTCAGTCGTATACAATGAGGTTGTGTTCCAGTATTCTGTCACAATGCATGTATTTTCCTTACGAAACAATTCAAGTCACATTTGCTGCCAACTACAGATTGTGCCTAGTACCTAAAGACTGCTAATATTATGTATATTACAAGTTAACTATCCATTATCAAAGTTTTTCCTGTTCAATAGCTATTTTTATAGCTGTCAACTATTCATCAATATTTTTAACCTTCTTTGTTTACTACGTTACCAAAGCCAAATCATTATTTTATCTGGACAAAACCAAATTTACTGCTCATTCTTCAACATTGATACCCTACTCAGCTACACTGTTGTACATTATGCTTATTTATGATAATATGCTTTGAATGGATTCATTGTTTTATTTAGCTGATTCTCCTTCAAAAGTTTACCACTGTGGAGGTAGGGGGTCCACAGATATTTCCTCAATGCCGGACAGATTTATTTTTCTACAATTGTTTACTATTATCAGTCCATTACCTACCTTTTCATTGTTATTATTATTTACAAAGCCAAATATTGTCCTGTTGTTACATTGCTCAATTATTTTCTTGTCTTGAGAAAGATTGTCAGTTATATGCAATAAATACTGTTCTCATTACATGATTCGTGTAGCCTTGTAACTTTATTTGGTAACTGAAAGCCATAGCCTGCATGGTTCAAGATGGCTTGTCCTACACTTTCTGCATGTGAGTTATTTTCACTGCATCCATGTAGGCACAACTCTTAACATAATAACAATAGCAATTGCAATAACATATCTGTTGGTAGGTTGAGTAGGTAGAGTCTAAACTTTGCAAACCTGAAGTCATGGGTTTCGATTCGATTCTCTTTTTATGATATTAAAGGATCAAAGACAGGAGGGAATACTACCCAAACCAAACCTCAGCCTGCCTCCCCCATAATGCATGCTGTCAAAATGGACTTGTTGTCACATTGCTCAGTTTTCTTCTTGACTTCAAGATTTTCTGCTATATGTAATAAATAATGTTCTCGAAACTAATGTGCACTTACAATCAACAGTATAGTAAAGTCTGTAACTTAAGATTATAAAGAAACCTGTTGTCATGTTGAAACAAGTTTTATTGATTGGTCTGAAAAGTTAGATTAAAAATCATCAATGTAAATCATATGTCTGGTGCAAAACAATTTTACTTGAAGAAAAGTAAAAAATAACATCTGGTTGCTGCATTTAAATTGTAAATAATTTTCTTTGCTGGATTTCTTAATGGCTGGCTATAATCTAGAAATGAATTATTGAAAGAACACTGGGAAATCATATATCGGAATTTAGTAGCGATTAACATTCTTCTTTAATCCATTCCACAGAAGCCATTAGCACAGTTACTACGGTCACCGTCATATCTGTATATGAAATCACTGGGTTTGCTTGAGCACCTTATCACTGAACATGTCTGTTCCCATTTTTTACAGTCTCCAACATACGAGCCGTAAACCGGTATGCTGATTATGGTACCGATCTTTGTAGGCATCGGGGCATCACTCCATATAGCGCGATGTGTGCCGCAACTTGTGTGAAGATACGTGGAATTAATACAGTGATCAAGTAGTTTTGTTCCTGCATCTCCACTGAAACGAAACCATGGTCTTCCCTCATCATACATACGCCAGTTGTCACAGGTAGCATTTCGTAAATTAATGCCTGTGCCATTGTGATCTTTGCGCCAGTATTCTGTAAGGTTAGAAGCAGACTGACATTCTGGTGGCTGTGGATAAACGGATGTTGTTGTTGTTGTTGTTGAAGGCTTGGTAGTTGGCTTGGTTGTTGCGGTACTGGGTGTGGTAGTTGGTATGGGAGTTGCCAGTTTAGTTGTTGTGGAAGATGGATTTGAAGTTGTCGGCTTTATTGTGGTGGAAGTTGACGTTTGGGTTGTCGGTTTAGTTGTTGTGGAAGCTGGTGTTGAAGCTGGCTTGGTGGTTGGTTCACTTGTAGGTGCTGTCTTCTCTTGTGCTGCTGCCTTACAAGAAATCAGCTGATCTGTAAGATCTTCATAAAGAACTTTCTCCGCTCTCAGCTGGATATCAAAGTGATCGATCTCTCTTACTGCGCGCTGTCGTGTTGACGGCAAAACTTTGCAGCCATCTTTGATCAGTAGCTCTAGCATAACATGATTTCTTTGCCTGTACATCTCGAGCTGGAAATTGGTAGTCCCATGTAAAACAGAAGCTTGAAGAGTTGTCAGCACCATTGCAGTGGCGAGATAATACAATGCGGGGACCATCTGTGAAATGAATGAGAATAATTCTTTGCAATAGTGAGAAAAGCCAAAATATAAGCCTGTGTATGAGTCACAAACGCATTAGAGCAGGTAATCACCCACAAGCGGGTCCAGTAACAGAAAGCAATGTTTCTCATAAATTGCCAACAGCCATCAAATTAGTTTGTTCCATTCTTTACTACATTGAGTTCAGCACAAACAGGTGCGTATAGCTGCAGTTGAACTGCCACACGATTAACAGCTATTTTTCCAGAGTTTTAAGAAACCAAAACTTTTCCTCATCCATTCACTTACCTTGAGCTGGCTATGTTGGCTGATAGCGCGTTGACAATCTAACAAGAAATGAAGCTATATGCTGCTACGTACAGTGGGTGTGTTATTTACATTAAAGTTGTGTAATCTTATCAATGTTCTCACTTTTAGCCTTACTTTCACACCATCTCGGCCCTAAAACACTGAGGATCACCGCTACACCCCTAATCATTATCATTATCAATTCTCTGTTCATCAAGATACATGCAATAATCAGTCGTAAGCAGTAATTGGCTGTCACAGTATCACAGCCTATCACCCTGTAATGGGCCTGTCGGTCATCGGTCAGAAACTGTGTCAAATTTTGAGATTGGTTGAAATTTTACTGTCATACGGTTATTGTTATAGTGTTTTTTTTGACAAAAGATAATTTTTTAACTGTCAGTTTCATATCGTAGCATAGCGAGGTGTAAAAGTTTGACATAGATTTATCAGTAGTGACAAAACAATGTCTATTTTTTTTCCGATTTCTGCTTTATTTTGTTAATAATAGATATATGCATTATACATAGAACATGCAGCGGTGCAGTCAGTTAGTCTGTGACCAAGCAGCCACAGACCAGAGAGGTGACCGCCCGACTGGAAGGATCTTAGCTACCCCACCCACGCACTAAAGCCCAGCACAACTCCCTCATACCCCCAACCCATCATCCGCACACCCCTAATAATGGTCTAACAATGGTTGACCTGTATCAGATGTGCGCGGCGGACAATTAAGCCATACCAATTTCCGTCTAGCTTTAGATCTTGTCCGTCCATGTCCGCCTGTTGGGCAGCATTGGGCATTTTGCCATGCCCATCTTTTGTCCACCTTTTTATGCTGTCCGTCCAATCAAAGAGTTAGAGACTCTAACTCCTTGGTCTAATGTCCGTCCATATTTGTCAAATAATCGTCCATGTCCATCCATCGAGCAAAGTTGGACAGACCTCTATGCCCCTCCCTGTCTATCTTCTTATGATTTTTTGTCCAATGTCTGTCAATTAAAGTTAGATGTTCATGCGTGTCCGCTATTTTTGCATGTTGGACATTGAACTGCTTTTCCAACTCGTACTGTGTCATAGCAACCGTTGATTGAGACACCATTAGGTTTACTAAGTCTGGTACTCTGGCCTGAAAGTATATCGCCCGTGACACTTCAACTTCAACCTGAGGATAACGCCATGCCTTTCCTCAGATATACTCACTAGTTCATATCGAGCATTGCTCATCAATCGATGATAAATTGTCTCAATCAGTTAAGAAGCTAGTATTCTTGATGTGATACCCCATTGCCTATAAGCGGTATTTTTATGGCGTTTCTATTCCATTCACTCATTTTTAGCACAGGGGTGATTGTAGTAGGATGTGCTTTCTGACACCAACAGTTACCTAGTGCTAAGGGTTTGTATTTGTTCTTCCATTAAAGAAAGAAATTATTCTGACACCATGTTTGTCTGATACCTTTGCAGCACATTGCTGACAGTTGAAATTGTAGCAATGCTTTCGGACGGTCCTCATTAGCAGTAATAATCATTAAAGATATGTGAATGTCTAAACAAAACTCGATTGCCAAATAGAAAATGAATTTTGATACAAACATGTGGCTTGTCTTAGTTTATGGCTTGACTGTGCGTCATGACCTTATCAGTGAAATTCTAAATTTAGCTTATGCTTGTTACTTCAAATGTTGAGTACCTGCTGATAAGCTTTAAGTATATCAACAAATTGGTTAAATTATATGACAAGCGTGACCCTGACATTGTCATCATTAGCTCATTCTGAAACTGATATCCAAACTGGTAGGTTTAATGATTGATGGAAGATTACTAGTCAAGACTGAGTACATCATTTATAAGTCTGATGAAGCATTGATTGAACGAGGTAAGTTTTCGGAATTGATAAGTACATTGAGTTACAGTAAGGGAGTCATGTATTCAATCATCTGTTGTTTGGAGCGTTTTCCGTGTAAACCTATATTGGTATATGATACTTGGTACTTTAGTATGCCGCATTACAGAACTGTTGAGCAATGGAACATACTACCTAATCTTATGTGTACAATATCAGGTTGGAGATTTAGAAAGAGTTTGTCAGCACATCATGCCTTTATCGTTATAATTTCTCGATATCTCTTGTGAGGGGAATAGTTGGTCGCCACAGTTCTAATACAAAATAAGCTTTTTCATTATATTGAAATCTTGAATCTCCATTTGATTGTTCTCTCAGAGAGAAAAGGCTCACTTAGACGCACATTCAACTGCGTGAGTGGATTAAGCATACTGTTCCTGTCCAACAGAGAAAATATCAACATAATAGCAAGTTATCCATTTAAATTGTCATCTTATCATGGATGATACTTATCGACAAGGCACTCTGTCACAACTCTGTCACGGTGTGCATCGCGATAAGAGGACTGAGCACTAACTGTGTCACTGTGTCACTACGCCAACAAGACACTCTGTCACAATATAGTTATGTCACAAAGCATTGAATGTGTCGCTGTGTCATTGCGTCACAGTGTCACTGTGTCACAAAGGAATTAGTACACTACCAAAATACAAAGCAATATATTGTCTGGCAGCCTGCTTTACAGCAGAATGCAATATTTTTTACGCAGATTAAACTTAGAAATTATCCACCTGCATGCTCATCCATGAAGTATTTATTCCCTGAACTTTACCAGGCCAATAAGATACCACTTGCAAATACTTTTACTTTTCCAAATAGAATATAAATAAACTTTATCATTGTCAGGAGACATTGAGCAATAGAAGTCATTAACTTTTACAATTCTCCAAAGTTTTTTGCCTTCATCTTTCAGTAGGCTGTATAATCATGACAACACTGTGTCAGTTGATCAGGAAACCCTGAATCTTGAGTTCCCATACCATATTGAGTTCAATTATTTGCAGACAATTAAGAATTAAAGATTGCTGGCTAACTTGTAAAGAAGAGAACCTTGAGAATCTCCAGAGAACCGTAAACCAAAATGAAGACTACACATGACAGGTACCATTTTCTGACTATGCCAATATGATCTGGAGTAGTAGTTTACTTTCCGCGTTACCTGGCTCATATCCTATCACGGCCGTATCATTAATTTATTAAAGTATATTTTGGTGGTTTAACGTTTATTCTAAAATGATCGGCCCATGGACGTTTTCTGTATAATAACAAAGAGAACACGACTTGATTTTTAGAAGAAAACCTGAGACTTTTCTAAAATCTGGAAAACATAGCATGAGCAGACGATTTAATAAATATTAACACCATGTTAAAAAACGTCATGAAATCACCTTTAAACGACTGCTAAAACAGCTGGGCTTTGCCCAGCAGAGCCACCAGTCAAAAATTTAAATAGAGAGTTGTAGCATCAAAAGATCTAGCTTTGCATGGAGTTCTATGAGCTCAAAACATGTAGGGAGTCTATTCTTCCCCAGCCATCTGTCATTAGTGATGACAAAAGTTGACACTGACCAATCAGGTGCCATAAAAATCTAGCTGAGATCCAACGCTAATAAAAGTAAAGGATCTCAGCTAAGTTTTAAAGGCACCCGGCTGGTCAGTGTCAAATTTTGTCATCACTAATGGTGGATGGCTTGGGAAGAAGATACTCCCTACTTTTTGAGAGCTCATATAACTTCATGCAAAGCTACTGGCTAGATTTTTTGATGTCACAACTCTCTATATAAAATTTGTTGACTGGTGGCTCTGCTGGGCAAAGCCCAACTGTGGCAGCAGTGGTTTAAGCTTGAAAGGAATTGTCTCGCCGTCATAATAGGTAGACTAAGCTTTGTCTTCACTTCCTCCTCTAGAGTAACTCAGCATCACTTAGATAATTATATGGTCCTAGTTAGTAACTAATCCAAAACAGAAAATTTATAAATGGGAAGAAAATAAATGCATGAAAACCTCTATTATAATAAGGGCTCTTGCTTTACAGCATTAACGGGAGCTGAGGAAGACTCGCGCCAGAAAATCTAGATCTTTCGCAAAGGTATGTTACAGATAAATCAGATATCTATTCTAGTAGCAGACCAAGTGATCCAAATGATATGGCAGTGGTTGGTCGATAATCTATACTATGTCATATAAACCAGCACTTCAGGCATTTGACAATTTTGAGGGATGTGTCGGAGTGTGCTGTTTTCTGAGAGGGCTTGCTGAAAGAACCGATTGGACTTCAGTTCGCCTATGCTTTTGTACCTGTACGTTTGAGCTAAGGATATTTAAAACCTGCCAGTTTTTTTATATCATATTTACATCAATATAGCGTGAAGGAGGACAGCCCAGTAAGATCGTGAGATCTAAGCCGACCCCTCAGGAGTCAGCAAAGAGATTACGTAACTCCGCCAGCTTTGTGACAACAGACGACAGTTCTTACATATACTCCTAGTCAACTGTGAGTAATTACTACAACAAAATACACATACTGATACTTACCTTGTTTTAGTGGAGGAATAAAAGGTGGGTAAATATGTTTCTCTACAGTATTCTCTCACCTCCAGTTACTCAAGCCCTACGTTGAGTGGCTATAAGTGTGACATTGAACACATCATGGTTTTAAATCATGTATAGATTTCAAATTTGTGTTGCTAGAGATATTTTTTTCCTTTCATGGATGAGACAAAAACTGTTGTCCCATTTGTTGGAATTGCCCTCTACCCCGTGGATGGATCTGGTTTTGACGCAGATCATAGTTTTGAAACATTGGCTCAGAACCGCTCCCAATTAGGAGGTCATACAAAACCTAAACTGATGTTACTGCCAACCATCAAGGATATTGGCATCCCCTAACATTTTTTCTCAACTACAACCCTGAGCGGTCTCATTCAAAAAATGATACTCAAAATTTGTTTATGGCTTGGGATTTGTATTTATTCATGAGTTGATCCTCTTTCTACCATGAGGGAAAACAACTACAAACATCAAACTCAACCTTGAACCGTTCACTAAATCAGGATTAGTTGAGTACAGTATGTAACCACGAGATAATCCATCAGCTGAGACAAATTTGATTTTTCATTGTAGAGATGAGGAAGCAAAATCCCAAAGTAGATCTTACAAAGAGCCAACAAAGACAGCTCCGAGGACGAAACCTAAGACGATGAAATCCACAAAAACTAGGGCTCATGCAGTAAAAAGTATCAAGACTTGATGATCCCTTGGACACCAAAATATAATGATTGCAGTCAGTTCTCAATCACTTTGTTTCATTTGAATAGTTTTGACCTGTTATCTATCTGGTTGGATACATCTGAAGTTTTTTGTTTCAGTTGAATCTTTGTTATCTCACCTTAACAAAGAACTTCTTTGATGCTTATAAGCTTGTAAATATTAAACATTGAATTTTTCCTATAGTGAGTATGAAAAGATTTTATGAATCATATTGATTTCGTATTTCAAGAGGAATGTATGCAGCCCATGATGCTTGATAACTTACAGAGTTGTCCCCTCTAGTAAAATGAGAAGACAATCCTGAAAAAGATCTATACTATATAGATTTGTATACTATACTATACTTTACTATAACTAAAACAAATATCATTTCTCATCTCATCACACAGCTTAACAGCTAACCGCCAACTGACAAGTACAACATGAGACACATATCAAACAACTCAAAAAAGCATGTTAGCATGTTCTTAGGCTTGTAAAATATATAATTTGATAGCAATTATACGTTTCTTGCTGTTACTGCAAAACCTTTAGTCCATGGCCTAATTTCACTTTTTTCATTTTCATTTACAAACCTGGTTTAGAATTCAAACATTCAACAGCAAGTTATTAGCAGTCCACCCCAGAAAAACATACTTTCAATAGAAGTTATTGTTATTTTTATTATGTTTGCACAACACAGATGGTATATGAGTGTAGAAAATTGATGTACCAATATGTTGGTAGTCATTGTCACAATACTTACTCTCTGTTACAAACCCTTATCCAGGGCATTAATATACTTCTATTAGCCCTTCCGTATGATTATGGGATGCCTGTAGCTCAACTACAGTTTATGATACTTTCAAGAATTCACTTGTCCCTTTATTTGTGAATAAATCAAATAAATCAATATATCACTCATGTCCAGACCCATCTCAAATTATCGAGAGAGGCCTGTTCATATGTCAATTAGGTGCTGAAAAAACAAACCACATGAAAAGTAATAGTTTTGACTGTAAAATATATAATTCGATAGTAATAACAATGTGTTCTGGATCTTATGTTGTTTGCTGATTGATTGTTATCATAATCGGTGATGTGAATTTGGAAGTGCATTACGTCTGATACTAGGCAGCAATCACATTATATTGTTTAACAATAATCAAAGTCTGTTACTCTTGACAGCACGGGCTCCAATGTTTGTGGATGGTGATCGTCTCATCTTCAGTTTCGGCGGTTTTGATGAGGTCTTAGTTGGTCTTGTTCGAAATCTACCAACAGATTGTGATCCAAGATCTCTGTAAACAAAATGAGATTACTTCAGCTGTTTTTTATTCACTGTTTACACTAAATAATTATATAGTTTATATAATATACTCAGTTCTCTAAGTTTGCAAACTTTATTTAAGACATCTTATTGTAAAACATGAATAAGCCTCAACAGAAATAGAGAACTAATAATAACGAAATGCCATTGCTTTAACTTTTAGTCTTCACATATATATCAGACACATTACATAAACTGCAGTAAAACATATTATGTAGATATATAGATATACAGCAATAAAACTTATATAAATGCATAAGGAGCAGTTCTTCATCATTTAGTATTTCTGCAGCAATAATAAGTGAGCCTATCAGCAGTTGGTAGAAGCTCAAATGCTGAAATCAGATTGTAAAGAGCAATATTTAAAGATTCAAATTATGATAGCAACCTTTGACTGTGACTTTCAGTAGATGATTGAGAATAATTCTGTGAGCTAGAAGATTGGGCAAATTAAAACATCAATTTAAGTAGTATTCTCAGATTTATATTGGACCTTTACGCATTTCAAGATGCCTGTGGATTGAAGCTCATCAGTAGTCACTTTTTAACTTAACCATCACCTTTGAACATGATTTTGAAGTGTGAGAACTTCTTTGTAGCTATGAAATTTAGTAAGTACTTCTAAATATATAGCTGTCTCTATAATATAAGGGCTCAAATGACTGTTATACCAAAGTCATATTTGAAGACCCTTCATACCATTTCTAAAACAAGGCATGTTTGACACATGTACATGACACAGTAACTACTCACAATTGACTTGGAGTAGATTGAAGGGTAATACTTGATGCTACTGAACTGTCATCTGTTGTCACATAGCTGGCTGAGTTACGTAATCTCATCGGTGACTCCTGAGGAGTAAGTTTCGATTTGGTGCTCCTACTAGGCTGTCCTCTCCCATGCTATGTAGATTTGAATACAAACAGACTGTTCACTGATTTTTAATATTGGTACATGAGTACTACATCAAAGATGAATTTTCTCTAAAGCAGTTATTGCATTCAGTTTCAGCCTCGCAAACTTTCATGTGTGTACTATATCCGTAGTTATGGTTTATATGGAATTATGCAAATTAGTATTTAACATTAGCCAAACCGCTTAATGTATTTCCATCTTCCCATCTGATCTGATACGAGAAAGGACAATATTGTTGATCACTTAAATTATCCAGATGTACCCATATACTTTATAATAAAGCTAGACATGCATATACAGCTGAAGTGAGGCACTTAATTGTGGGGCAACGTAACGGCATTCGAAGGTGTAGAAGCAATGATGCTATCATTGATTAACTGTCCATAATCCAGGTTTATTGTTCATAACTAGATCAAATTTTATAGGATTTTGAATTTGAAAATTGCTTTACATTCAACATCGTCTTGTTATCAACCTGATGCTAAATCTTCTTCAAAAAATGTTTAAGCCTAGAATAAGTATCAAACTGTTTAGGACAAGCTTCTATATCTATTGTAATTTTAAAACTCCAATTCGATCAAAATTGATCGAGTTATCGACAAAGAACCTGGATTTTCATCAGTAAATCAATGATAGCATCATTGCTTCTACACCTTACAATGTCGTTACGCCGCCAACAATTAAATGCATCAGTGCATCAATGCTAATGCTCCATATAGTGTAAAGTGTATTATTAAGTCATGGATGTACCAAAAATGCCAATAATACTGCAACAGAAAGAACTTTGAACCATATTGTCAATTCTGTTGTAACTAATGAGTACGAACACCGTTACAAAACAAAGAAATATGAAATGGGAAGAGAAAGTTGACTTGTCTTCATTACCTGGTAGTTCCAGTAGGGGTTCAAACCGATTATGTTTTTACGACCCATATATCATTCAAAACATACAAATAAAGAAATTTGACAACATCCTTAAACCATGAGTCTTTCTATACAGTTAAATACTAATCACATTATGAGTGTTATATTATCTGACACAAACCTTTAGAAAGGTTGATTTCGATTTCTCAGTGCGGGTCTTTCTAAGCTCTACTACTACTCCAGTTTCATCTGCTGACAGTGCTGAACGTTTTCCTCTTTTCCTTATTACAGCTAATTTACCAGGTCCTCTACGAATATTGCGTATTCTAGTAGTAAGAACAAGCATAGGTTTAAAGTTCTAACTGATTTTTAGAGTGAAACTCCATTCTTGCTATTTGTATCACTAGGAACCAGACTCTCTGAATGCAAACAGGTTTTCAAAATGCAAACATGCAAGTGAATAGCCTAAGGGTTAAAGCTTACTCCTCAAATTCATAATAAATACTATATTATATACTAAATTTAAAATGGACACAGTCAAACAACGATACCTGTCTTGGGTAGTTTTCATTTGTGCTTTGACGCCAAATGTGTCCCAGAGATCTCGAACATTTTCTTTATATGGTTTAACAAGAATCTTTGGGAACTTCAGTACTCGATTTGTCTGCAAATCATAGATGCCAATGAGCAACGAAAAATCAAGTTTGAGGCAAATCAACCTGACATGGGCAGAAAGTCAATTTGTCAAAACCAGCTACGTTTTAGTTTGTTGTTGACTTTTTTCACTCGGTCATATTACAAACTTTGTTTCCTACATATGGACCGAGCCATCGACTGTAAATGATATGAAGATGTAATAGACAGTTTTCTGAGCTCTGATTCAGGCCTCAATTTGGATTTGTCCTCTCTCCAGTTAGGTACTTTTAACCCACGCCGCATAGGAAAAACGTGCTGATAAGAGGGTTCTCTTGAAAACCGCTTATAATAGGATAAAAATTGTTTTTGATTCAGAATCTGCAACATTGAAAACTCATATGGACATAGTATGGGAAATAATTTTGGTATTTGGATAGTCAATTATAGCATTTTCCGCCTGTTTTGCGGACAATTTGGCAGAATATTTCATGAGTTTCGTCACTAAAATTAAGGTTTATCAACATCCAAGCCTCCAATGATTTGGAAACCCTGTCTCTCAGGGTTTTCAATGGAGCAGACTCTAAATCAAAAATCAGTTTTATCCTATCAATAGCGGTTTTCAATATAACCCTCTTTCAGCAGGTTTTTCCTATGCAGCGTGGGTTAAAAGTACCAAACTTGAGTGAGGACAACTCCAAATTGAGGCATAAATGAGCGCTCAGAAAACTGTCTATTGTGTAAGTATTTCAATGGAAAATGTCTCATTATCACAACTGCACAGTGTCACAGTTAATAGGTGACTCGGTGATAAAAAAAAATAGAGTAATGAAAACAGTGACTGGGCTACCATGATGGAAAAGGGATGTGTATATTCAATATCATAATCATTTGACCAAAGAGTTGGAACTGGAGTTGACTCTTACTTGATTTGAAATAATAGGGAGACAATATTGATGGAAATCATTGGCATAGTTCCACAAGTATTCTAAAAGGAATTAAGAAGAACAACCACAGTACCTTAGTGATACAGTTATTCAATAACAGAAAAACTTTGTGGGTTTGACAGTGTATAAAAGTAAATAATAATAACGGCATACTGGCATTATTATTGATACCTTTTTACTGTGCTGATATTTTCTCTGACCCACAAGAATAGTATATTTTATCCGCTCACGCTCGAGTGCACTGTGTTTCTCATAATCAGTCAGCCATTTTTCTCCCAGGAAACAGTCAAACGGAGATTCAAACCTACAAGTTGTGAACAGATTTTTCTTGTATTTTTGAGAAAATACATCCTATGTCATTCAGGATATGAGCTCCTGACTAATTCTTTCTCTTGAGTGTCAAGTATTAACATTAGTACTATTCCAAACAATTGATACCTAGTAGCTTACACTGGATCAAGGAGAGCGATTGACTCCCTTACTGCTATTTCATCATCAGAAAAGCTACATCATTAGGTCAACTCAGTTTCTATATATGTCTGTTTGTTTCAGTTGAAACCAGATAAGGAGACAAACCTGTTTGCTTGCAGAGATCTGAGAACTGGTTTAAGGTTATCAAGGATATGATTATTCTTTTCCTCCAGAGTTGACCAGAAGGGAGTAGGCCTCAAACTGATCCCTGGTTTTGTATATGAGCTCAACATAGCCTTCATATCGTTCACTTCAGACTGAGCTCGAGGGAAGGATCTATAATTTGAGAAGTTACAGAGCTACTAAATCAAAATTGCTTCAATACATTGATACTAACCTCCTTCCTACTAACAGACTAGCTGGATGAAAATTTACATCCACCTAGCACAAAACTTTAAAGTTTAAATAGTTTTTCTGTAGTTGACTGCAACAAAGTATGATGGCTATATATGTTACGGTTAATCATTAAATCATGCCGACTAACCTGTATATCAATTTGGGTTCAAATCTCAGTTTGAATTCAGGCAGCTGACGAAGTGAAGATTTGAAAGATTTCTGCTTCCCATCTTCAGGTTTACTGCTTTTCCCTCCAGGTAAGTCAGGAAGCATCACTACAATAAAACCAAACACTTCATTTTATCATTATTACGAAGATAGACATAATACTCATATACTGCCAAGTAAAGAAAACCCCTCTACAACCCAAGTGCTGGCAGCCATACTATTACAGGTCCTAACGTCATAAGGCCGTATTATGATACAAATAGATCCGTCCTACATCCTATAATATTAGTCTGATATGAATGAACCTGAGCCATACCAACCAATTTCTGTCAGCACCATTTGACTGAATAGATACCAAAGTAATACTTTCAGCTTAAAATTTGTTTAATTGTGTGTGTTTAGTACAGGTACAGTACTTTGACACAATGCATGTGATAAGCAGGTTTGGAACAAACCATAATCTTTAATTTTTTTGTGTTAGGACACAGGGAGACTTTTACATTTTGTATTTGATAAGCATACAGGCTCACGCTGGTTTAACACATACCATGATCTTTAATTGCTGATCTGTTCTGTCGAAAAAAGTTGAGCTGACGTTGTGATTTATAATCTTTTTTCTCTTTTGCAATCACTGCCAAGACTGATTCCCATTTTCTCATTTTCTCCTTGCTCTGTCTCATGGTTAATGACCTGCGTAAAGGTTGAGTACGTCTTTGTTAAATTAAAATGCAAAATATCATTCCATACAAAATAAATTATATTATTTTTATTTCAATGCTGTTATCAAGTTGAAGCATGTCGTTTTACTCCCGCTGGTGCTTATAATTCTGGGTGGGATTGCTGCTGAATAGAGCCAAACACAGATGCCATTGAATCATAACAGTAAGACATTGAGTCATAACAATGAGTCATGGCGTTGAGCCATGACATCGAGTCATGACATTGAGCCACGAAATTGAGTCATGCTTTGAGTCATGACATTGTGTCATGACACTGTCAGCGAGAAATAACCTTGTTTCATAGAAAATAATGCATTACAAAGATTCTCAACAATATTAAGTCATATTTACTAAGCCTTAAATAGTATAGACATAATATTTAATTACTAGAACCAATGAACATCATTGCTAGAACGTAACACATACTTTTTGAATATTGAACCTCAACAATTCTATCTTTTGTTTACTTATAGGTATATACATATAGAGCAAAAATCATGATGTTACCAAATAAAAGTCCGAATGTTAAAATTAATTATAGTCATTAAATTTACATTCTGATCCTACCTCAGATCCATCCTCAGATTACTGAGCCACTTTACCTTACTCCACAGCTCGCCTCCCCTGTTCGGCTTCTCACTAAAATAAAGTTATTGGTTTGGTAATAAATCTGTGTGAACACATTCCTTTATATATTCTTCGGGATAGGGAGTACTTGGTGCCAATCTGACACAAAATTAAAGCTGTTCAAGCATTGGTTAAAGTTTGTGAAATTTGCTCGTGCCATTTCTATCAAAATGATCGATAACACCCCAATTTAGCTCCGACCATCATCATCAGATTAAATGGTGAAGAAAGAATATTGTCCTATATTGAGAATTGATGTACTTTACTACCAATAAAAGTATGATAGGGTGAAAGCAGCAGGGTATATAGGGAAAAAGTAAAAAGGTAGGGTAGGGTAGGGTAGGGAGAAATCAATCTCTCAATTTGCTTTGACTACTGGACTACAAAGCTATAAGCTTGCAAATTTGAATCAACTTCCTAGAATCAAAACTATGCTCTCCGTGATCTTGGTCAGGAAAGAAGTTGTTTTATGTGTAAGGTTTAGTGTGAATCTGTTTCGCATACCCGTAACTATTGTGCTCAATACTAGGAGCATATTGTTTTTAACAGCATGTTTGATATTCAGTCACCCTTGGATAAGGCCTGACAACAATTGATTGAGAAAGAACAACTTACATTTCTTTGTCAGGTGTTACAAGCTCAGGTGTGTTTATCATATCCTCTAAGGTCATCTTGAGGTACTCACTATTCATTGGTGCCTTTCTGCTGATAAAAGCTCTAACAGCCTCAACACAATCTGACCTAAACTTATCCAGTGATCTATCAATAGAAATCAGATGAGGTTGTATTCTATCTTCCCTCGCTAATAACAGAATGTGGCCTGTATAAAAGCTATTACATGGTCTGTTAACTAAATATTGCATTGCCCATTTTGAGTATCATCGATACTTTTTTCAGAAAACTTGTCGAAAGGTGTTAAATACAGTTTTGAAAATTTGCCGCCTTTGACACAAACTGGTTGAGTCGAAATTCTATCCTTGCTAATTCAACTTACACACAAAATATAGGTAAATATTACCTGCGGTATTCATGGTAGGCATTTGGTTTTCTTGTCAGCCTATCAATGTTGTGAGACATGTTGAGTAACGTCTTTCTTATTGTGTTATCTCTTCTCTTTAGGATCAGCTTCGTTGTACATCTATCACAGTGTCTGTAAACCACTTTTGTCAATTTGTATTTTGTGGCAGAAGCATACTCTCATGTGAAATAGGATAAAGCCTCTCGGTACCAAGGTCTTTGAAAAACTTGGTTGCTAGATGCGCCTCTTAAATGTCAATTTATAAATACGCTGTCTGAGCAAAGCTACATATTTCAAATCAGCAGTATTCAAACATATTTTATTTCATTCTAAAATTGTTTGAGTATCTACAACGTCTCACCTATGATACTAACTTGAGAACTTCTGGTCCGATTTCCTTGATTTTTCATTCTAATTGTAGCTATTCTTTGTTTAGCAATTTCCAAACCCTCAATTATCTTCAATTTAATTTCTTTTGATTCACTGTGCAAAATCGGTTCCTATTCAGAGCTTATTCCATGCGGGATAATGATTGTATAAATAGATGAAGTTATACCTACATTGTATAAATACAATTGAATTGAATAAGTTGTCTACTTATACCATGCATTGAATAATTAAAGTTGCATAATTTTAACAGGAATGTGGTATAATCATTGTATAAAGTGGAATAGTGAAGGTATAAACATGATTATTCAAACTTATGCCCAGTGTATAATCATTGAATAGGAACTGATTTTGCACAGTGATTGTGATGGCAATTTATAAAATTTAAACCACCAGTGCCCATGCAAAAGAATAGGAGCTGTCAATAACTGGGAGCATATGGCTCAGACGCCTCACAACCAGTTATTCGTATTGATCCAGGATTGGCAGCGCAAAGTAGTCCCAATAAAATTAACTTGTGATAATCAATCGTAGTAACAAGCCTTGATATGAATTTCAAGTACTAGAGAAGGAAAGCTCTATGATAACCGACAGGAATTAACAAGCAAGCTTCTGATCAATTGTAAAATACACTAAAATGACCTGTTTTTAGAGACTTATATTACTACGCCAAATTTGGTGCAGAAATATAACAGGCAAAAAACCATGAATGGTTGGATTTTCCTCTGTATTCATGAGGCATTTATTTCAATTCATGTAGAGATGTTGATTCAAAACTTGGGAATATACTAAAAGGATATGTTTGTAGGTAATTCACATGTAATTGTTCACTCAACATATATTATATTGGAAATTAGCTGGGCAAAATGAATATTGAGTTAACATCCTGTGTCTGGAAGACTGTGTGATAGGCATTCTTATTAAACCCCTTCTCCATCACCAAAGTTTCATTTGTTCACAATAAATGCATACTCCCCTCACCAAGGCCTTGGAGGACGCCCATATTAGAAAGAATAATTCAGTCTAGATAAGGTTTTAATATAATTTTACTTCTCGTTTTGTCAGGTAAAAGTGCATTTTGATCAAAATTTGACTATTTTAGGAGTATGATAATTCAAAATTGCGAAATGGCACATCAATCTTTATCGATCAATACTGGCCAGCCCTGGGTAAGGGAGGGCACTAGGGTAATCAAATTTGTCCACCTTGGCCAACAATCGACACAGCTCACTTCCATTATAGCATTGTCAACGCTTATGGCTGAGCTATCAGTATGTGAATTTTGCTGCAGTTTTTTTTCAAGTCAAATCGAACATTAAACATTTTTGTATGCTACAGCTGCATGATATAAGGGCAGTCTTTATGTATTGACTGCATTTTTTGCTCCAAGAACTTGCAATTTCTTTTTATATGAGCATAGTGACACTAGGCTTTGACATGTTGCTGAGCTTCAGTGACGCGTTATGATGTTAGGTCATGGCGTAACGCCGTCACATTTTGGGTTTAGACTTCTTTGATCATGTTGATTGAGCAACCCCAAAAAAATTTTTGGCGAGGCACGTCCTTAAAAGTTTGTCTTTGTCCAGTCTGTTGATATGTTTCATTGTTTTTCTGATCGAAGCTATTTTATCACAGCTATCATAAATGGTTACATAAACAGCCTCAATCTGAGTCAATGCAATCAAATATAATATTTCATTTTTTATGTTTTTTGGTTCACCAAATTTTCATTTAGACAATTGGAAAACATTTCTCCATTATATTCATTGTCAATAAGAAATCAAGCAATATTCAAAATTGCTGAAAAGGAAAGATCACCATGTTGCAGGCTGGCGCCATTGATTGAATGATTTACCATTGCCATGTATTTGAGATCCAGATCAGAATTTTATTATTTATTAGTAAAACTTACATTCTGTCTAGCGCCGTTGTAAGTTCTTTTTGACATGAAGTACAATGCTTCTTCGTTTGCACGGCAGCCTGTTCAACCAGATAGTGGTGTTTGATACCTAATCTAATCTCTTCAGTTTTCTTTTCTGTATATAATCTCTCCTTTACTAACTCCTTAGGGAACTTCAGCAACCCCAATGCTGGGTCATTTATCATGCAGTCTTGAATACTGTAAGAACAAGACAAGATTCAATTGATCATTATCACTGCGCTAATTTGTGCATCAGTGTTACGGTGTGCAGGGATAAAATCAGTAGGATTAAGATAGCTCTTTTTTATCAAGTCTGGTGAACAGCAACTAGTTTGTTTGCACGGGCAGTGACCATCTTAAATCGTCAATTCAACTATGCTAAGCTGATAGACATTAATTTGGTTTATATGCTCACCAATGGAATCTAGAAATACACCTGGGTTCGAAGATAATATTTCGCACATGAAAACATTAAAGGAAAAAGAGCGCAAGTGTAATTGTCCTCTCATCAATGACTTTTCTAGCATTTGCATGATAAAATGTATGCTTCGTATGAATTTACACTCATGCCTTTTGTTCTGATCAATAATTGAATTCTCATTTGAAGCACACCATAGATTTATGACCACTTAGTACACTGAATAAGAGTGACATCACAGCAGATCAATACAGGGAGAGAATTTTTTGGTACCAACAAGTTGATCAAAATCAGATGTCTTATCATACCCCACATCCCAAAGCATGGGCGGCGAAAAAGTAGTTGCCTTATTGACGAGGCTGCGCCAGGTTGCTCTTTGTTTTCAGGCAGGTCAGAGCACTCCTGGATGGCCAACCGAACCCCAGAAGTGGATGGACTGCAGTGGTATTCGAGCCAACGACCTTCAAAATTAGCATGCTAAACTAACTGTGCTCTGACGAACTGAGCCACCTCCTACTCCTGGCGCGACAATGAAGACTTGTTGAGTCAGCACTACTGCACAGAATCATTCAATGAAAACTGCAGTGTATTGGCTTGAGTTAGACAGCTGCAATGCGAGTTTGTGCCATTATATTATCAAAGAGTCAACTTCAAAACTTCAACCTCAAATTGATAGTTTGATAATGTAATGCTATTAACTCGCTTTGCAGCTGTCTAAACACTTAGACTAGTATTTGAGTAACCTTTTGGTTGCAGTCTACACGTTGTTACTATATGAATTTGATCAAATGCATATCTTTATAATGCCAATGTGTTTCGTTTCCGGTGGCTGTGGGTGGTTACAAGAGCTAACAATTCAACTAATGTCCACAAAAAGCATGCTACCTTGGAGAGCAGGAATAAATTTGCACACTTTTTCTATATAAACATAATACTCACCATCTTCTATAAAGAATACAGGAGCCACTTATGTTTGTCATTTTGGTACTACCCGTAGCTGTCTTTAGAGGAACAGTTTTAGCGCTGGCAGCAGCCCTTGTGTGTACAATAGTAGGTTTGCTTGATGATTTAGTTGTAGGATCTGAAGATATGCTAGTAAGGTTTACATTGAAGTGTCCGGTAGTAGGCCTCCGTCGTTTCAGTGTATGTGTTCTTTGTAATAATCACAATTCAAAGCCTCATTAGCTATCGGATAGACTGCAGGCCTCATCTGCCATGATCTGTGTATCGGCTTAGATCGAGGGAATCCTGTCTTCCTACACTCATGTGTAGATATAACAGGTAGGTTCAGTGATTTATATCCAATGCCATGCATGGTGACAATCACAGAGCTAAAATAATGCAGCAGCTGAAGGCTGATTATTAGAGAGCAGTCCTGAAAAAGCAAGAAATATTTTCATTGTGTATTTGAGACAATGGATAAAAAGATTTGGTATTTGTAAGAAGTTATCCCTTCTTTGCTAAATAATATAGATGTTATCATAGTGAAAGTAAGGCTAAATGTTGAAAAACTTTGATATTATGACATAACTTTATATACGCTATTCTATTTGGGAGGCAATATTATCCTCGATAGATGTTTACCATAACACGCCAAAGAAATTACGGCAATGAGCAGGGTTTCAATTTCGAAGAATGAGCAGTAAAATAGGCGTTCTCCAAATATAACATAGTTTTGGCTTTGGTAACATGGTACACGAGTACTAGGGATAATCTGCAGTTGGCAGCAAATGTCACTTGAATTGTTTTGTAAAGAAAATATGCGCATGGTGACATAATACTGGAATACAATTGCTCTGACAATATATTATTTCACCAAAAGTCTGAAAAGTTTGTTTGGGAAAAAAAACAAACTAATTCCGAGTCACTTCCGCAAGAATGTGGGCATTTATAAGTGTGGTCCTAACTTAGCAATATTGAAATACGGCACCGCTTTTAATTATGACTATAATGATGATTTAGGAAAGCTACATAGGCTGCTTATATTGTATAAAGACTTAGTGTTTTCTTTCAAGTGTCTGCTTATTTAATCACCACGTATTTGACTTGGACTACAGGTATTCTAGTATCAACCAAAGTGTTTTCCCTGCTGGCCTCACCTACAGGGCTATTGGGTTGTGAATGCCCTTGTTAAGGGTTGGCACAGAGAGTGCGAACTGTTACAACAACTTCCAACCTATCGATAGATCATTGCTCTAAACTCATACTTTATTTGTGATGAGTGAAGACTTAAAAAATAAAAACAAAAAACCTCTACATGAACTAAAGCACAAGCATGAATCTGTATCGTTTAGTGTTGCATAGAATGTATATATTGTCACATTTTTTTATAACCACAACTTTGATGATTTCATTATATTTGAGTAATATATACAAAGTGTAACCTTAGTTTGAGATGATCATGAGTGTATGAGTCAGTGTTGATGATAAAACCATTCTGAGATAACAATATTAAAGCATATCATGTGAGTAAGTCAATGAGGAAGTTCAGACATTACACAGTTGTGCTTTTGTCGTTGTGAGTAGTTCAAGCCTTGAGTTGCATTTACAGCCATGGCAGACCTGGCAGATGATGACCTTATCATCTGTTCCCAAGGAAAGTCTCTACGATTTAAAACTAGAAATATGCCAGCATACCCTGTGAATCAACTTGATGAGCGATATGCCAACATCTTGTCTGCAGAGCTTCTCCGGAGTACAGAAAGATTCAACGCAGAAGAAATAGTCAGAGTTTATATTGATGTTGGAAGAAAACTCAACTCCCCTCAGGTAATTAAGAATAGTTTGATGTTTTCTTATCCATGACTTGGTTTCAAACGAAATTTGCAAAGAGAGACAAATGATGAGATGAAACAGTCGGTTAGTCACAACACTGAATATTTACTGTTCCAGCAGCTTTGGTTAAAAACCCAGTTGGTATTATCTGGCCTTGAATATTACTACTCTACAGTATTACAACCCTAAATCAATCTTAATTTGGATTGTCTTAATTTTGTTGTTGCAGGCCTTGAATGGTTTTCTGGAGCTTTCTTATAGATTATCAGAACTTTCATCGAAGCTCCCAACAATAACCAATCATTTCAACAACAGAGCACTGGCCCTGGTTCTATTGATAATGCTAGCCTTAGGAACAGCTTCAATAGCTCTATTAGGGGTCTTTCTGACTCAGTCCCCTCCTTTGATCATCGTAAGTACAAAACATAACAATGGTGGATGTATATCAACTAAGTTAAAGAGAGCTCTGATGCATCGCCAACAAACATCAGTTTTGTAATGAAATAAAAGTGTTGTTAAACATTCGTAGACAAAGAGGGAGGGATGATAATTTTGTTCCATCACCGATCACCATTACAAGATCACAAAATCAATGACACATTGTACCACATGAAGTTTTATGTGAACAGCAGATGCAATTCACAAACTTTTTTATTTGTGTTCCTTGAAAACTCATTGTCAAAGCTGCCATGCCTTCAATTTACCCTGAACACATCATACGAAATAACTAGCAAAACAAGCTAAACGTCTGTAGGGGAATAACACAGAACATAAAGTAGGAGGTGGCTCAGTTGGTTAAAACGCCGGATTTCAACATGCAAGTGTTGAAGGTTGTGGGTTCGAATCGCAAAGCAGTCCATCTTCTACTGGGGATTAGTTGACCCCCAGGTGCGCTTCGACCTGCCTGCAAACAGAAAGCAAATCGGCTCAGATATTGCGGCCCTGCCAAAAAGGCATCAATCCCTCGCCGCCCATGCCTTGGGATGGGCGAGTGATAAGACACCTGATTTTAATCAACCTTTAATCAAAGGGCCCCTTGCATCTCAAACACCTAATTGAACAAACTTCAGGAAACTATAACATATATATCACACAAATCTTTCTCTTTAGGAAGCTCGATACACTTTGATCCCTGCATTTGTCCCAGCCTTCATGTATGTCATATTTTGTATAATATGGCAATGTTTGCCACACTGCTCTGGAAGATTGAGGCTCACACCATTATTGAGTAAAACTACGCCATTTATGAAACTCTGTGAGATATCACAAGAAGATTTTCAGTACCTTTTCCACGAGGTGAGTTTACAGGATGTGGGCGTTGGGTAGACTCTGTGAGTATATCCTAATGGTTCAATTTTCCAGGACTTTTCACACCTATAAGTTCAAGTTTCATACCTTTGTGACCATCTTTGGAGGACAAATTACTATATTAGAAGCTGGATATTCAGTGTATTCATATGGTGGTGTCTCCTCAAATTGGTGTTTTCAGCTCACGATACCTTTAGTACCATTGACCCTCCATGATCATCTACCAGTAGCATTATTGTGTCTTCATACTAGCCAGAAGAATTTCCACTCTTCCTGTTGAGATCATATTATTTTCATGGTTTTCACAATTACTCACTTTAACATGCTAAACAAACAGTCTTCAGTCTAACATACAGTCTCCCTTTTCCAATGGTCACATTCCCCCTCTGTCCATCTTTAGGATGATCATGGCAGCTGTGATTACAAATTGGTAGGAAGTTCAGGTGATGGATTCGGTTTTTACGCATCTGAAGGAAGCAATAAGTTACCCTTTAGTGAACGAGCGATTATAAACCAAGATATAGATATCAATGTATTTCTGAATACTCTAAAACTTGAGAGGATTCATCTGTTACCAATTCCTGGTGCTAACGGCTTCGTCTGGATAGCTATATCTGGTGATGAAGTAAGTGCTAAACAGTTTTTCACATCAGTTGTATAATACTGATTATATATACTAATCATTTGATATGCCTAGTACCAGTTGCAGATTCAATATCTGAGTCAATAAATTGCAAGTTACTCCATCATAAAATACAAACTATTTTCGAATAAAATCCAATTCACCTTGTATTTGTAACTAAAAGCTGCAAGAGCAAATTTTTGAAGTTGAGCTCACTAGAAAGAGCAATTATAGGTATCCACGCATGGCCTGTTTTCATTGAGATTAAGAGTGGTGATTCCTGTGTGTTGTGTTAGTCAAAAATCTTCGAATCCGAAGTAAGAAATCTCACTGGTAATATCAATAATTACTTCATAGTTAACAACACACACTAGTATATCTGCAATGGATCAAATCAGTTGAGTTTAATGAATCCTTATGTATATATTCTGCTCATTTTACTATTTCACAGTGGCGAAATATCATTGATCCTGTACTCAAAGGCTGCTTTGTCCAGCAGTCAAATGCCGACACTTTCTTTCTGTCAGGTCGATTTGTTAACCAGAGTCTCTATCAATTCTTTGAACTCCCGGAAGGTGCGCAATCTACCAGAGTCGTGAAACACTCTCCTGCTTTAACACTTCAGAGAAGTGTTTTGGGACCTAATGGGTATCAGATATTTGAGGTGAGTAGAGGCTTTGTTAAATTTGAGGTGCTCGACGACCGACTCAGGGAGTTTTGGCTGTTTTCAGTAGGCTTCTATTCAGGCGCTGAATTTCTCCTAAGACAAGTTTTGGTTGTCTTACATAACAAGTATTGATTTCTCTCCTGGTTAAGGTTGACTATGCATTTGCTCTACGATGTCCACACTGGCCAGAAGAAGCAGCTGAATGGATAACCAGAGAAAGAGCTGGATTGGATAAAACTACTGTTGAAAACATCGCATCAAGAGGATGCTATCTAGTGTACAAACCATGTGGTAATCACAATTTCAAGACTATATATTCATCTTTATTCCTTGTATGACAAAGAAGTTTGTCAAAAAGGTTTGTTAAAAAAGTTTGAAACTTCTGCATGTGGTGGCTAACATATTGATGCTTTCCTTATCAAAGTTCTTGTAAATCACGACAAGGACACTTTTCTATCTTGCTGAACTATTTTTTTAGATGCTCAAATAATTGAACATGGTCATGACTTTGACTGGAGATGCACATTTTCATCGGCTGAGGCAGACTTATTCCACTACCACAGTGATAAGAAAGCCCTGAAACTGGCCTTTGTAATCCTCAAGTTCCTTATTAAGAGCTCAGTGGGGCATCGCCATGGCCTGGCTACTTTCCCGCACTTCCATCAGGTATGCTGATTTATTTGCGGAGCCTATAGTCCTCCAGAAATACAGCTTAGGCCTTAAAAGGTAAATTAGCTGTTTAATGTTAGTAACCATTACTAATTTAGATCAAAAAGGTGTATTCTTGAATTAATATATACTTTATATTACTTCTAATCCGAGAAGATATGTGTACACCATTAAGAACCAAAGAATGTTCTTTTCTTTGTTAGTCTATTGTTATCTCAAAATTTATCAATTCAGCAATTCAAATACTTGTCACACAGATACCAATTATTGTTGTTGCAAATTTTTTATATGAATGTTACCTTTGGCTAGCAGTGTGCTCAATTTCTTTTTCAGAGTTTGTGTCACTTTATGAGGCGGCGAGAAACTCCTGTTTTGAGAACATATCACCTAAAGACACTCTTCCTATGGTTGGCTGAAGAGGTATGCTGAGCTTAGCTTAGTCACTGATTACTTACAATTACCATTCAAAACACTCAGGTTGTGTGTCTGTTGGGACTTAAGACACTGTCAAATCAGACCATCACACCTCAGAGATTTACAATTTACTTTTCGTTCATATCATGAAATGGTTCAGACAAGACTTAACAACTAATAAATCCCGAAGCAGTGGTTACCTAAAGCGATGTCGTTGTGCCGCTGTATTGTGAACAAGCTATAAAGGATTATTCATCTTATTTTAAGTTTGGTAACATTTTGGAAAACAAAAATATGATCTGATGGATGAATTTAAAGAGCTGATAGTTTCCGAAGTGTAATAACAGGACTGATAAATGGATGGACTACGGTTGCGGCCAAAGTTTTGCATGAATCGTATCTTTCATCATACTCAACGTGCAACAATAAAGTCTCACTTTTTTTCCCAGGATTCAGAATTAGATTACTACAGGGTTGAAGGAAACAAGGACTTGGGAGATGTATTTCTTAAGTTATTAAACAGATATATTGAGTGCCTAGAAACCAATCAACTAGCAAGTTACTTTGTAAGGTTGGTGATCTATGTTGAGTACAGCATTATTTGTGAAAAAGTGTTTAGTGTCTTGTCTTGTCTGGTGATAAGCCCCTTGCTACCGAGGCTTGGACTTTTCCTGCAGTCCCTCTTGTCTGATAGTCCCAACAATCCACAATATCCTCAGGTATTGCCAGGATCAGAACTTTTCTGCAACAGAAACTCTTCTTTTGTAATGAAAATTATGAAAATCATGAAAAGCAAAACGATGGAGTATATTATACCAAGTACCATTTAAATAAATTCATAACTGACATGATTGAAATGGTTAATTTATTAAAAAAATGTTCCATTTCACCAATTTTGTTCCAATGCTCAATAACATTCAACTCTTTTGCTCTGCTAGACCTCTTAAAGCTTACCAAAAGCTTTAATATTGCCTCAACTGGGTATTTGTGGCAAGCATTTGATCATCACTTCACGTTCGATGTGTTGGCTCTGTTTGACTCATAAGCTAATTACATCGTAGTCTCACACCTATAAGAGTGTTGATCTAGAGATTGAAATCAGTTTTGTCTTTCAAACAGGAGTCGGAACCTGCTTAGCGATAGATTTACAGATGCACAACTTAAACACGGCATTGAGGTGTTGAAGTCTCTCCGAAAGAGACCTGATCTTTGTGTAAGGGAGTTCGAGACAAGCTTCATAAACAACGGAAAGAAAGCATATTATCTGATCATTAGTTTAGGTAGGTATTTACAAGAAGACAGATACTAACAGTTTGTAAAAATAATGTGTATAATAAACAAAAAATCTAAATTGTTTTGATAAGCGTTATTTATGATCTAGATGGGCAACATGGCTTTATCAGAGATGTGATCCTGTTAATCATGGTTAAAATTGTTCAGCGATCATTGATTAATTAAATCATTTAATAATCATATTTATATCTGCAGTATCGTTTCCGGTTTGCTATGCCATTGGTTATTACATGGGAGGCGTAATTGCCAAGCTTTTCGGATTTTGATTATGCCTAATGGAGGAACCATGCTGAGGAGAGCAAACTATGTAACACAAGATGGAACAACTAAAGTCTAATCTTTAGTGGCCTGAACTCCGATGATGTACTACAAAGGTACTCTCTTATGTGCACAGCCTGATTATATCTGAACAGACAATCGGAGGCGGGTTGTCCTACCTATTCCTATTAAATAGATTTGCAATTTATTTCCCAAGAGGCATTATCAATTTACTAAACTCTATTATTTTTTCACTGTCCTATTAAATTTGAAATCAGTAGAAACGGAAACTAATGGTAAAGGACTCTCTCATGAGTTAACATTTTGTTGTTTAATTCATTATATACGCATTTCCTTATTTATTCCAGCTTATATGTCAAATGAGCATGAAAGCAAGGTGAATGCAAATTACTAATCACTGCCTCCGATTGCTAGTCTTTAGTGCACAGTAGCAGGTCATTGATGCTTAGTATTTGCTATGATTGCTCTTGTATTAAAGGGAATTTGTTTTTCAGGATTCAATGCTTTAATCCTTAGCACATCATGTAAGACCCATATTATTTCTCACTCCCATCCCAACCTGGTCTGGAGATCTGACCATTAACATTCAACAGAACTATTTAGCCTTTACTTGGGATTGTCTGCTCATTTTATGAGAGGGGACAATCAGATCTAGCTGGCATACATTGCTCAAAAAATATTACTATCAATTACATTATATTTTTAACATTGAATTTAAGCAGTTCACCACCAAGTTGATAGCATGGTGCCTTTAATTAGCACAGAAATAAACGCAATATTTAAACGCTTATAAATTATCTTCAGATGATCATTTTTACCTCTTTTTGGCGACACACAAACTTTTTCTGTAGAAGATTAATCCATGTATTAATCTTCAGATGATCAAGTATGTTGGAAGTCATTAATAAGACTCTGACCCTCTTAGCAGACATACTTAACTAGGATAATTACAGATACCTAGAATCCCTTAAGGGTGGGGGCGGGGGGGGGGGGGGTGTTCCAGGCAAAAAAGTGAGATCCATATTGCTTTAGAATGACACAAACCAATGGTTGGTGTCTAAACAGATGTGGGGAATAGTAATTCGTCATTCAAAGATCTGTATGATAGTGATTGGAGCACTATATATAAAAAAGTTTCAATATCTTTCTAGATGTGCGTAAGGTCCGGTTTGGAGGGGGGGGGGGGTTGGCTCTTCATTCAGGTGGTAGAAAATGTCAAGATAAATTAAACAAATAAAAGTGACAGGTCATAATATTTAGATGATAAACAATGATTGGGAAGTAGTATTATGACCAGTATATGGACTAGAGTTATCTGTAGGTCTGGATATAAGTTTGAGCCTCCTTTTGTATAATGAGCAGGAGATCCAACTAGACCACAATAAAAGTTTATACTGTCTAAATGATAATCAGGTCTTGTTACTTTTTAATGTATGAGCCCTAGTTTTTTTGGATTGTGTCATTTTAGATTCTGTCCTTCTCGACGTTGTCTTCCTTGGCTCTTTTCGAGATCTACAGACCGTTTTTGCTTCCGTAGCTCTGAAAAAAAAATTGAATTGCTACATCTGAAACGTTCTCTCATGGCTTCTAACTGTACTCTCGTAGTCATGATTTTATGTACGGTTTATATGAACGATCTCATGAAGGTTAAGTTTGATGGAAGGAGTGGATGGCAGAGAGAACAAGTTACAGCTTATGAATTAAAACCAAATAAAAATTATCAGCAGGTTTTGTGTATTAGAAAAATTAGAATGAGAGCGCAGGGTTGTGCTTAATAATAAAAAGTAAGGGGTGCAAATCTTCTTGAGAATGCACAGTAACATCAGGTTGAGTATTGTAAGGCCCCCCCCCCCCCCCGTCTAATTGGGAGTGGTGCTAAGCCCCTGTCTCCGAACTCTAATACAACGTTCCAGTTTCACAATAACACTCAGTGGTGCAATGATCAAAACAGATAAATCCACTTTGTTTCATCCAACAACAACATATAAGACAAAAATATCTGTATGCGGAAAGAATAAGCTTGTGAATGGCTGTTGGTTCGCAATATTACAATCAATATTATCCCCATCAAAATAAATTTGATATCTTAACATGCTTTTAAATCGTGGTAGCTTCAGTGTCACATCTCCTGTCACCCAACTTAGCGCTCAAGGTGAGAGAATGCTGTAGGGAAACATGTTATTACACATTTTATACTTCTAAAACAAGGTAAGTGTGGAATTTGTCTGTTGGATTGCAATAACTACTCACAACTGACTGGGAGTAGATTGTACGGTCATACTTGTTGGTAATGAACTGTCATCTTTTGTCACATAGCTGGCTGAGTTGCGTGATCTCGTTTGTGACTCCTGTGGGGTCAGCTTGGATCTGGTGATCTTATTGAGCTGCCCTCTTCCACACTATATTGATAAAGATATGGTATGAAAAGTTTCAATATCTTTCGGTACTCCCAGCGCCAACACATTGGTAGGTAAGCATAGACAAACTGACGTCAAATGGGACCTTTCAGCAAACAGTTTCAGCAATGAGCACACGTGTCTGGCCGCGATGTCAAAAGTTTTCAATGCTTGACATTGTTATAGACTATTGTTCAACCACTGCGGAGTCATTTAGTTAAACTTATTCTGATACAAGAATCAGACGTATAGAATTTTTATCTGGAACAAACCTTCGAGAATGATCTAGTTTGTCTGGTGCGGGTCTTCCTGAGCTCCAGTATTACTCCAGCATCCTCTGAAGTCAGTGCTGATCTTCTGCCCCGCTTCCGTAATTCTGCATGCTTAGCAGTTTCTGTTAAATGTTCTTTACAAGATTTGCGTATACCAAGAGAGCTCATTCTTGCACTGAGAACAAACATAGGTATAGGTTCAAACACATAACAGTCAGTAGATTGGAACTCCATTCCTGCTTGTATTATCACTGTCAAACAATTTCCAGAACACAATTGTACAAGTTAGTGAATGCCTATGGCAGTCGTCATCTATTAAAACACCTTGAGTCAATTGTCTTGAACAAGCTAATGATTGGTGAATCATCACAATTTAGGCACCACTCTCACAACAGCTACATAATTTATGAAGATATATATTGCCAGAGAAACGCAATGTTTTTTGCATCTGAAAGAGTTTCTTCTGATTTCACTTCTGATCTTCTCTTTGATGACAATGCAATTCTGATTGATCTATACAAACAGTGAGGGCTTAGCCAAAGATTTGGTAATATTCATGTGGCCTCAACACCTATAACCATATATCAGTCTTGGAGCCTTAGAAGATGATGGATGCACTACGTAAATTGGAGGTTGTTGTGACAATGTCTATGCAACATTAATCATGACAATTGACAAAAATTGAGCCCAATTATAGTAAGTCTAGAATTCTCTACAGGAAATTAAAAATTTTTAAATTGGCAGACTATCGTTTACTTCGCTAATTATACACCTAATAAAATTCTTAAAACCTGACAAAAGCGCTAACAACAAAGATGTTGGGATGTTTTTTGCCATGTTAACATCATAAAAAGTACTTCATTTTGCTGAGTTGTCTGCTAATGTCCATTTTTAGAACACCGTCCCGTTTTACAAAAGCAGGTTATATTCTTGTTGTAATGTTACGGTGTTGACGGATGGAAATTTTGGCAAGAGGACACAACTTTCGATTATTGTTATACACGTTATCTCGCAGAAATTTTCTTTTAAAACCGATCTGAAACCAGACAGAAAACAGCTGACCAGAAGAATTAATTGTTAACACCGCTGAAACAAATTCCAGGATGGAAATGTATAACATCAAATGACAAGGAAAGGTCAGCTAGCCTTGAATTTTGATCAGTGTGAAAAGATTACCAACCCTCCTGCTAGTACTTCTCACTTGTACGATATCAGCTTGATTACAAAGGAATAAGTTAGGAAGAGTCGGACAATGGTATCTGTTATGTGTAGAGGTAGAGTTTTGACGCCAAGTGTGTGCCAGATATCCTCAAATTAACCTTTTCCCAAATTGGCCAGCAATCTTTGGGAACTTCAGTAAACTATTAGTCTGAAAAAATTGAATTCAATCAGGTATGGAAACTCGAGTTTCAGGCAATCTTGATTACCCTCAGTGGTGGTAATCGGCCTATACGGGCCTATACGGTGTATAGGAAGTTAACATCAATGCCTATACACCTTCAATAAATGTATGGGCACTTGTAACCTATCATTTTATTTTATTATGTCTATTATTTTGCCTCCTGTCACTTCAGTCAAAACATGCTCTTAGATTTAGGCTCAAAACGTCATAAAGATACACCAGAAACGCTGTAATTAGGGCACAAATATAAAAAAACATGGTCGAGAGAAGACAATCACAAATTTTTGTTCCGTGAAATTTTTCATCCTGTAGTGTAGGGTATGTGGCGCAGGGTTGTTATGAATGACGACTGCTAAATCAATATAGTGCAGAGAACGGTTCATGAATGAATTTATTTTCTATTGTACAATGTCTCCAGACAATGAAAATATATTTACTTTCATCTAATTTAAAAAAGATCAGTAAGCAAAAAGTATTTGCAAGTGGTAGCTTATTTGGGCTGGTTTGGTAGAGCGCCAGGAATATATACCTCATAGATGAGCAGGGGAATGATTTCTACCCCTATACATAATTTTTTCCCAAGAAGTGCTATTAAATTTTTCAGTGCATAAAAGTTTTGCAATATCAACTGAGAGCTAGCTGTCAGACTGTATAATCATTTGGTCTTCTGGTAGTGTTCAAGTCCCTAACTGATATAGTAAGACAGTGGGAAGTAAATGTATACTGCTGTTGTTATGTTACACTGGCATCGCTACACAACCGCTGTGGTACGGGAAATCTCGAAAGGGTTGAACACCTGGCCGTTACCTGGCTAGGGTTTGGTTCTCAGGCTATCGGTATCTAGCTAACCAAACTCACCATGAATGAGCCGAGAGAGGATAACTCCTGGGTAGAGAATTCCTGGATAGCTATCTTCAGCCTAGAGAGGGTCGTACTGGTGGCAAAGCCAACCTAGCAGAGCTGTTTACTGAGGGTCGTACTGGTGGCAAAGCCAACCTAGCAGAGCTGTTTACTGAGGGTCGTACTGGTGGCAAAGCCAACCTAGCAGAGCTGGTGTCTCGAGTAGCTTACAAGCGGAGCTTGTAGCGGGTGCATTTATATCTGATAGTATACGATGCGAAGCGGGATGTACCCTGACCTTGCCCTCTGAGCAGATTGAGCGGGACGCACCCGGAACCTGGACTGTGTAGCCTTAGCTATATGAGGTGTATTGACTATATATTCAGACCGGACACTGAAACGCACTTCCTGGGAGTAATATTGGAAATGCGATAGACTGTCTGTGATAATACTGTAAGACGGTGCAGCCGTCTTAATATTGAGTTCCATGTCGATAATTGCTAAGATTAAATGTGTATAGAATATATATTCATGATGTCCGTGAGATTGCTTCTGCAATAAATATATATATGTTGAAGCCGTCTACATGATATTGATAATATAATATGTTCCAGTTTAAATCAGGGTAGATAACCCTTTTCACATCAGAATGACTCTGCTTGACTTTGAATATTCTATATTTAGAATATTCAAAATTAGTAGGCATGATACATCCATTATAATAGCAGACAGCAAGAGTTGTCCCCTCAAGAATGCGTGTTACTGGGCTCGCTACATTATTTATAGCCTCAAAACTACCTCAGTTGCCTCAATATAAAATTATGTGTGAAACACATCATATATTTTATTTTAATGCCCAGCAGATAAGAACTTTGGCTATCATAAACTACCAATTCCATTACTGTGGCTCTGTACATGCTGAAGTGAATCCTGTGGGTCACTGGTCTGGTGGGAATTGATAATAACTAAGGTGAGTAATATTTTCTATGTGTCATGTGTTCAGCAACACATTTGAATGACTGACAGAGAGATAGATAGTCATAGCCTAATAATCTAAGGATAAATAGCCATGAATGTATAGTAATATATATAGATATGTTCAACTCAGTCTAGTCCATGAAATAATCTTGATACCTTGAAGGCAGCCTCCTTTCTCTCCTTCTTCCAACACTTACAGCAGGCCCATCAGGGTGACTAGTATTGTGTGATTGAGAAGTGTTGTTTTGACCTAAGTCAGGAGGAATGCTATCGTCTGACCCATCAGGCTGTATGATAGGCCTTGGGGACACCATATTGTCGTAAGTATATCTATCTTGGGTTGTAGTTGTAGTCATGAAGTCATCACCCAGATCATCTGGATCTAGGATAAGATCATCATCTGATTGGTCCATCCCATGCTGAGACATGAAGTCACCCAGGTCAGGTTCAACTTCAGTCGGGTTAGGACTATATAATTTCAATCTGCTGTGATGCTCTATCACCTCCTTTCCCTTCTCTGATAGTACATAGGTGTCAAAATCTAGTACTTTAATGATAGAGTGAGGTCCACTAAATTTTGTTTCCATCTTGGAGGGATTTATCTTTTTGACCAACACTCTATCACCGACCTTTAGAGGGGTGTGTATCAAGTGGTCATAACCCTCCATTTGTATGTTTGGGGCCCCCAGACACTTGCTGTAAACATACTTTATCTTTTCATTTAGCTTCCGTACGTAATCTGTTACCGGTATTTTGTCACCTGGAGGACAGAGCACAGCTGGAAGTCTCACCTCTCTGCCTAACATAACCATGTTCGGGGAGAACCCTGTAGCAGAGTGAGGAGTGGCTCTGTAGGCGGACATTACCGTATCTAGGGGATCATCCCACTCTAGTTGGGTATGCTCAACACAGGTACGTAACTGCGATGTAACCGTCCCAATCACTCGTTCGGCATAGGAGTTACCCATTGGGTGATACCTTGCCGAGAATGTTTGTTTACACTGGCCCAGATTGCTCAGCTCTTTCATCAGCTCAGAGATGAAGACATGATTTAACAAACAATCTGATATCAGACTGCATGTCATGCCAGTAATAATATAATCTGAGCCTTGACTCCGTCCTGTCCATGCCACTGTGATCCATCTCATGGAACGATTTTATCAGCTTTGCCTGGTAATATTCCGGCACCAAAATTTTATCTTCATTCTCAGGATGAGTTGTGATCATTAATACACCGTCCTGGAATTTCATTGAGGGCATTTTACCAATATAGAATCGAGTAATTCGAGGTAAATGCTTGCAGTTCTTATGTGATATGCTTTTATTCTCTTTTAGACTCTGAATGATAGGCATGAGATGTGGATCTTCAGCTTGAGCCAGCACTAGTTCATCCGTGGATAGACCAACGGAGAAGTCAACTGACCGGACTGTGAAACCACATTCATCCTCAGGTTCCTCGCTGAGAGGTTGCTGCGATGCTGAAGGGAGTCGAGATAAAGCATCAGCATTAGAGTGCTGGCGACCTGGTCTATGAATCACATCGAATTTATATGATCCCAGGACCTCCAACCATCTGGCTAGAATTCCCTGTGGATTCTTGAGATTGTGTAACCATATCAGAGAGTGATGGTCAACCCGACATACAAACTCTGACCCATACAGGTATGTATGGAAATGTCTTACGGCAGACACTAGTGCTAGCATTTCCTGTTTAGTCACTGGATATTTCTTTTGACTATCTGAGAGTCTTTTACTAAAGAAAGCAATGGGTTTTTCATCCCCATCCTTATCAATCTGAGCCAGTACAGCTCCCATAGCTTCACCACTACAGTCAGTGTCCAAAATGAAAGGTATTGTCCAGTCTGGGAATGACAGAGATGTGAAACTCGCTAAACTGTCCTTTAATGTCTGGAATGCATTTTGGCATTCCTCATTCCACGCAAGTTTCCTTGACTGGTTTTTCTTTTTCAACAGGTGGAACAGAGGGACAGCAATCTCTGCAAACCTCTCCACAAACTTCCTGTAATACCCTGTGAGACCAAGGAAACTTCTCAGCTCTTTAATGCAGGTAGGAGTGGACACTTCCTGAATTGCCTTTACTTTGGCTGGGTCTGTATGAATACCATCCTGATTAACGATATGGCCCAAAAACTCAACTTCCTGTTTGAGTAAATGTGTCTTAGACACTTTGATTTTTAAATTGGCTTTTTGCAGCCGCTCTAACATGGTATCCAACCTGGTCAGATGTGTTTCTTCATCTGAACTGAAGACAATTATGTCGTCGAGATACACTAGTAGTGATTGCCATTGCAATCCTTGTAACACTTTCTCCATCAACCTTTCGAAGGTGGCTGGAGCACCACACAATCCCATACCGAGTACACGCCATGTATAGACTCCGCTTTTGGTGCAAAAAGCTACCATTTCCTTAGCGTCAGGGCTTAAGGAGCACTGCCAATAACCAGATAAAAGGTCAAATGTGCTAAAAAGAGTTGAACCTCTCAGTGCCTCTAGTGAGTCGTCAATACGTGGTAGGGGTTGTGATGGAATATAAGTTGCTTTATTTAGCTTGCGGTAGTCCTGGACAAACCGACTGGTTCCATCTTTCTTAGCTATCAGTAGAACAGGAGCACTATTTGGTGACACTGTACGTTCAATGATGCCCTTTTTCAATAGTTCATCTACATGCTTTTCTATTTCTAGGTTAGCATGATATCCTACTCTATATGGAGGAAGCCTGATTGGTTGGGTGCCAGGTTTGAGCATGATTTCATGAGGAACCAGATCACAATAACCCATGTCATATGCATCCTTGGAAAACACATCCTGATATTTGACGAGGAGTTGTCTCATCTTTGACTTACTGTCAACTGAGATATATTCAGGTAAGGTGTCGAATAGGGGTTTGACATGGTCTGGCAAGACCGATTCTGAGTCAATGGTGACATCACAATTCTGGATGGTTGTGCCATTCCAGTCTAGTACCTCAGGTTCATGTATGTCAATAATGTTTCCATCAGTGAGGAAAGCTATTGGGGTGTCTTGGGCAATGTGGATGGCTTCTGCGGTTATGTTGGCAACTCTGAGTACCAAACACTCTTTCACGTAGCATCTTGATGCAATTAGATTGTACGAATCAACTACTCTGAAGTTTGGCTCTATGAGTCCTCCGCCCTCTATGGTGGTGTGAGCATACATAGGTATAACTCTTTCTGAGTAGGCCTCAATGGTCACTGACCGAGCTGAGTAGCATGCACACGCTAGCCTGTCACCACTACTGTTCACTAGAGGTATAGATTGCTGTAGCATTCTGAGGTTCATTTCATTGAGGTCCAGTACACATCCAAATGCCACCAGAAAATCCATGCCAATGAAACCATTTTCAGTAATGTCAGCCACCTCCATAAGTCCTAACAAGTTTTCACTGCCTAACTTGACATTCACCTCATGCTTGCCATAACAAGATATAGGACTGCCAGTTGCAGTTTTACCCTTCGGTTTTCCAGGTTCACACTGACCATCTAGGATACCTAGCTTGATAGCATGCACTTTACTCAATATGGAGGTGGTAGCACCCGTGTCAACCAAAAACACAGTTTTGTACCCATTTACCTCCACCGGTACATAAGGTGAGTATAAATCTGATCGCCGTATTCTTCTTACATCGATTAATTGATCATCAGAAGGATCTGATTGCTGATATGGTAATACTTCTAATAATAAGTTCAGAGTTGTCTCCTCTTTTTCAAGAGGTAAACCTGATGCATGTAAATCAATCTTATCTGGTATAACATAACCTGGAGATGGACCTGTGTTGCTAGACTCCAATTCAAATTCTGCTAGCTTAGATCCCATCTCACTAACCATAGCAATGGCCGGTTCAATGTTTACCTTTTTAGACTGAGCTCTCTGCTGAGATACTGAAGAACCAAGACCATGATCAACTAATCGAGTCTTTGAAGTATCATGTATACTAGGAAGACAGAACTGTGTGGCCTTTGCTGGTTCACTATATGGCAAGGTGAGTACCTGTATAACTCTTCTAACAATGTTAGCAGGTTTCAGTGAGGTGACCTCAAACATATCAGTTTTTGTCACATCATAGCCATGTTGATACAATAATTCCTTTGTTGGCTTTTCAGACAGTTTATGTTGCTGAGTCCCATTCCCTATTACTGCCTGATTGATTGTCCGGGAATGGGCAACCCATTTCCCTGGCGGTCACACTTGTTATCAAAGTGGGGGCCTCCACAGTGTCGACAAGGCTGACACACATATGGCATATGAGCCGCACCACAGTGTTTACACGGTCGTGTTATTCTTGGTTGAGTACCAGCGGTTGGGATAGTAGGTGATACATTCTTTTGCTCTATTGTAGACAGTGCCACAACTGGCGAGGATCTAGGAGGCTGAGATATTTGACTCTGATTACGCCTGAAGGGCGAGTCATGACCGTACCATACATCATGGATGGCAGCTCTCTGTACGGCCTCCTCAAGAGTTTTCGGGCACTCCCGATTCAGCTCATATTTGATATGGACACTGGGCAAGGAGCGAATGAAATTACTGATGGTAATTTTCTCCCTTGTAAATTTGTCACAGTCATGATAGACAACTTCTACCATCTTCCTTATGTCATTGGCTAGGTCGGAGATGGACTCATGCTGCCCCTTTTTCCGGCTATCTAGCAACACTGTATATTTTTGCACCAATAAATGGTTACCATATCTGTTCTCTAATTTTTCAAATACTGTCCTAGAATCTGAGACCTGCTCATAGAGGATACACTCTTTAGCAGCACCAATTAGGCACTGTTTAAGCCATAGAGTGATGATCTTCTCATCCTCCCAGCCGTTTAGCTCCACACATTCAGCAAACAACAGTTTGAATACGGTGAGATCACCAGAACCATCAAACTTAGGCAAGTCGCCCAGTGGTTTACAAGCTCTGGCTCTTCTTGGCAGGTCAACAACTGGAATTTCACATGGCCGTCTCCTAGGAGCAGGCACAGGACGCTGACTCGCAGAACTAGGTGCCAGAGTCTGATAAAGGGTGTCAGGCTCTCTATGTATAGGCGATGACTGATGCTGATGGCCAGCACTAGCTAACCCATATACTATGGATGACAGGTCAGTCATCCGTCTCTCCATGTATTCCTGTATTTCTTTTGTATGTGCCTTATTTCTTTCCATGGCCGCCATCATCTCGCCATGATTCCGCTCAATGGAAGCTGATAAATTGGCTGACAGGTCCGTCAAACTGACAGTATTGGATTGTTCGAATAAGCGACCTGGCTGAGGGCGGGTATCGTTAGCACCTTGCCTCTGCCCAGCAAGCTTATGACTAGGTATCTGAACCTGTTCAGTTCTTTCCAGAGCTGAGGCAAGCCAAGCGGGCTGTGATCTTCTAGTAGTCTGAGTTCTTGGCCGTGCTGACTGGCCTTGAGCAACTGGTCGATCTGTATTTGATGCCATTGTTTGTTTGCTTTTAGATTTTGCTGAGTCCGCACCAACGATAAACTCCGTAGCTTTGTAATTAAGCTCACCCGAGGACGCCAAAGGCTGTGGTACGGGAAATCTCGAAAGGGTGGAACACCTGGCCGTTACCTGGCTAGGGTTTGGTTCTCAGGCTAACGGTATCTAGCTAACCAAACTCACCATGAATGAGCCGAGAGAGGATAACTCCTGGGTAGAGAATTCCTGGATAGCTATCTTCAGCCTAAAGAGGGTCGTACTGGTGGCAAAGCCAACCTAGCAGAGCTGTTTACTGAGGGTCGTACTGGTGGCAAAGCCAACCTAGCAGAGCTGTTTACTGAGGGTCGTACTGGTGGCAAAGCCAACCTAGCAGAGCTGTTTACTGAGGGTCGTACTGGTGGCAAAGCCAACCTAGCAGAGCTGGTGTCTCGAGTAGCTTACAAGCGGAGCTTGTAGCGGGTGCATTTATATCTGATAGTATACGTTGCGAAGCGGGATGTACCCTGACCTTGCCCTCTGAGCAGATTGAGCGGGACGCACCCGGAACCTGGACTGTGTAGCCTTAGCTAAATGAGGTGTATTGACTATATATTCAGACCGGACACTGAAACGCACTTCCTGGGAGTAATATTGGAAATGCGATAGACTGTCTGTGATAATACTGTAAGACGGTGCAGCCGTCTTAATATTGAGTTCCATGTCGATAATTGCTAAGATTAAATGTGTATAGAATATATATTCATGATGTCCGTGAGATTGCTTCTGCAATAAATATATATATGTTGAAGCCGTCTACATGATATTGATAATATAATATGTTCCAGTTTAAATCAGGGTAGATAACCCTTTTCACATCAGAATGACTCTGTTTGACTTTGAATATTCTATATTTAGAATATTCAAAATTAGTAGGCATGATACATCCATTATAATAGCAGACAGCAAGAGTTGTCCCCTCAAGAATGTGTGTTACTGGGCTCGCTACATTATTTATAGCCTCAAAACTACCTCAACCGCATACAGAGTTCATAGGCATGATCATTGTTCTGAGTGAATGGGAACTGTCTAGAAATGAGTTTCCACAAAGAAATATGAAGGGGGAACCTTAAGAACACAGTCCCCACTGGATTCTGTGCAAAAACAGTGTGCAGTTGTCTATTTTGACTGGATATCCATCATACTAGATGATCACCCTAAAGGCGACTGCCAGAAAGCCACTGGCCATAAAGCCACTGGCCAAAAGGCCACTAGTCATAACTCCAGGGTAATAAGGTAACTGGTTCGGAATTGCCCTCTCACGTTCAAACCTTCCAAAATGAAGAGTTGCCCTCTCTCTTCGAATTTTCACAGGCTTTGATATGATTGGCCCATTACATCTTACTTTTTTCTTATTGGCCTGTTCAATAACTTCATACTGATTACAATATCTGTGTTGGGGAACACTGAGTTAGTTATCGATATTGCTAGTAGTCAACTTTCTGAACAGCAGTCAGACTCAGTGTCACCAATCAGTTACTTCACAGACACATAAGACCACGATGAAGAGATGATGAGCCAACTCAGCTTCACAAGAAGAAGAAGAATGAAATTAGAACAGCTGTGAATGGACTTGATTGAATCAATTTGTTGTAGCTCTCAGGTAAATAAATGTTATTTATATTTGGTACACTACTATTCTACTACTCAGTTGTGAGTGAAAAATGAGTAGACTTACTAAGAAGTCTAGCTAGTAACTGTTAGTTACTATCACTACTAGTAGCTTTCTGTAGTTGGCCAATGGTACCAGTCCAATGTACATGTGCAGTGTAATATCAAGCAAGGAGAAGGACTCCTAAGAGTTGTAAGAGGGGGGAAAGGCTCATACATGTCCAAGGAGTTTACTCCTTACTCTTCGCTTTGTTGTTTGTTGGTGGTGGCATGTTTAGGTGGGCAACTCTCGTGCAACTAATTGTCTAGAACTGTTATTGCTAATCTACTATGGCTACATGTAGGCCTACATACTTTACATTGTAAGGAAATGCCCCCTCTCTTTACTACAACTACACTACAGCCCATGTAGGCTGGGTCTTGTATTTGTATAAAGTGTGTGCATAGGCTTTGCCTCGGCGCAACTGACGGATCATTATTGCTTTATGTCAACCATTCCCAACTGTCTGAGACTGGTGGGGTCACCCTTAAATACAAACAGCAAAACTATATACATATTAGTATACACTTTATTTACTGATCAAGCATGCGCATATAAGACCAAGTGGTACATCATCATCTAGCCTAGTAGGCGAGACCTGCTTTTAGCTTCGTTCGAGAATTGGCCACTAATCAATTGAACTATGCTCACTCTTGTGTGAACTATTTGCGAACAAATTTATCTGAGGAGCGAGGATATTGAGCATTTAAGTTGTAATGATCTTTTGGTTTACAAAGCACAGCTCATGCTAATTGAAATATTCCCTGGTCTATAATGTAATAAAGAATATACCAACCCCGATCACCAGAGGAAGGAAACCAGTGCAGACCTTGCCTTTTGCCAATGGTATTGTATTCAAATGATTTGTTGGCTGTACAGAGTCTCAACTGCATCACAGTGGTCATTTCATTATAATAAGCAGTGATCGGGGAGGGGGGCGGATTGCATATAATATTACATGTGTGGGCTCTTTGAGTTGCAAGCATGTACTTCGCCTTAATTCAAGGTCAACCACTGACAACCATTGGTTCTAGTGGTCTGTAGTTGGAGAGTAGAGAAATTGGTTACTGAGAGAAACTAGACCATTGCCAGCTTGCACACAATTGCAAAAGTTTCCCAAATGTAAATCTTCATCAATAGAATTGTGTATTCAAGTGTTGTAGCGGTACTAGCTCGCTAGAGTATAACGCTGGTTTAATTATTCGTCTTGTTAATTTGGGAAAAAAGTAGATAGGCCTAGATACAAGAAATGACTCCTTTTGATTGCAGATTTTTTTGTATTTTAGTCTACATTGTAAAGCAACACAGACCGCAGAATAGTACTGAGAACAGTACAATGAAGAAGAGAGTGTTTGGGTGGTTTACAGCAGATGTGATACAACTCGTAGTATCAATAGTCGTTCAGCTTACTCAATTCAAACAGGTAAGCAGACAATCAAATTTTCAATTTCGGTTGTAAAATTTGATTAAGTTGCAGCAGGGAACTGACCCAGAAAGGCTTGAGATGGCTGGGGTTATAAGCATCGATATCTCCACTGTTACACTTGCATCGAGCATCGTTAGTAATATAATGATATAAATGTCAGGTGATATGTGTAGGCTAACTGATGATAATTGTGTCGGTGTAATCGTTGAAGTATCATGGCATAAATTTGGTAAAAACTGCTTGAACACTGGCAGGCCTCAGCAAGAATTTTTCATTGAAGCCGGCCAGTTAGTGTAATTAGGAGTTCGGTGACTATCAGAGTTGTGCTCTTTTTTTCATGGAGGGAACAACTCATTCCATCTCGCAACATCAAGTCACCTCTTCCCTATATTCCACCCTCCTTGCCACAGCTCATTATCTTGAATGATCATTTTAGTTACAAATTTGCTGGCGTTATGTGCTGATCAAACCTATAGATCGAGTGTTTCCATTCCAAGACACCAGATATAAAATTTCACAAACTTCTTCACCAACGGCTGGCAAATCTGTTTCCATCATAGGTCTTTAAGTGTTGTGTTATTTGTAATTTGGCAACATGCTAGAATCAGGCTCTCAATGCAGAGAAAATTGAAGGGTCCAGGGATGAACCTTGTAGCAGCAAAGTCATGTTATAAGACTGCAAATAATTTGAATGCAAATAATGTACTTAGGACATTGGAATGTATTATATTCATACTTTATCACATCATCAACTAAATATTTGTTGCAGAGAATACAGGAGAAAGACTGATTCAGTATGGCATGATAATGGCAGAGTTACGCATCAGAACCTTTGGTGGTTTGAATTCTGTCCTGAGAAATCTTGATGTACCGAGTGAGTGTCTGAGTGTCAAATAGTTACATTATTATTATTCATGATGGGTCATGATATACTCTTCGCTACCCTGACGCAGTGATCATTTGTATTTGATTGTCCAAATCAATGATACCATCGGTAGCCTAATTGGTAACCATATCTCATACTCATTGAAAGACCCCCCTCCCTCCCTCCCTTCACCTGCTATCTACCTTATCAACCTAATTAGTGGTTAACTAATTAGTTTGATAAGGTAGATTGCAGGTGAAGGAAGGGGGGGGGGGATGAATGAAATGATAATGAAATCTGTCTCTTAAAGTATTGTCAATTGTTCGAATGTGGTTATCATGGGGCATTTAACTTCCCAACATATGTTGGTGTGTGGGTAATTCTAGGTCACAGGCCCTAAATAAAATTAAACAGCATAAAACTTGTTTCTAATTTATAGTCAACTAAACGTATAGCCTTGGGAGTAAGTTTAGTTTAGCTAGTCTTGAGATGACTTAATGTAAGCTAGCATTAAATTTTGGCTAGTGAAGGTTGAAGTCCATAAAAAGAAAAAAAGGGTGGGCGTATGTTTGCTACTCTTGAAGTTAGCTTTTTCAAGCCTGCGCAAAATGAAGAAAATTTCCTCCTATGAATACTTTACTCCTCTATGGAACTTTTTATGAACATTATATCTGCTTGATTTTGATTACTGTACCTTACATTTTAGAACGTACCTGAGGCATTGGATTAGCAGGATGTTGGCACCTATTGACATTTGACTACCGCGTCAAACAACTTGAAGGCAGTTAGTGTAGGAAGAACAAGTATTCATCAGATAAAGTGGTAAGCTACTCTCACACTACTCTGTAAGTCTACTCATTCTTCACGACTGAGAAGTAGAGTAGTACTCTACTACTCAGTCGTGAAGAATGAGTAGACTAACTAAGAAGTCTAGCTAGTAACTGTTAGTTATTATCCCCTAGCAGGTATTGCTCACTCACCTGGTGAGCGATCAGATTGTGATTTTGGTTTTTAAGTGTTGTGTTATTTGTAATTTGTTAAAATGTTAGAATCCGGCTCCAAATGCAATGATCTCAGTGCCCTAACTTCATATCAAGATAGGGTGAAAGAAAGAGGGCTTACATGGTTTTCATCATTAATAATACATCTGGTAAAAAAATCCAAAACTAAGAATTGCGAAAAAAATTCATCCTCAGCCATTCATATTTGTTGAGCCGACCTCAGCTGTTTCAGGGGAAACAATTGGTCCATAGTCAATATGTTATATAATATGTGCCGAAATGTGAGTTGCTGGCAGTCAATGTAACATTGTATATACCCTAAGAGAGTTAAGTATTTGCAGCAGGGAAAATTCACAAATAGCTACATTTAAAGCAAGCTAACATTTGCTCTCATTTCTTCATATAGACTCCCTACTCCGCTAGAAGAGTAATTTACTGCAAATCATCTTTAGACAACTATCCTGAATATTATGTAAGATCAAGTTTATCGTCCTACTGTATTTAGAGTGATATATGAATATCTCAAAAAACTCAATATTCACACCCGTATATATATATAATATGTGGTTTTAGATCAGAAGATGATTTGATGGTATTCAGTAGCTAATAAACCATGGCTTCCCGCCAGAAATTGCCAGAAGATTAAACCGTGAGTTACTTCAATACCATTGGACCCCACTTTCAATGATGGGATTACTCTAGTGGAGTAATGTTAGTTCAATAGGAAAAGTTTGCATTTCGAGAAAATGGCTTGAAGTAATAAAATTATGGCTAGCCAACATTTTCTCAACTCCGTCACTTGACATTAACTTCCAGTGGGTGACCTCACGTTCAAAGTTTTAAGATACTTGGGTTTTAATGAGCTGATTGGATGGTTGTGACAGGGTTGTCACATCCAATTCTTGAGAAAGGCACCCAAGTGCCTTCGGAGTTCACCTCTATTACAAAAACTAAGTGCAGACAACCATTGCAGTACTAACAGTCTGCTGAATAACAATAAAAAAAGCATGGCTGTAAATGCTGTTGGCAAATTCCCACATGATTATAATATAAGTTGTATGTCAATTAAAATATTTTCACCCCTGCATTTCCGGTTGCTCCAATCCTAGTAAAATCCAAGTAAAACGATGTTGTCTTGTGTTGATGGCTGGAGGGGGAGCAGCTCCAAATATATGCAAATTAGATTAAAATTTTTCTTGAGGTAGAGAATGTTTTACTTTTTGTCACCATGCTCAGTAAATAACCTAACAAAGAGTCAAGTAGATGTCGAGCACATAGTGCTTGCTTTCCAATCTAGTCAATGCAATGTCACAGTGTATGTTATGTCATTATCCCTATCGTTTTATCCAATTTTTCTGCATTTTGATTCGCTTCTGGTGTCACCAGTAAAATGGGAGGAACTTGAAATGTAGGCATTTATCACAGAACTTGTAATGGTTCTGGATCAAAGAAAGAAGAAATATGTCTTCATCCAACCAACTTAACATTATTGATCGCCAACCACCCAACCAACGCTACTCCATATTGAAAAGTTTCCCCACTCCTGATTGCTAAAATGAATTATTCTGAGCCATGATTTTTGCGTCATATTGTGTACTCTGATCTAAACTTCAACAGTGCCTCTGTTAGAAGGGAATTAGGGGGGGGGGTTATTGTATGACACCTGAAGCTTTTGAACAAACCATCGGAGTGAGCATTTGCTAATGTTGTTTCACCTTGGGCCTGACACTGAGCTTATATATATTATATCTGCTTTCGCTTTGCATACTTTTGTCTTTTGTGATAGTATGGTACTTCAAAAAGTGCTGTTTTGATGTGGCCGCGTGGGCCTACATACATCTCAATTCGGAGTTTAGTGGACAGTCATAGCTTCCTCATATTCTATAGACGGCATACAATAGATAGCTGTCAGGAGGTCATTTCTCACAGATATACTCATATATGGTGTCCCAAACTCCGCACATAATTTTTTTCTACAACAATCTTACCGTTTTTTTACTTCACATCATGAAATTTCTACATACAAGATTATTTTTTACAGTTTTACTATTTGGAGGAGTGAACGTAGAATGGGGACAGTGACTCAGAAGATATACGACAGAGTATCATACTCAGCAGTTTTCTCACACCTTGTCACCCACCACCAATAACTCCAGCTTCAAAGAAGCACACTCTGCTGATGCTCTCTTTGTTACACTTGGAACTGAAGTTGTGAAGACACCAGGGACAAATACCCCCCCCCCCCACCCAAGGTATGTATGGGCTTGAATGATCACCAATGCTTATCTATCAATATTTTGGGAGTCACCAGCAAAATTATTATGTCAAACAATGTTATCCTCTGATTCATGATTGTTGCTACATCACTTAGACGCGTATTATATATAGTTTTTTTTGGTGATGGGTTGCGGTAAATATCGAATATATCAAATTGAGGATACTTTAGCCAGCGACACGTTGACACCCTCCCCCTAATTTAGCCACAATCGCTCTGAAAGTATGACACGGTGATTGATATACATTTTTCTTCTTTTCAGACTATAATTGAGACTCATGGTGGTATAGAGCGGACACCAGTCATGACACATCAAATATGCACCATAAGCACCTCCTCCGATAGTGAACTGTCACAAAAGTCACACTCTTATATCTGCGCAGCACTATGTTGTCACTGCACACTGTTGAATCGATAGATCAAAAAGTAGTGCCACATAAACTTTCCCCATATGATAATTGATAGGGATGGGCACATGCTCTCATTTTATCAAAGTTTCAAGCTGTTCAGTGTTCACATTTGTATTGATATATCAATTGACTTTAGGGCATTTCTTGCGCCTAATGGTATTTTATAATCCTGTTGACAATCGCAGGAGGCCTTCTAGGGTTGTTGATTGTGAATGCCAATGTTTTGTGGGTTAACATATGCAAGAATAACATCTAAACTTTTTAGTATTTTCTACTGATTCAATTTTTTTTCTTGGACAGTTTATTGTTCTCACCTCGTCGATTATTCATAATTTTTCATTCCAATGCTTTGCATCCTATTCAGGTATCAGTGAACTTTAGTTCAATGCAGGTATTCCTACTGTGGATTAACATGTATATCAGTTATATTTAAGAGTACAATGAGTACGACTTGTTTTTTAAAATAAACAGCTTTCAATTCATTTCCAAAACATGATCAAAAGGTTCATCACTCGACAAATAGGCTGAGCACTAGGTTCATGTTGATGCACTGATCTTACATCTTGTCATATACATGTCATGATACATTTGGTTGTCGGTTGTCACTGAACTGTGTGGGTGAGTCCGGTTGAGGTTGGTGAGAGGGTCGGTCTACCTCTGTATGTCCGAAACAAGAAGTGTCATTTGTATAGCGCACACATACATATTGGGGTTTGATCACAGCAATGAACTCCCTCTTCATTGATCACAGAATGGTTTCTCAGGCATTGTGTTTAGCAATGGCAGGCAAATTTACAAGTCGGTTTATCCCTGTGTTAAGCTTCTTATGGCTCATAGAGGGTTGCAGTTAGGTGGGAATCGGTGCTGCTAGTACACATTTTTTGGTTAGTGAGGTCAAAGACTACTATCCTGGTTAGTAGTTAGTACAAGGCAGTTTAATATTTTTTAGAAATTAGTACAAAGCAGCTTACCAATTGATAGAGGATTATAGTACGATGGCACTGCTTGCATAAACTTTGCTAATATTGAACCCTCCTTGCTATAATCATCACCATGGTAGTATCATTGCTCGTAAAGAGTTAGTTATTTTTTTATTTCTCATCTAACCAAAATTCCCTGTCCAGTGGTACAAATTATGATTCTGTAAGACCGGTGTGAGAGTATTTGTGTTCAGATACATACAAAATAAGTCTAGTTGTACACTTTTTTGTGTGTTTCAACACCTCATCAATCATTTCAGTTATTGCTGGGTGGTTAAAAGTTATATAGATAGATCAGGAATCTTGTTTAGAAGAAGTTTGTTTAAACTTTCCTTCTACACCCTCTAGATTTTAAGATATATCAATTTTTACAACCCCTTATCATTTTTAGGAATTTCAACAAGAATAGCTAACCAGAGGGATTATATAGATGACACACTAAGGGTTAATCTACGCTCCTTGGGATTTTTTAGCATGGATGGCTTTCATTAGCTGTTTGTTGGATGAAGATGTTCTGGGCATGGAGCGCAAGCTCTGAATTTTATGGAATGTGGGTAGAGAGAAGCAAGGGAAAATCAAACCAAGGAGTAACAGCTTCCCCTGTTACTTCTTGATCAAACAGACCTATAGTTCAATGACACAATAGAACTCGTTTGTACGGAATGTCTGATGGTCACTGTAAATTCTAAATATATGAATGCAGGCGATAATATTAAGCTGATAGCTTTGAAAGATTATCTGCTACAAGACTGTCCAGGCAATTATTTATCGCTCTAAATCTTAACTGATGTAATGGCCCTACAAGCCCCTAATCTGGCAACCCAGCCAACGCCTGTCTAAGCTACCGGTCTCATATATAACAGAATAAATATCAGTGTGGGTATTCCTTTGGCAGGAATTTGTTGAAATGATTGGAACAAGGTGTAAAAGTACTCCTTGATTGGAACTCCAGACTATAGCTGCATTGTGGAAATCCTGTCGTAATGGTCGAAACTTCTAGGAAATGTATTTGGTAGACCACATGGAACTGATCCATCGATGTTGTTTTGCCCGATACTAACAATATCACTCAATTACATGCAATTGATTTGAAATTAAATGCTAAAAAAATTAAACCTTTCTAGTTGAAAATTGTATTAATCTGGAGTAGGTTGGTGAAATCAGTCTTGATATTCATTGATAAACCTTTAGGTTGAAAGAACTTTCAACATACCAAACTTTTCAATGCATGCATTCAATGGCTACAATGTACAGTTCAATCTGCCTGATCACTTTCAATGGGATTAGCTTATTGAATTGAACAAGATTCTCAGTGTCTATTTGCCAATTGTTTACCTTTTACTTGACATCAACATCCTAGCCAAGCAGCTGAGTTCAAGCATAATTGGATGTATTGTTGTTATCCAAGTTGTTTACCCATGAAGTCATAATCAAGATAAGCCAGTCAGAATGTTAATTTTGTTGACATTGGCATTCATAGGCAACCTGCACAGAACTTAAAAGGTACCAGTAGATTTAAAAATGGTTAACCCTTTGGGTAAACACACAGATTATCGTAATGAGCTAGCAGCAGATTATCAAGAGCTGAGCCAGATACAACCACTGTATGTTGTATCGGGCTCAGCTCTTGTAGTTGACCAAGTAGCAGAGGAAAATCAATGAAACACCGGATAATAAGGGCACAAGAGATTTTTTTGCAAAGCAATCTCATTTTTGGCATAGTTACTCTGTACTATGATGAGCTTGGAAGCAGAGTTTGGTGAAATAATTTGATGAAAATATACAAATGGAATTTGGTCAACCATCTAGTATTTTTCATAAAAGGTTAAAACTTCCCGCCCCCTCACTCTTCTGTCAAAGAATGATCATGATTGTACTTTCACCAAAACAACCATCATTGTAAACATGTACATTCGCAAAATTAAAAACTCACCGCATTCATTATCAGCGGCAAAAGACAGGAAGTTAGGTCAGCTTACGATGACATCCTGTCTCTCTAATTCCACAAGAGTGTCATGATGACTTGTTACAAGTGCAATGGAATGTGTGTGTAGGATTAACTACCAGCGGCAATTAATTCGATAATTAAAAGTTTTGACAAGGAATATTGAGGTAATTAAGTCATTATGCCTGTTAAAGGCTAACCTCCCTGCTTGTGGCACACAAGCTGACAGCTTAAAATGTATTACTGTAAACGTTGTTGTCTTGTCACTAGCCTAACATTTAAATACTATCTGTACTAGTGCCAACACCTGCTAGGGAACTACCATCCAAGAGTGAGAGAGAAAAATGCCACAATTGCTTCCTGTACACCATATAACTGAGATGGCTGGGAATGATCAAGTTTAACATCAAGAGCTCCTTTGTAGACAGGTAATGAATGTATACCAGGTTTACAATAGATTTACCTTTGCCTCATTTTACCCACATACCATAGCATTCAGAGCTAAATCCTTGCTCAGAGCCATTCAATCTCAAAAATCCCAAGGAGCGTAGATTAAGACTATGCCAATAAGCAGGGGCGTATATTCTAAAAAATTTCACTCACTGACTTTTCAGAGATGAGCATAATAATCGGGCGCAGCCCGATCCACACGCTGTAGGCGTGGCGGGGAGGGGCGCTTAAGCGCCCTCCCACCACTGAAATTTTTGCATATCGGTAGCAAAATAGTGCAAGCAGAGAGGTATTTCAATAGCTCACTGAGCTGTTGGGTACTTTCAGAAAACAACTCAATAGCAGTAGAAGATTACGGTAAAAATGCTCCAGTTATAAAGCACCCATTTGAAAAAAAACTGACCCCGAAGGGATTTGAACCCACAACAATCTTATTAACAGGGATTATTAGGCAGACGCTCTACACTCTGAGCTAATATGAGTGCTAATATACACCACTGTTTCTAGCATCAGTCAGCATATTTTCGGTAGTTCTGTGGAGAATATGGCCTCATTCGCATATCACTTTTCTCCACTTAGGCATGTAGGGCGATTAATACAAAGTAGATCCTCGCTCAACTGGTGAGCGATGTTGTACTTTTTTATTAGTAGCAAAGTTTTGTGATCATTCTGCTAGCATAATTTAGCTGATGTATTCTATTTATGCAGTTGCTGCCTACATTCTCAGATTGCACAAGATATAGCTTAGGGTAGGCCTACAGTACAACACAGAAGAGTTGAACATAGGTATTTTGTGGGCTCATCATACTCAATACTAAGAGTTGTGCTTACAAATTTTGTGAGGAGGACAATTCGAATGGAATGCTTTCATTGTAGCAGCTAACTTCCCTGGTCATCTAAATACAAACTCATTGAATACAATGTCAATCCAATTATATAATATTGACTAGAACTGGGCTAGAACTGTAAAGGATTATACTATAACAATACAATAGCAATAATGAATGTAGTTTATTTGGCAGGCAGGGTTAATTATACAATAATGTTGCTGGTTGGATAATGATATATGGGGCATGAAACTCAGTGTATGTCCTGAAAATCTGAGGTCTTTAGCTCAATAATTGCTTATTATGCCAGCTACAAAAGAAGCTTTCTCTAAAGCATCACAAATCAGTAAAATAATGTGTAGGCACATTTTCTTTTTAGCAGCAGCATGGCTTCGAATGGTCTGACACCACAAATTTTTATATCATTGGATTGCTCATCTTCTGAGGAACACAGTGGTTACTTTCTTTAGTAAACAAGGAAAATATCTATAAACATATCGAAAGCTTTATGGAAAACAGTTAAAAAATGATATAAATTGCTGCCCTGCTGCCGGCTTATGTATGCAATTATTCTACTTTCATGGGGGCAAAGAAATTCACAGTTTGTGAGTGTGTCCTGAAAATCTGAGGTCTGTAGCTCAATAATCGCTTATGCCAGCTACAAAAGAAGCTTTCTCTAAAGCATCACAAATCAGTAAAATAATGTGTAGGCACATTTTCTTTTGAGCAGCAGCATGGCTTCGAATGGTCCGACACCACAAATTTTTATATCATTGGATTGCTCATCTTCTGAGGAACACAGTGGTTATTTTCTTTAGTAAACAAGGAAAATATCTACCAACATATCGAAAGCTTTATGGTAAACAGTTAAAAAATTATATTAATTGCTGCCCTGCTGCCGGCTTATGTATAAAATTATTCCACTTTCATGGGGGGGGGGCAAAGAAATACACAGTTTGTGAGTGTGTCCTGAAAATCTGAGGTCTGTAGCTCAATATTTTCTTATGCCAGCTACAAAAGAAGCTTTTTCTAAAGCATCACAAATCAGTAAAACAATGTGTAGCCAAATTATCTTTTGAGCAGCAGCATAACCTCTAAAGGTCTGACAGCACAAATTTTTATATCATTGGATTCCTCATCTCCCGAGGAACATAGTGTTAATTTTTTTAGTAAAAAAGGAAAACATCTTCCAACATTTCGAGAGCTTTAGTGAAAACAGTTTGAAAATAATAAAATTGCTGCCCTGCTGCCGGCATATGTATGCAACTACTCCATTTTCATGGCGGGCATTTTTTGAGTATGATCTGAAAATCTGAGGTCTGTAGCTCGACAACTTATTTTGTTTGCAACAAAAAAGGCTTCCTCTTTACAATCATTATGATTTATAGCCATATTGAGAGTATAAAAAATTTGGCACCAATTCCAACCCAGAGCTCTGCGTTGACGAAATAGAGAATTATCCACTGAGCTACACAGACATGTTGTATCAAAATAAGAGTGTCTGCCTTAAATTTAGTGGAGCATGAATTCTGTATTACACTCAGTGACTTATATGGATTTCGTAGTTCAATAGCTGCAGGAATTATCATCTCCTTGTTTGTATAAATATTTAAACCAGAGTTATTACCCCACAAATTATATATACATATAGAAAGTCTTTTGTTCTGCTAAACAAAATCCACAAGAAATTTAGAAGAATAGAAACAAAAGACAGTGGATATTCTAGTTTGTATCAACTGGTTTGTCTGTTGATTGAAAGCCCAGCAGTTTTGAATTTGACCTGCTATACTAAAATTAAGTGTTGATGCTAATTCCATGTATGGCACTCAAATGATGCCACACAAACATATTGAAACATTGTGATTTTGAAATAGAATTCAATGCACACAAAATTTTGCTATACTGAACTATTACTAAGCAAAATTAATGGAGAAATATTTATGCAGCAGCAGTGAATTTTTGTCAATTCTAACTTTAATAAGATCCGAAAATTAACAAGTGATATTATCAATACACACAATTACTGATCAATTAAATTTGAGTTTGATTCTGCAAGGTTTTGGTAGCTTTGGTCTTAGCCTTGTATGGTATTATTAAATCTGCCTATCGTATACCATGCTCACTGAGTTGGAACTTTATCGACAGAGGACTGGGGACTAGGAGGTATAAAGTTTCCTTAAACAAACTTGTCAAATTGATGATAATCTAGAGCAGCAGCATTTCACTCACGATGGCAGCATAAGAGCTGCAACAACTTAGTATCCGATAGTTTCCTCTACTCTTTATTCTCTATGATACTTTTAAATTTCTTGCCACAAGTTGGTATTACAGGTATGTGGGGTAGAGTCAATAGTGTATTCGTCGGAAGGGCTTTTAGTGGGCTTGACCCTACCAATTTTCAGCGTGTCAATTTTGAAAATCCTCTTGAAACCTCTTAAACTTTTGATAACGAGGCGCGCAGAGGGGCCATTGTGAGATTGGTTGGGATTATGAATGGATTAGGCTGGTTGATATGGTGTGGTTTGCCAATTCTTACATGTATATGAGGTTAAGATGTCATCAATGAGTTTTAAACTGATATTTTTGACATAAGGTAGGCTATGGCCAGAAATGTGATATTGCCGCTGTCTGAATCATTTTCAAGCAAGTCTCAATTTAAGATGCCCGTCGAATGAAATAACACCCATGCATAATATTTGTTGCAGCAAAGTCAAAATCATCAAGCAGCTTATGAATGAGCTCCGTAATTCGATAAATTTTCCATGGATTGTTTCTGCAGCAAGCCGATCGATAATTTTCCTTCCAAAATGGGCTGGAACACATTAAACTACCTCTATTCCTCAGATAGTTCCTCAATATCCTTCCCTGCGGGAAGACTTTCCAACGCATTTCCTGTACCCAGCCTGGTTTGCCTATACAAAATCCATGGATACAGCCCTGGGTAGAATAGGCAGAGCAGTGCAATAGCCAATTACCATGATTTTTCCCTTGGACTGCCCTTAAACTACTGCTGCCACTCATACAAATTTGTGCTCATTGAATACTGCATAGCTCCAAGATAATTAATTGAGACTTAAATCTCATAATTGTCACCTAATGGACAAATAATTTGCACAAACTGATCTTCAAAATCAGGGCATGAAATCTACGCACCAGCTTATGACGTGTACAGTGTGCGCTAGTAAGACATAATGAGTTTCATACCCTAATTTTGACGATCAGTTTGTGCAAATTATTTGCTCATTAGGTGACAATGCTGAAATTGCAGCCTCATTTTATTAGTTTTGAGCTACACAGAATTCTATAAGCACACATTTGGCTGTGTGGCAGCAGTGGTTTAAAACAGGCTTGCATCATGAAATACCTGTGACACAGAATAAATGTCTTTCATATGTTTTTGCCTGCAATCTGAGCAAAAAGCTATAGCCAACGTCACTAGGCACTGATTTTCTTCATCCTTGATTTTGGTACACCAATCTACACATATTTAAAATTAATACCAATACAATGATGGTCTGAAATAACCAGGGAGGGTAGGATATACCCTCTGCCACCCTCCCTGAAATATTAAACTCAAGCAATTAAATTTGAGTCCATAATTGCAAACAATTTGATATTGTCTTCTACAATATAGCTAGTCTACAGGAGCGAACTCTCACTGCAGGAGCCATTGAAAATTTTTGGCAATAACAGGATAATCTCATTCATTGAACCCACCTTACACAGACCATTTATAAGAGATTTTATCAGGTAACATTACATAGCACACTTTCATGTGTAAATACCTAGAGATAATAATCAGCCTTCACTCTATTGTTTCTTAGGGGATTAGGCTTCACATCCATTGTAAACTCAATATCGATGAAACTATTTCAAAGAGACAGGAGACACCTATCCTTGTTTAGGTGAACAAACTCAGAGAAGTTTTCACAATAGATGTTTCAATAACAAACCCAGGTGAAATCACCAAGCAGGGTTTATGGTTATGGTTAATCATCACATTGGGCCTATTTGAAAAGCTGGCAATACACAGTACTCAAAATATGTGAAAAATACGTAATCAAGTGTTTACAGCTGAGAAGAAATGTGTTTCCCTGATCTGACAAAATACTAGAGTCTAGAAGTTTTGAAATATTACAACATAACACAGTGGAATTGCTGTGTGTGCCCCTGTACAATGTAAAATGATACAATGCTTGGATGCTGCTTGAATTTGCTACTCTTTGACAGGGATTTCCGAGATCTTGTTACTATTGTCATTGCTAATAGTGTTGCTTGATGTGTAAATTTGCTGTAAGGTTATGATCTGGGCAAGCTCATAAGGCTTGACAAATTATCTTATAGGTATTAAAAAATGAAGAGTGTACTGTGGTCACATTAACCCCCATTCATGGGTACTGAAATGACTAAGGTAAAATATTGAATAAATCTGCCGGTCCCTGTTTTAGAATCCTAATATTCTCTGTCATGTGGAGGTTTCTAAAATTACTGGTTTTTCTATCATACCTAAGTCATTTTTATATTCTGCTTTCAAAATTAAATAAGGGTTCCATCTTTATTTTAGGAACAATAATCTAAGTCAGCATTCGATGCTCATAATCTGTTATCATTTTAAGTGATGTCATGTTAGAAGACAAGACTACAGGTTCACATCAAACCTTCATTGTGATATTAATTTTGTAACATTGTATTGTGCTGAGTGTGAGGCCTCTATCCGATTCAATACTTTTCATTGTTTCAACATTTGGTAAACAAAGGAATCCTTTATATGCTGTGCCTCGTTCTATACAATAGAGGATAAATGTACCATGTCAGCTTGCATCAAAAGTTTATATGAGAAAACTGAGAATAAATTTTAAGAAATGCTTCATTAAATGAAGGGAAATAGCGATAGAGTGATCCAAAATGATTCATATATTGATATCATCATAACGTGGTTAGCAAAAAAATTTGACGCTTCTAGCATATGTAGAAGTGCATTTTAATTGAGTCATCTGGTTAAAAGATAATTTTTTGCCAACAATTCATCATTTTTTATGAAATTCATGATTTTTTGCATTCATTTCGTTGATTAAATGGTAATTCAACCACCAAGCCTGCACAATAACTTTCAATCAATTTGTGATGGTTTTTGCATCAAATTTAAAAAATGTAGGGGGAGATAACGAGGAAACCATATAAGTCACTGAGCAATAATTACATTACATTACTGATGATGAATACACACACACAATCAGCATATTTGTGCACAGCTAAATCATCGCAAATCAATAAAATAATGTAAAAGCACATTTTCTTTTGAGCAGCAGCATGGCTTCAAATGGTCTGACACCACAAATTTTTATATCATTGGATTGCTCATCTTCTGAGGAACATAGTGGTTATTTTCTTTAGTAAACAAGGAAAATATCTACCAACATATCGAAAGCTTTACGGAAAACGGTTAAAAAATGATATAAATTGCTGCCCTGCTGCCGGCTTATGTATGCAATTATTCCACTTTCATGGGGGGCAAAGAAATACACAGTTTGTGAGTGTGTCCTGAAAATTTGAGGTCTGTAGCTTGATAACTTTTTATGCCAGCCACAAAAGAAGTTTTTCGCTTTATAATTTATATGAATTTTGGCCTTTTCGAGATGTGGAGATAACTCGGGTTCACAAAATTACCTTATATGCCCTGAGAAGGCCACTGGTCAAAAGGCCACTGGTCATAAGGTCACTGGTCAAAAGGCCACTGGTCATAAGGCCACTGGTCAAAAGTCCACTACCCAAAAGGCCACTGGTTACATAATAGAAGTCTTTCGACTTTCCATCGACATGTTTTTTTGGGCCTGTAAAACAAAATTTTAGCTCCTGATATGCCATTTATAAATGATTTTTTCTTTCTACTCACTGATATCCACTTTAGTAAAGCTAGAAAAAATCCCACCCACCCTTTGCAAATAATTATTTTAAATGACTCCACCTGGACATCTTCTCACACATTTTCCTGTACCGCAAACCCCAATTAATACATTAAAATGTATCTTGATGGACAAATTAAAGTTATCACAAACGAACAGTCAGCACTTTTAGATTGAAGCAATGCCGCACTGAGAAGAGACAGCGCAGCGGTGTAGTTCTTTTGATTTTGACATGCCACATGCGAAGCACGAGTGAGTTGCATACCCTACTGGGATCAACAGAAAAGTCAGTGATTAGGTTACAAAACTTTAAGCAATAGCGATCAAGTTGAGTCGGTTGTGTATTTTGGTCATCAATAATAAAAACATTCGATTGATGCACAGAGAGATCTTGGTAGAAGCTTGTATTGTTCACAGGAGAGTTTAGTTTTTGTTAAATATCAGATCTGATATAACCATGTGATAATCAAAATCGATCACAGGGTGCATTGGTTAACAAATCTTTCCATGGGAATATAAATTATTGTCACGTCAGAAGAAAACAATCAAAAAAGCTACACCGCTCTCTCTGCTCAGTGCGGCATAGCTTCGATCTAAAAGTGCTTACTGTTTGATGGTGATGACTTTAATACGCCCATCAAGATACATTTTGATGTTTTAATTGGGGGTTACAGTACAGAATAAATGTGTGCGAGGATGTCCGGGTTGAGTCATTAAGAATAATTACTTGCAAAGATGGGTCGGATCTTTTCTAACTTAACTAAAATGGGAATCAGCGAGAAGAAAAAAAAATTTCATTGAAAAATGGTATACCAAGAGTTAGAATTTTGTTTTACAGGCCCAAAAAAACATGTCAATTGAACGTTAATATCAGACTTCTATGATATAACCATTGAACCAGTTGCTTTTTGGACTGTGGCTTTTTGACCAGTGGCCTTATGACCAGTGGCCTTTTGTCCAGTGGCCTTATGAACAGTAGCCTTTTGGCCAGTGGCTTTATGGCCAGTCATACTATTATTATATTATATTATTTCTGCATAATTTGATCTAGAAATTGCAAAAAACTCTCCAAACAATTCTCAACCCAAAGATCAGAGTACCCACAAAGGAAAAAGTCCACTTAGACCACTGGGCATGATGCATTATAGGATGACATTTTTTAAGGATACCTTGACACTGAGTTGGGTCTTCTCTGCTCAACAAGAAATTGAAATTTTATCCGCACACGCTGCACTGTGTTAAGTGTCTTTTAGTCAGTCAGCCGATTCTCTCTGAAGAAGCAATCAAATGGAGATTTAAACTAACTAACTAATTTTATATTATTACTTTGGCGGCCAACTATATCCCTGGTGAGAAATTTCCTGAAAAATATTTCAATCAAGGTCTGAGGTGCTGAGAAACTCTCTCAAGCTCTCTAGCATCGCAAAACACAAAACATTAGTATTATATTGTGGTGTTTATATAAGTGGTTAAGTAATGCAGCATACCAAAATACCAAGATCTACCAAGAAAGCACTGCTTGTAAGATCTGATTTATTTACATACAAAACAACAGTTGGTGGATTAAATGACTCCCTACGTTTGCTGAATACCTTGCCATTCATTAACAAAAAACTTACCACTTTCAATAAAACCATGAATGCTCTCAGTCTTCACTAGTAATTATTCAGTGTTTACTAAACCCAATAGTATAGATATCAGTTTAAGAATGAGCGAATGATGACAATGTCTGCTTATCAGTTGTCATATAATTTAACCACTTTGTTGATATACTTAAAGCTTATCAGCAGGTACTCAACATTTGAAGTAACAAGCCAAAGCTAAAATTAGAATTTCACTGATAAGGTTATGACGCACAGTCGAGCCATAAACTAAGACAAGCCACATACTTTCCCTGTTTATATTACTTTTCACTTCTAATGTTTAGACATCCGCATATCTTATCTCTAACTGATATTATGAAAATTCTAACTCTTCATGTGGAGCAGTGAAAAGCATCGCTGTAATAATCCCACCTGTCAGTACCGTGCTGCCAATGTTTCAGACAACCTTAGAAAGTATGCTATTGGCAATTACGAACCCTTAGCATCAGTGTCAGAAATGAGTGGGAACTGGTGGGAACTGAGTACCTGCATGGAGATATAGAAGAGGAACTACTAGAATAACGTTCCTATTGGATTAAATGCAACAAACTGTGTGAATATGTTTCGTTTTGACCGGATAACAATAAATCAATCTTACTATTACAAAGCTATATTTTTGCATAAATGCTATGCTCAACATACATTTGCATAACTTGATTATATTAGTTACTGCAAAAGATTACCTTGCGGGCTGCCAGTTGGGCCACAATCAACCCAAAGAGTAGAGCACCAACAAAGAAAGAACTCCTATCAGGAAGATTTTAACTCTGTATTTCGAACTGTCTACTTTGTGCATACCTAACCATTATTAACAATGTTTTCTCCTGTGAATACTTTACTCCTCCAGGGTAGTCTAGGTGCTGGGTGAAAGCCGATCTGTCTTCATTCAAGACCAAACTGGAAAGCATCCAACATTATTGAAACTTACTAGTTGGTACCAAAGAGATTCGAAAATTGGTTCAGGTTCAGGTCAAAACACTTGCTATATGTTTTCTAGTATATGATGACCTTCATATGATGGCTCTCATATCAGCTACCTGAGACTAAGCTTGGGTAGCTTTAGATGTCTTTAATATGACAATATGTTTATAAATGAAGCATCAGACTCTGAAGATGCTACAAAAAAGATTGGCCAAAGCTCTGCATGGACCAAAAAAAAAATTGTCCAGATTGAATGCATTAACGTCATGAGGTTTTGATAGTCCTTTTACTTTGGTTAGTTTCATTGGGAGCTATATTGTAAAAATAAACAAACAGTTGGAATAAATCGATAATTAGTTTCAAGTTATGATGTAATATAAATATTATATCATCTATTGAAAACAGATCGAATTCCTTCTCCCATCCTGCTGCTGAGTCAAGATAATCCGACACCTACCTTTTCCGATGATCAGAAGTAACCAACTGTAGACGTGACTAGGGGTGGAACCACCTCTTGAGGTTGGAGTTGAATTTCGGATATTTGACCTCGGATTCAACAACAAACCGAATCGGATACGTGTTATGTCTGATCCGAGATGATACGTTTTTAATCAACACTTACTTTTTTAGCATCATTTATCTCACCAAAAGTGACAAGGAAAGAAGTATGATAGTCATTAATTTGTGGTTCAGATTAGATAATGGAGTTTGGCTGAAAGCACACAGTGGTGATCAGTAGGCAATCAATACCTATCTTAATTTCATAGCTCTAATTATATTGTTGCTGATTAAATTTGATGGACGTGTTTTTCTGCTGAAATTGAGAGAAGCATCTTTACTCAGATCGTTGTGAATAAGAACATCATTTTTGTCCAATGATGTCCCCTGTAACATACTATATAGTTTAATGTACAAGGTTATCCTCTTCTTCAGAGTAGGAGGACAATTCCTATCCTAATCACAGCATAGAGTTTGGGACATATGAGCAGGGCGTTTGTTCAAACTCAGTGATTACAAACATCGGGGTTTGAGTGATCCTGGCAAACTGAGTAAAGAGATCTTTGTACTCATTAAATGATACTTTCAAATAAACTGTTTGTGTGATCCTTGCACCGTGGCTGTTTGATTGATAAGTTGGTCCTTGTAAAGTATTATATCCAAGCAGATACATTCGCATTTAAAGTAGGATAATGGTTCAGGGAAAAGATTGTTGACGCTGTTTATCCATGTATTCAATGACCTTAACTGTATATTATGGTGCAAAAGTACAGCTGCTTGGACTTAGCGTTTGTACGCGTTATCCGGATCCGATCCGAGGTTGAATTTATCGACCGATCAGATATCCGATCCAAGGTTGCCTAACCCTGATCTGTTCCACCCCTAGACGTGACCCAATGCTGCCCTACCAATCCCTTTTGAACATAAGCTTCGGTACCGATGTGAATTCAGAGAATTCCGGCAGCTGGCGAATCAAAGATTCGAAGGATTCTTTTTATTTATCCCATTACATAAGAAAGCATCACTAGACTAAGTAGTCAAAATTATGGTATTCCTACACATTTTCATATCTGATTTTCTTTAAAATTTCTTAATGTAAATAAGTCATAATTGATTGAGAGGGCATTGTTTATGAGTGTACCACTCCCTGAAGTCAAATCCTTCCTTATCAATGTAAACAGAACTTTCTGACAAACTTGACGCCAAAATATAGCACATGTACGGAATCAGAATTGGGTGATCTATCCACCTGGATGGGGATGGGAGAAAGTGAATCTGAACCAAACGGCCCCTTTAAGTGAGTGCTTTCTTTGTCACATGATACTCAGGCTAATTCTATCAAAAGGTATGCAGCGTGATAAGTGACTGCTTTTGTATTTGATCATTGATTAACTAAAATCAATACTTTAGATTGTATATCATACACTGGTATATGAATGCACTTCAGTTATCAAACACGCCTACTTGCTGTGTAACTGACATTTTATCACTGAAGGGGAAGTCCCCATTTATCTATCAAATGAATGTAATGCGCTGGCATTCAGTAACTAAATAAGCAGGTCAGTTTCAGTTTGTATTACAAGTAAGGAAGCTGGTTGTATTGAGCTTAATAAGGGCAAAGCTTTGCTGAAACCTTATTCATCCTACTTCAGTGCAACTGTGTAAGTAAGTGTGTGGATACAATATAACAGCATATGATTGTCTGGACATTAACCAAGTGCTTTGATTTAGTTGTATTGTATGTGATTTAACACAGCAACAACTACTGGTGGTTCAGCTTAATTATGAGTATACTGTTTGGAATGGTCAAAGCTGGGAAATGTCACGGTAGTACCCAAATCACAATGGCTGTCATACACTCTATGGATTCGATGTGTGATCTTGATACCTGTCCCTTGACTCAAATGTTCTTACAGGTCAACGTCAGCTAGGATCATGGCTGCCTCACTCACAGGAGACTCACAACATCTTGTTACATGTGGTAACTGTTTGGAGGAGGAAGGGTACATTCTTAACCCAGTGCTTCTACCATGTTCACACTGTTGCTGTGAGACTTGCCTGAGGAATCAGCTAAAGAAGTCTGATGTAGTAAAGTGCAGAGTTTGCGAGTAAGTATGTTCTATACCACAGCTAGTACAGAGCCTTTGCTTAGAAAAATGCTAGGCGAGGAAAAAGTCCGAGGCGAGTTCGAAGCTCTACCAGGAGGGATGCTGAAAGGTCTTCCCCAAGCAATTTTAGCTTTTATTTAGTAAATGAAACGGAAGCGCGAAAACTTAGCCAGAGCCAAACTTAGCCAGAGCCAGACTTAGCCCGAGCCAAACTGTCTCTAACACTAACAACTGTTAAAAATTAAATTGTCCCATAATATGAGTGGAAACGCAGAATAAGAAACATCTCTCAGGTCTCTACTTCTGAGTCTTATTGTCTAGGCAGTCATTTTTGCTGTTTATTTCCAGTGAAAAATTTGCAGTTTCTGTTGAAAGTTTGCCTTCTGCTTTGGAGAATATCCCTCGGATATTCTGTGATACCTGCACAAAAAAGGGGAAACATAGAATGACGTCTAAAGTATTCTGTATTCAGTGTGACAGGAAGTTCTGCTCTTTACATCAAGAGGTAAAATGTGCTGGCTTTGCTTTCATAGAGAAATGAAGGTGCTGTGCCACTGACGCCCAATCTGAAATAAATTGCTCGCTCAAAATATACTGAAAAGAGACCTCTTCTTATCTTTTTCTACCTCCCTCAAAAGTTGCAGAAACAGTTCAAGCTGTATTGTGTAAACCAGTGTCCCATCTCCCACTATATGCGAAATTTATGCAATGATTTAGTTTAATTTTCTATTAACAGACCCATATGGACCTCAATGAACACCACAGCGTATTGGCGATCAAAGAATACCTTGAATCTTCAGTAGCTGCAGAGCAGAGGTTTTGTGACACACATAAGAGCCAACCCATTGCGCTTGGCTGTGCAGACTGCTGGAGATTTTATTGTTTACACTGTATGTCATCTGCCGATATCTGTGTTGATGGTGAGTTGTAACAAATGTTGATGTTGATTGCGATCACAGGCTAATTCTATCATCCCCCACATTCCAAAACATTGGCAGAGAAATAGGTCCAGACAGTCTTCGCCAATTTTAGCCAATTTGACTTGGGTGCACATTAAAATCCGGAAATCAGTGGACTGCATCAAAATTGAAATCAATGACCATCAACATTTTGATTATGAAGACAAAAAACTGAACCATCTTCTACTGCTCTGAAAACTGTTCTTCTACCACCGTGATAGAAAGTGAAACTTCTATCCTGAATTCTGGATAGTAATTAGCCACCTCTTAGAGCAAGACATCCTGTTCATTGATATAATTTGTTAAGTACCAGCTCAAACATGCCCTCCTGGGAGATGCCCACGTGGCACTGTTTGGGCACACGCCAAACTGCAAGGTGACTTGTGCACAGGAGCCATGGGTTGATCGATAATTCCAGCCCTCGGCACCCTATGGTGTTAATATTTCATCACGATTCTGTTTATCATAAGCTGAAATATGACAAAACTTTTATCTCATTAGGCAAGAACCACAAATTTATGTCGCTCTCAGAGTTGTCACATGAAGTGAAATCCAAATTTGAGCCAGAGCAATTGGAAGCAGAAAAGGTGTTTGATGAGTGGTCTGCAGTAGTGAAAGAAGCAACAATACTCCTCTCAACCTGGGATAATGAGACAGAGGAAGGGGAAACGCTGATTGATGCAACAGAAGAGAAACAGGTAAAATATCTGAATCATCAAAGTCAGCGGTCATGGATATGTTGTCATCTGACTGTTTTCTGTGCAATGTCCCGTTTCAATGTGTCAACACTGGAATTTGTTGTTTGGGTAAACATTATAATTTAAGTATATGGAGATACTTTGATATGGCAAGCTTTATCTGCATGATGGACAAGTTGTTTGGTAAGCAGTTAAATCATTAGGCAATTTTTAAATGTAAGTTAGGAATATAATAGCACAATGAGAATTAATTTTTCAGCATGATGCCATCAGGGAGAAGTATGCCAAGCTGAAAACAGAATATCAGGGGAAAAGGATATCAGCTAAAGAAAAGCTTGAAAACTATTTGGAGAAAGATGCAGGCACAAAAGTGAAGGAACTTCATCAGAAGCTGAAAGAGTTTCGCTCTGAAGTGTCTAACAAACATTGTGTGAGTACAATAGACAACCCTACAATACTTCAACTACTACTCAAATCTAAATTTATAGATGCACCTCCCCATACTGGAATCATTTGCAGGTATCAGTCTTATTAAGAGCATTATGACATACATTATATAGCTATGCGGATAAGAAAACTCTTCTCAACCTTTCTCAACCACACAAGTTGTCCCATCTCTACGTTTATTCAATATAGAAAAATACAGGATATCCTCATATTTCAGAGCAGCCCCCCCCCCCTGTAATAGGTCAATAAATGTGAATAAAATGATTATTAGCATGACATTCACCATGTTTTTTTTGCATCGGCGTGTCTTACAAACCAAAAAGTGCTAATATGGCACTAAGACCAAGAAAATAATTTTTGATTGCCTCAAGATTTGGTGATTCATTTTAAAATGAGTAGCAAATGTAGCACCATTACAGCTTGCCATATACCTTGTAGGTGGATTTGATGAAGGAGAAAACCGAGGTGATGGCGCACATTTGCGATGCTGTGAATATCAATTTCCCTGTGCTTGTCATTGATGAACGACAAAAACTGCAAGTCAAAGGTAATTAAACATCACTCATAATATTGATAGAGTTTGGAAATTCTAATTACTAGAAACTAAGAGTAAAGGTAGCAGAGAGCCATGCTTTTTTTCAACAGGGATATAACTGACACACATTTTTTGTGTCTCGATCTATTTCACTTTGCTATTGTAAATGAAATCTATTGTTAATTTTCTCCTCAAGCTACTTCAGATAGTAAAGACTCCCAATTAATTTGACCTACTAGAATAAGAAAGTAATAATTATCAATCTATAAATCACATGCGCTGGAATAATACCTCATTATCAATTTACGCGCTAGAAAAAAGTTCATTTATATTAGGTAAGGTCAAGCTGCACAGAGCTAACCTCCACCTGTATCAATAATGTATAGTAAACTTTTACAATGCCAAGCAAACCTACCTCCATTTGGAGTTGCTCCCCCTGAACTATTTATATTCAGCAGGCAATAAATAATTAACGCGGAACATGTAGGACCAATATTGGCAACAGATTTACAACCCTGCTGTGTGAGATTGACTTGATCATTTTTATTGTTTGCATGTAAAACACTAGTTCTTATCAACATGTGCTAAACAAACGCTGCATTGTGATCAGATGCAGCTGCCCTCACTAGCAAATTATGCTTTAAGTTGAATAATACAATATATTTAATTTAAACTCCAGAGACAAGAAATGATGATATAGACATCGGACTTGCTACAGAGGTAAAACTGGTCATTGGAGCAAGCTTAAAGGGGAACCGCAAATCTCCAACTAAAATGAAATTCGTTCGGTCGATGGACATAGGTAGTTACTGTAACACTGTATGCAGCTACAAAGGTTATGTGTATGTTGGACTGACAGACCGCTCAATAAAGAGAATCAATGAGCAAGGTGGTTTGATGGACAGATTTATAACATTTCAAAATCAAGTAATTACCGTCAGGGCTCATCAGGAAAGGCTTTACACGCTCGTCTCTGGAAAGCCATACCAGATCTTTGTTCACGATCTCAAAGGGCAGCTGATTACCTCATGGAACCACCCTGATACCAACCGCTCATACTGGGGAAACAAACTTGCTTTCGTAAACAATCAGCTTCTTGTGCCCGAGTCAACCAACCAGAGGATCACTGTCTACAATCAGGATGGCAGAGTTCTAAGACAAATTCCTTGTCCTCAAATATCTAAATCACAATGTGTCTCGATGTGTATGTTTGATGAAGATACTGTAATCATTACGACCAGTAGCCCAAATAGTGTCATAAAATTTAACATAAAGTCTGAAACCGTAATGTGGACCAAAACAATAGAGGAAACACCATTCTCCGTAGCTGCCTATGGCTCTGTTGTGCTTGTCAGCGGTGATAGCTACTCCTACAGTAAAAGAGGCGTGTGGATCAAGGTGCTGAACTGTCAAACTGGTAGGATATTAACTATTCTTTATTTTTATATGTAAGATTTAAGGTAAGGTAACGCAATCGTGCAAATTCCAGCTAATTTTTGCCCACAAAGTTTTGTCCTAATATCAACCTGCTGCACAGGAATGTCCTCTCTCCTAACTTCATATTTACAATTTCAGGGTTTAAGCCTTCTCAGCCTATCTAAACCACTATAAATGTTATGCAAATTATTTAAAATAATTATACAGAGATGTCTCTTTTTTGTTCATGATTATACCAACCAGAGATTCAGCATCTGGATTGCTTAGGCTCCACATTCAACCATTTCCTAATAATTGTTTGATATCATACTCCCTGAGTGCCTGCATCCTTTCTCTCTCATGCTCCAGATCCAAAATCAATGAAAAACTTTGCATACTTATCACATCCATCTCGTTAACAAAATCGGTTGGCATAGATATAGCCTTGGCAACTCAATCCAATCAGATGGAATTTCGTGAAAGTTTACACCATTCGGTTTCCTTCAATATGAGATTAAAACAATTGAACCACAAAAATGCGAGAATCTGATTTTGCACAAAAGACTCCGTGAAAGTTTTCTCTGAATTGTGATAAAACAACCATATTTGTCCTTATTTTTAGTAAATTTTCTCTTAAGCGGTGACTGTTGAGATGTTGTTGTTATAAGTGAAGTGTAAGTCTCAGAATAGGGTTTCTTTATCTCTTCAAATGAATTTAGCTAATATGGTATACAAAATCATGATTGTGGACTGCAAATCAATGATACTACACAGTTCAATGGCACAACGTCACCGACTTATACTCACCTGACTTATACTGTTCATGCTGTCCTGTCTGGGTTTATAATTAAGTCTGACTTCAAACCATGATTGTCAAATGATTGTTTAGGTGAGCAGATGACAGAGTTTACAGACCGTAAAGAAGATCAGACACACTTCTTTGATCTATTTGTGGAGGGTAACAGGCTGATGATACCTTCCTGGAACGGCACATCGATTCTATGTTATGATTTACTACATGACTAAGCGACTGGGGAACAGCATCGCCCTAACAGTGATGCGTTCGGTGAATGTTGAAATTAAATGCTAATGTGGAATGTCAGACAGAGCAGCATCGACTAAACACACTTTACTATTCGGTCAGCAATGATATTAAATAACGAAATCTTCACCCATGTCCAGCTACAGCCACTAACAGCCACTAACAGAACAAATTCATTTTTTACAGATCCTAATTTTAATTCTATGATACCACTGCTAGTTTTATGATATCACTGTCAATAATTGTCCTACAATGAAATCACATGATAAATACTTAACAATAACTTACTTTTATTATAAAACCAAAGAAAAATGGATCAACGCTACTTTTCTATAATCATTTTTCATCAAAATAAATCCCTATGATATTATTATAGCCTCCCTAGATAATCTCGATAACAAGACTGACTTACAATGATGTTAAAATTCAGCAACAAAAAAAGAAGGAAAATGGGAAAAATCATACAGCAACACCGGCCAGTAAAATCTCGACATTCTTCTATCATTGAGAAGCAACGTCGCTGTAATTTTCAATATCATCACAAGCATATAGACAGGGAAAAATGGTCGACAGGGACATCACACCTCAATCAAGCAGTGAAAATATAGAGACCATATCAAGACGACCTTGAGAATTCGCAGAGTTTAATGCGCAGTGCACTCTAAGTCATTATTTACAATATAATATGAATATCTAAACATCACAAGGGTCTCAGCCAGCTAAGCCCATACTATTCTAAGAAATTAAATCTTCCATTTCCTTCGATTCGATAAATACCAGGTAGGAAAACCCGAATGACAGTTCTTTTGAAAATCAATGTATTCTCCTCCGCCATGACAAAATCAGTTTGCAGAAAATAGCAATCTGTACAACTCGATTTTATGATCACATTTCACTGTTGGCACTGTACATTATAAGGGAAGCTGAGGGGAGGTTTTCCCATCATACATTTCCATATGAATGCAGAGTTTTCTCCGAATTTTAACACAGCAACAAGCCTGATAGCCTTAGTTCACTCATTGACAAAGCCTCAATGCACAGTGCCTGTTGAGCGCGTCTCATACAAAAAGTTACTGATAAACATAGCTTTCCTCTGCTCTAGTAGTTGCTTGTCTGATTTGGTGTGCATTTTGTCGCTGTTTGTTCGAATAATCATCGAGCCAAATACATTGCCTACAAAAAAACCGAGATACAATAAAAAAAGTATGTGACAAAACCAGCAGTAACAGTGAACTATTCAGATAATCGAGAATATGACATGTCCAAGTCAGTAGTCAAATATTTCCAATTGTTTTTTTGTGCATACTCTGAAGGGCACAATGACACTGTGATTACATCGTAGGTCACATGACCAGTCCTGTGATGTCATAATCGCTGTAAAATCTTGCAGCCCAAGTACCAATACTTTGTAGAGTAAAAGGATTGTTTATGATGCCCATTGGGTTACCATATATGCTGAGCCTTTTTTAAGACAAACAATAAGTTGTGTTATGGAATGATTCTTTTTAGAAGGATGGCATACGTACCTAAGGTTGTTGCATCTAGATTGTTTTTATGAGAGTTGGCGAGTAGTTCTAACATGAATTCTATAAGATAGTGAAAAACCGCTTTGTGAGTGGGAGGTAGTCTGTTCACCAACTGAAATAGAAAAATAAACACTTGCTATAACCATGAGTAATGGGATACATATTATGATGGATGAAAGAAAGATTTGAGTCTATTCAAGCAAAATAATCGCAAAAATGTTTTATATGCCAGACTATAAATGACCTGAATCCTCTTGTTGTTAAAGAAATGTAGCTCATAACTCAAAAATGTTAATTGCCACTTTTTGAAATTTACTCATAAAATGTAAACTCCCACGATAATCCAAACCCTTAATTTGCCTCCAACATCACAAAATTACTTTTTAGCAATAATTGCTAGCAGTAGACGCCCAGAAAACCCAAATAAATAAAAATAAGGCATAAAAATTGAACATATACTGTGTTAACTAATAGGCATACTGTGACAACATTTTACATTGCAGATGATAAACGTACCTCCTCGCAGGCGAGTCTGTCTGAAGCCTGAGATAGAGCATCGTCATACATAGAGTAAGGTATGACTGGCTCGCGTAACGAGTCCAGGTAAATAAGTAAAGCCTCTGATAGGGAGTGAATAGATCCAGCTGAGGGATGGATACAGTCAAGGATAAACAGAGATATACATCATCAGCCCGAGTATCCCATAATGCAATATTTTGGAATTCCCGGTAAAATCAAGGGGGATAACTCAAAAAGATAAAACCCTATTACAGCATAGATATATATAAACCAGGAACCATTGGGCTAATGTTGCTTTATGGAATGATGTTAACATGTTTGATGACAATTTTAACATGTAGTTTCTAGTAAGGCTTGATATTGCCAATGAAGCAATAACTTGTTGACCTTGCGCATCAAATAAAAGCAAGCAAGTCAGACTGTACGTAAGGATGGCCCTGACTGTATAAAAGGATGATTCAATCAATCAGTCACTCAATCACTCAATAAATCAATGAATCACACAATCAATCACACAATCACTCAATAAATCAATAAATAAATCAATCAATAAATAAATCAATAACTCAATCAAACAATCAATCAATCAGACTGTATAGAAGGATACGTAGTTGAGCAGATAGAGACGTATCTAGAGATTCGCGTATAGAAACTATTTCCTGGTGTAATCCACGCTGCTGAAATAAATCCTCCTGCAAAACAGAGTCATAATCGTTATAATACAGCAAGCAGCAAGCAAGAAAATTAGTAAATTACCGTAATACCACATTTATCAAGTCACTGTATTTGTTAACAAAAGTGCCTCTTGTAATAATACGCTGGGTTGCTGCTCATATTAGAGTATAAGTACCATTTCTTAGAATCTGGATATCGCCATAAATCATAGGTATGATGAATGTTGATTATGACGGTGTAAAAAGCAGATGGGGAAGTTTTTCAGGGTGGTTCTATTTGAAAAACAAATTTTTGTTTCTCTCTTTTCTGTTCCCTTTATTGATAAAATGCAGGCAAAGGACGTAGGTTGACAAATTGGAACAGTGTAAAGGAACACAAAAATCTTTAAAGAACATGGAATCCGCTACGCTGGGAATGATCTATTCCCAATTAAATTTAGACAATAAACCACCAGATGAGGTTTAGAATTGACTGGTAAACGTGTGATGAACACTCACCACTGATTTTCCTTTTTTACTAATATTATCTAGTAAGAAGTACAATTCTTTAGGTATCGGCATAGATGCTTTCCCTGGTTCTGTTACTTGCAGCCCTTCTTCCTGTTGAGAAAAAAATAAGAAGGTGAATATAAAGATAAAATATTATGCTTAGTAGATCTTTCGCTTTGTTTGTTGCAGTTTAAGATTGATAGTAAGGAGTTGCACCCTACTATCTAAGGACTGCAACTCCCAAGTATACAATCCATGGTTGCATACCACCTTGATCTTTTCCCATAGTCATTTTGCTCATTGATGATAGTGGGGCTTCTGAAATCAATTACTTTTTTCCCTCTCTGAGCAAAACGGGTGCAAGTGTTTTGTTAAATATACTGTTTCATTAACAGATTTATAATCATCCCACATATATTAATCATAAAATGGTATAGTTCATATTATAATATGAACTATACCATATTATTATATGTTTTAGTTTATGTAATAACATGGTATAGTTTGTTTCATAATATTTTATAGTTTATAATATGATATATAGTAATACAAACTATATACATACCAGTTGGTGTATTTTATCTGGAGGTGTATCCCTGATAGGTGTGGGTAAATGTGTCAGAGCTTCTAATGAACATCCGAAGCAGCTTAGAGTATAACTACCCAACACTGTCAAAAAGAAATCCTTCCCTCCTTCTAAGTGAAGCACTAGAATGTCTTCTAATTTATCTTCTCCCGAGTTGAGGGTTGAAGCCGTCTTGTCGTTAACATAGACTTCTAAATCTAATGTGGCAGTATCACCTGTAACAAACAGCAAGAGTGTGAGTTAAAATGAGAGGGTTAAAGCGCATGTTCTGTCTCTGTTCGAAGGCTGCTAAATAAAGGTACCTAAAGGGTGTGGCCGCCATATTTGGAGCCAAGTTCTTCTCAGTTTGCAGGCAGGTTGAAGCACGCCTGGGGTGTCAGTTGAGCCCAGTAGTCAAAAGACTGCAGCAGGATTCACACACATGCATATTACAGGGAAAACAAGCCTAACCATTATTGCATCTTGAGTTTAAACTGTTTCTTATAATTATGGTGTATATAGGCAAATATAGCAAGGGTGAAAGAAGAGAAAACACACTGTGACTATGTGATAAAGAAATCAAAAGCTTGTGGGGTAATCTTTTTTTATCAAGCCTGCCTGCATTTTGAGTTGCTCCCACACAGGCAATTGGTGCATCTGTAGAGTTTGAGCAAGCAAAAAATAGGAAAATTAGATCAATTTTGTACCATATGAAGCTAATGTCTTGGCTCCAATTGGTTGAGTATGTGGAAAGCCAATGCCAGATCAGACTGTTCTTTCCTGAAAGTTACTATTGGGACATAGTGAAAGTGAAACTGAATACAGTTTCACTTTCACTATAAATCTCAATAGGTATTTCCATCTGTCCTGGCATTGGCTCTCCCTCCAGCCCACCAGCCAATCAGATCAGTGCCCACACATTAGCTAACCAATCGGTATGCAGAAGTGTACCATAGGTAAACTTACCAGGTAATATACAGTCCCGGTACGGTCTGATACTGAGCCAATCTTTACTGTAGTTAGTCTCGTGTAATTTTGGTATAAATGAGAAATCTGCGGGAACTTGTCCAGTATTGGTAATCTCTAATGTAAGTCTGCTGCTCTCCATAAATCTCACCTCACCAAAATCCAACTGCAATATAAAGTTGATACATCGACTAAACACACGAATAATTTTATGTAGCCTGTCTTGACAAGCTTTAGTGTGGGGGGGGGGATGGGAACACCCAACAAAGACAGGCTAAACGATATGGTGAGTTGTTGTGTAGGCCTACACCGAAAAGGCAAATATTCTTGCATCACTTATTTATTGATGATATGGCTGACAGCTGATCACCACAACGGATCATCATAGACTCTGAGATATGAAATGCTACTAGAACATTCCCCAACAACATCAGCATTGTCAAAAACGCATAATCATAGCTCTTATACATTATTGGATGAATGTATCTGATCAAAGCTAAGACATTTTCTTACTGAAATTATTTTTTGGTGCCATTGTGACAAAGACAGCAGTTGAGAGAATATCAATTTTTTAGAGTAATAGAAATCATAGTGTTATAGTTTATGTGCAGTCACATCAACGTTATTCATCTCAAAAACGCCACTACCGTCAACCCGTGAAAAAAGTTTGAGTTGCCAATCTAAAGTGTTTCTATAGCATCTCGTAACACCTCGAAACAGATTGTATCATTTGAAAATACAACAACAATTTGTAGTGTCTAGGATAACACAGAGGCTTGGTTACCCACAAGGATGCTAATAATTCTTACCCTTTAGGTTATCATAGATACTAACCATATCCAATAATATAGACGCTCACCCTAAAAAATAACAAAATTACTTACCTATGAGGATAACATTGTCATTTACCTCTAATTTGTTGAGTTTGACTTGAGGTAGATACTCATTCTCTAGCTTGTCTAAGTGCTTCATCACGTCTTCATACACCGATTTATAACTGTCGTTATTTATCACCTTCACCTAAGGGACACAAACTGAAGTCTGAAGGCACAAGATTTATCTTGAATGGTAAAGAAATGGGGAAGCTCTTCCCCCAAGCCTGCAAAACCTTTCCAAAATGTTTACAGCTAGGATGCGCAAAATGTTGAACCCTGCAAGAATGTTTAATGTTGGAAATCCTACATAAGAATGATTACTATCAAAGATCTGTTCTTTGCAAGCAGGAGAGAGCACCTTATCACAGACGACTGTCTGAAGAGAGCACCTGCTGCCACAATAAGACTCTATGACTGCCTGCCAAACACTGTCAGTTTAACAGGTGCTCCGACAGACTGACAGGTGCTCCAACCTCACAACACTTCAGGCCTGTCACAGCTGCATTGCAAAGTCTTAGTCCTAGTCAATGTCTAATACTAATACTAATACTAAATTATAGATTCGTAAAGATTGTCACAGCTTGTGTGCTATGTTTTAGCAGCAATACAACAGTGGTCTCATTCAACTTCCCTGATGAGTTTCCCTTTTCTAATCTTTGTCTATATACATATTTCATTAGTTGATAACGATCAATGAGGTCATAGAATTATATGCAGCGATTGGCTTGTTGCAAAGTCTTAGTACTAGTAAAAGTGTACAAGATAATACTAAGTTATAGATTGATAAAGATATTAGTCCTATGTGACTTCCTTGTCTTGGCCAACTAGTACTCAAGCTAGCCTGTCTTGAAAAGCTTGTTAAGACAGGGTAAACTAAAGCATGCTTAGTCATCAATGTGACTCGAGTCTTACCACAGAGATTATGGCTAGGCAACAATAATACTATGACTTCAGAGTCAACTATAATATTATAAAAAGTTTTAATTGAATTACTGTCGAATTGTATCTAATATCATCTGGTATGTGCTGTGAATTGCAAGCAAACTTAAATTTTGAAAAAAAGTATACTTGAATTTTGAGGAAATAAATTTGAATTTTTAGAAAATCAATTTGAATTTTGGGAAAATAAATAAATAATTTGGTACGCTTGCTGCTGCCACCTACCTTAATATCAAAAGTATGGCTGACAGGTTTGTGGTCTGACAGTAGTAGGCCCATATGTGAGTCGTACTTGAGTGGTTCTATATCAGCTCCACGATGTAATATCCTGTCTGTCCATGCCGGACATCTCATCTTCTCGCTGTGAATACGAGAATACAAAAATCGTCAATATTTGAATCTATTTTGTTTCCGTTCACCAGGGTTGCTGAATAGTAATGTGTATATATATATAATATATAAAGTGAGGTTGCCTGAACAATTTTTCTTTTTGATTTGATTTTCATTTGTTGAGATAAAACAAGCAAACTGAACATTGATTAGGTATAGTTAGGTTTAGCTAGTTTGGCCATGAATTTCACTTCCATGGCTGTGCAAAATAGCGAATTTTATATGATGGAGTCAGCGGCTAGAAGGGAACAACTCCAATTAAGGTCAAATCACATCAAACTTAAGTGCTCTGTGCTAGTGAAAATTCAGAGGCATACATTTGTCTCTGCAGCATAGGGCCTGGTATAGACTGAGTGAGAAGGCATAGCCACCATTCCTATCTTGCAGAAAATTAATCTAAGGCACAAGACTATCCTACAACAGAATGGGATTTAGGAATTGAGGATAGGGTAACCAGTAAGACTAACTCACCTTGTATCATACTCATTAGTGCCGACGTCATACTTATAGGAGGGAGGGAAAGTTATCTGTGATTCTTTGTATCCTTCGAATGAGTTATTAGCCTCCCTCTCGCCTATCAGCTGTAGAAATATATGACATGCAGGCATGATTAGAAAGCAAAATTTTGGTCTTAAGGTTGAAAAAAACAGCATGAACATTCTCGAATTAGTAAATTAGCTTACTTCTTAACGATTGCTCATCTATATCTGAATGCTCTAGATTAGCAATTGATGAGACTAAAAACAATGAAGCTCCACATCGATTTCAAACACATAACTTGTCCAGTTTTTCCTGTGTGAAATATGAAATATTAATATACCTGATCTCTTTGTAGCAGTGGACTCCAGTTTTTATCTATAATCAGATGTTTTACTTTTTCTATTGGTATATCTGTTGTCCTGTAGTTCAAATCTCCCAACCAGAATATCAAACTACAATAAAACAAATCAACCCTATGTAATACATGTTTGCTACAATAAGCACTAGAAACTGAATTATCTGCAAGTTTCCTAGCCTACTTTTTACACAAAGAAACTCAACACTTGGCAATCTTTTATTTATCAATTTCTCAACTGAAGTTGTGTCCTCGTGGAACAAGGAAAGACAACTGACGATCTCAACACGTTGCAAGAAGCATAAATCTGCTATCCATATTATCACTGACATGCTATGAAAGGGATTAAAAGAGTTTCACCTTTGTCATATATGCCAAAGCGTTGGAGGGGTCATATATGACTGGTAAGACTTTTTTTCACAAGATTGAAATTGACACTGACAAGAGATAAAAGGATTCAAAGGGTTTCACTTTTGCTATATAGCGATATAGGGGACATATATTCCTTCCTGGTGAAACTTTCCAAAACATTTAAAACAACACATTCACATCTTACTCGTGACTAGCTATGGTGAGGTTGTTAGAGTTGACATCAATGAATGGTCCGCTGAACGCCATCCTGTCCATAATATCTCGGTAATCCTGATTACGTCGCTCCTTCTGCTCCATATGAGCGGCTAAATGTGACGTGATAAAACATACCGAAGTGTTGTGTACCTCCAGGTGTATCGCGACCCCACCTTTGTTGCCCCGAAACAGCAAAAACAACCTTGAACTTTACATAAGGTGTGCTATTATTAGCATCTTTAGATTTGAAACAACTATTTGTATAAAATAAATAATATGGGCAGTTTAGTGCATCAATCAATTCACCGGTAACTTGTGATTTCATTCTTCCTTTATCGTTTTTGTGGAAATTCAGGATGTAAGGATGAGAGATGGTCATTGGTTCAGGGTAAAGTGGAGTCAGGTAGATTGAGCTGAAATTTCCCAGGGACAACCAGTATGTGGAAGGAAGGGATTCCTAGGGTGTGAGAAAATATCTGCCGTCCTCATTCATTGCCAGATGCAAAACTTAAAAGGAGATATCATAAATTGAAATCTTGAGCAATGTTTCAGAGTTATGTTATCACAGCAAAAATAGGTCAGATTTAGTTTTCCAAATAGTTTTATCACAACAACTCAACACTTATTAAAATCATAGAGGGTGCTTAGATCAGTGTAACATACTTCTACTGAGTGCAACAGAACAATGCAGCACACTACAATCCAAAGTGACGCAAACAAGTCAAGGATACCACACTGCATAGCCGACTAATTGTCAAACACAACCAGAAGACAAGTCTTCCATTCTAACAACATTTTGCTTAAAAACCAAAGATGCGCTCAAACTTAGTAGGTAATTTAGATCTCTAAGTAATTTTGTTCAACAATACTCTTCTACTTTTGAGCCTTTTTATACTGCGATCATTGTTTTGTGTTGCCTCAAAAGTCTCGTCTCAATTTTCATGTGAACACGACTCAGTGGATTTCAACAGAGTTCTGACCATATCTCTATGGTTCTGACAAGTATACAATAAAAGCACGACAGCTTAAAACATGCTCGAAGACAAAACAATGAAAGTCTTTGAACTGATTGGCAGCTCCGAGGTTGCGAAGAGGTCACAAAACCACAGGTTTGGCAGAGATTAATTTGATAATCAGTGCTACACCAAATTTAAACATAACTCATATCGATCTACTGAGACACATTCTACAATCAATTAAACCATTTCTTGTATAATTATTGTGAACGGTGGTAAATTCCAGGTAACTATGTATTCAACTTGGTATTTCTCTGATATTCCAATCAGGATCTAGTCAACGATAACTTATTAGAGACGAATTTAATCCCCCTGAGAATTCTAAGTCAACATCGCATTGCGGGAGAGGTGTTTAGACGCCTTATCTGGCTCCAGAGTCTTTCAACATGAGAACCTCACATGTCATAAGTGAGATAAGCGCGAAAAGAATCATCATGCATTATCGATGGTCCATCCAAAAACCTAAAGAAAGTGTGCTATATACTTGACACAGATAACATAACACAATAAAAGCTGCGCAGGAAACTACCAATTGACTTGATTAAAGCGCAAGGAAACAGGATCACAAAACACCAAAAATGAACAAAGCCCCCCCCCCCCAAACAAAGGTTGTCGAGACGGGCTTTTTGTGGGCCTACTACATAGATTGGTGGGATTTGATTTATTACTAGACATATATGGAGCTGAGTTAAAGACTACCCAAAGACAGATGCATGTTATACTCAGGCAGTTACCTATGATAATGTTATGTCAGACTCGCTGGTAAAATATTCAACGCTCTTCTTGGTATTAATTGTTGATGGTGACCATGCAATTCTGACACAACTTTATCAAAAGTAACCGCCTGACTATACCATGCATTGGTCTTTGGGAAGTCTCTAAGTTAAACTTGTACATGTTTTCTTCAGCTTACAAAATTGACTGGCTGAACCTAGGAATTTCAATTTCAGTTATTCCTCATTACAATTTTGATTGGATCCACCCGCTAAGCTGATCTAAAAGCTTTACCAAATTCCAAGATAGCCAAACTTTTCAAGTGGTTTAATTTCAGAGAAGACTAAAGTTTGCAACTCAACATGACCTGTGTATTATTTGAGGTGGAGATGTGGTGATACACATATACAAAACAAAAAATCCACACGCACACCTCAGAAAATAAAATAGTTAATAATGGGATCAGCATATACAGCCTTAGCACTTACCATGAATCCCCATGATGCCGGTAGCCACCCCATCTATGTGCTCAACAAGAGAATCTGAGGCAAATACTACCAACATCACTCCAACCATACGAACAAGCTGTACCTGTTAGAAAAAAACAGTTGAAATATCATATTACAGCTGAACCGTTCAGTGAAAAAAAGCAGCACAGTTAGCTGAAATCAATCACTCACTTTGGAGTTATTCTCCCTGAACAAACATAATACGAAGTGAAGACAACTTTCGGCAATGAGCATGCATCAAAATAAGTTAAGTAAATTCCGTATTCTTAATTCGTAACTGTGTATGGTTGCCAGTGGGAACGTGTGATATGTTATCATCATTGGGTACATCTTGATATGATATGACATAAATTTAAGTACCAAGAGGCACAAACCATTTGATATTTATAGTCGGGGTGTATCAGGTTGACAGCTCGTTCACATTCTGTCCTCCATTCTGTTTCTCTCACGGAGTCAGCGAACACCAGAGCCTCTTTACTTAGGTCTAACTCCTGAAACCTGTAAATAATAAAGGGTAATAATTAATAATGCATTAAATAATAAATATAATAATGTATTTTAATAACATAACAACTCAAATAAACAACAACAAAATAAGATACATTAATTTGTGTTTAAAAAAGAAACAATGTATATTTGAGACGGCGACATCAGCCAAAGTTTCTCAACCACGGATCCAAATGTTATGAATCACACACCTTCCCTCCCACACCTCCCCCCCCCGCATATTGATAGTATGGCAAGCTGAAATTAATCAAACCTCATTACTTTTCATAAGTTGTAACCTCAGCAAACTAACTTTGGTGATTGTTTACACTAGGACACTCCATAACCAGTGAAACTTGTTAATAATTACACTTCCAGGGTACATCCTGATGTTAGGGCCTGGGGAAGTTCTAATTAGAGTTCCACACCCGTCATGGAAGCTTGTTGTGCGAAACAAACATCAACACGCCAAACACAACTTCTGCATTTCATGACTTACGTTTTTAAATAGTACATAAACATCCCCAGCAATTCATGTTTAAATTTGAAGCAAAACCAGAGACAATCAACAGGAAATGTAATGTATATTTATATCAATTGGTTCCCAAGCAGACCTGGGGGAATTTTGACTCTGTAAGCGTTCTGTTAGATGGTTTCAGGAGAGTTACTCAGTATGGTACTGAGAGGGCGGAGAGAGTGAGACCACCACGCAGCAGTATACCCTCAGAGGTAAGTACCTGTTCTCAAATAAACTTAAAAAATGTTAGCCGCTTCTTGCTATGTAAATACCACTGTTAGGTTGTTTATTTTATGGCAGGCCACCAGAATAACGATTTGAGAGAGTGTATGTTATTGTGTGTTATCTGGAGTGGGGCCTTTGTTCCTCACATCTTCATAGCCTTGAAAACCATTCCAACACATTTTTCTGACATTAGGTGAACTCTTTATTCTCAAATCATGAAAAAATACTGTCTATACCTCACTTTGCAGCCAATTGTACTTAGCGTTGCATGGTTGTTATTTGATGGCTGGACGCCTTAAAACTGTCTTTGTGAGGTTGGCATACAACCTCATGAAAGTTTCCTTCTTTTTTTCCGATGATATGAAGGTTTTGTCAAATTTATTTGGTCACAGCCCTAAAATAATCATTTTGTTATCTTTCATGAAGCCTCAGTTCATATTGCTACATATTGTTGCATTACAGGGACTGACTCGGTTCCACCCTTACCTAGCTGATGGGGTAGATATGGTCGATGACCTGAGCTCATATAGATACTCAGTAGACAATGTATACTGGGCTCATCTGGAACTGAAACACACCAAGAAACGACGTCGTGTCGTACTAGCTACTACAAAGTAAGCAATAGTAATAATATGAACTTTATTTGCTACTAAATGCCCCTTTTGGGGCTAATGAGAATATGCTTACAGAATAGTGAATAAGATTTATCATAATCTATTCAGCTCACCCTTGTACAAGGTAAGGGTATACAAGCTAGGGTTATGTATGATAAGCTTACTTCCATACGCAGCATGGCTAGTGTCCAGGATTCGAACCTGCAACTCTCAGATTGAGAATCCTAACCACTACACCACCCTTTCATCAATTGTTTCTCAAGCTGTTATCTTTGGACTATAAATGTGGCCTAATTATCTCCATAAGGAATTCAGTGTGAAGACCTAAAGTGGAGTTGTAGATTGGGGGGGGGGATGGGCGGGCACTTTTTGGTGCTCACATTCATGTAACTGACTCTAATGCTCAGTGATACAAATCTTAATCTGAATATATCATAGGCTTTTAGAAGATAAAATTTGTGATTCTTGATACTTGGGACCCAGAGGATTATGATGATTAGCACATTGGAGTTTAGCCATGAGTCCATGAGTCTTTGAATAGAACCAAACATTATCAGTTAGCAAAATTCACAAAGGAGAGATTGAATCAAAAATCATTATGATGCCACACTTCATCCTAATGTATTATAAGATACCAAAAAACAATCCAACAACTAGTTCAAGTTGTAGGGAATTTAACAGTGTCACAGACCGTTTGATTCATTGGTATGAATACATATCAGTGATTTGATTGTTTTGCTGACAAATGCTGATTTATTTGTAGGAATATATACATGCTGTTCACACCGTGGCATACATCTCAGCTTCGTATACTCTGGACAGTACAACTAGAAGGTCTACCCAAACCAGAGATGAGAAACGATATCATATACCTCAGTCATGTAATTTTGGCTTGCTTTTCAAAGTTCTGGCCTTAATTTACTCAAGATTATCAAATTATCTTGAGAAAACCTATTTTACTGCTCATTCTTCAACACTGACACCCTACTCAGCTACGCTGTACAATATGCTTATTTACGATAATATGCTTTAAATGGATCCATTGTTTTATTTAGCCGATTCCCCCTCAAAAGATTTACCACTGTGGAGGTAGGGGGCCCACAGATATTTCCTCAATGCCGGACAGATTTATTTTTCTACAATTGTTAACTATTATTAGTCCATTACCTACCTTATTATTATTATTTACAAAGCCAAATATTGTCCTGTTGTTACATTGCTCAATTATTTTCTTGTCTTGAGAAAGATTGTCAGTTATATGCAATACATACTGTTCTCATCACTCTTGTGGGGGTAAAGTTCACATGATTCGTGTAGCCTTGTAACTTTATTTGGTAACTGAAAGCCATGGCTGTGCATTGTTCAAGATGGCTTGTCCTACACTTTCTGCATGTGAGTTATTTTCACTGCATCCATGTAGGCACAACTCTTTACATAATAACAATAGCCTTAATGATAACATATGCAACAATCAGTCGATAGGTTGAATAGGTAGAGTCTAAACTTTGCAAACTTGAAGTTATGTGGTTTGATTCAGAAGGGAATACTACCCGCAAACCATACCTCAGCCTGCCTCACCCATAATGCATGCTGACAAAATGGACTTGTTGTCACATTGCTCAGTTTTCTTCTTGACTTGAAGATCTTCTGCTATATGTAATAAATACTGTCCTCGAAACTAATGTGCAATTACAATTAACAGTATAGTTGTCGCATCTACAGCAGCAAAGAGGAGAATTTCTATATCAACATCAGACACAATAAGAACATCCAATATCTGAGCCAGCATCATCATCAGTACACTCAAACCTCGACTTGAGGACACCCAGTTACCAGCCAGTGCATATCACCTCGAATCGGGGACATGCAAATATATGCAAATCTAAATTTTATTCTTAATACCGTTACCACCCTAACGCCAGAACCGTGACAACCATGACAATGCAGTAAAGGTGGCACCAACAGAGACAATTCAGAATTAGCATGATGTCTAACTTACACCGACCAACTCTTGTGGCCGATCAACCCACTCTTGCGGCCGATCAACCCACTCTTGCGGCCGATCAACCCTCTTTTTGCGGTGATTGAAAATGTTTTTTTAAATCTTGTTTTTTTTTGCTAATTGACGTTTGCAGTTTTTTAATGTGTCTGGAACCATGCTATATAAGAGCATGGTTCACCAATGGAAAGCATGATTTGTTTGGCGACCCTCTGGTCGTCAAGCAGCACTCTTTGTTTGCAACTTCATTTTGGAGACAGGTCAGTTTTTAAACATGAAAGTTTTACAGTTTTTATCATAATATTTTCTTTTATTGTACATTAGTGATATTTATAGGGAAATAGAGCTTGCCTTATTATTTTGATAATGGCACAGTATAACATTTGGTTGGATTATCTATATCATCAACCAAGTTAGTTAAATGAATTAAATTGAGCATGCATGGCATCATTAACTAGAAAGTATAACTTGTTGAAATAAGACATGCATTGTTTAAGTTGAATTGCGTTTGATGTTAAACTTGATAAGAATTAAAAGGCATGCTAATGACTCAAGTGTTTGATCGAATCAAATGAGATCCACAGAGTGAGAATCATCATACCGAGCTCGTGAGCACAGATCTCAGTAGCGGAGAGTTAATGTGGTGACTCCATAACCTGGAATCCCACATAGTAAAATCTCTAACTTTGCATTGTAAAAAAAACCTGTTGTCATGTTGAAACAAATTTTATTGATTGGTCTGAAAAGTTAGATAAAAAATCATCAATGTAAATCATATGTCTGGTGCAAAACAATTTTACTTGAAGAATAGTAAAAAATAACATCTGGTTGCTGCATTTAAATTATAAATAATTTTCTTTGCTGGATTTCTTAATGGCTGGCTATAATCTAGAAATGAATTATTGAAAGAACACTGGGAAATCATATATCGGAATTTAGTAGCGATTAACATTCTTCTTTAATCCATTCCGCAGAAGCCATTAGAACAGCTACTACGCTCACCGTCATATCTGTATATGAAATCACTTGGTTTGCTTGAGCACCTTATCACTGAGCATGTTTTCTCCCATTCTTTACAGTTTCCATAATACGACCCGTAAACCGGTATGCTGATTATGGTACCGATCTTTGTAGGCATCGAGGCATCACTCCATATAGCGCGATGTGTGCCGCAACTTGTGTGAGGATACTGTGAATTAATACAGTGGTCAAGTAGTTTTGTTCCTGCATCTCCACTGAAACGAAACCACGGTCTTCCCTCATCCACCATACGTTCGTTGTCACAGTTAGCATTTCCAAAATTAATGCCTGTGCCATCGTGATCTTTGCGCCAGTATTCTGTGAGGTTAGAAGCAGACTGACATTGTGGTGGCTGTGGATAGACGGGTGTTGTCGTGGATGTTGTTGTTGTTGTAGGCTTGGTTGTTGTGGTAGTGGGTATGGTAGTTGGTGTGGAAGTTGACAATTTAGTTGTCGGTTTAGTTGTTGTGGAAGATGGTTTTAAAGTTGGCTTGGTGGTTGGTTCACTTGTAGGTGCTGTCTTCTCTTGTGCTGCTGCCTTACAAGAAATCAGCTGATCTGTAAGATCTTCATAAAGAACTTTCTCCGCTCTCAGCTGGATATCAAAGTGATCGATTTCTCTTACTTCGCGCTGTCGTGTTGACGGCAAAACTTTGCATCCTTCTTTGATCAGTAGCTCTAGCATTACATGATTTCTTTGCCTGTACATCTCGAGCTGGAAATTGGTAGTCTCATGTAAAACAGAAGCTTGAAGAGTTGTCAGCGCCATTGCAGTGGCGAGATAATACAATGCGGAGACCATCTGTGAAATAAATAAGAATAACTCTTTGCAATAGTGAGAAAAGCCAAAATATAACCCTGTGTATGAGTCACAAACGCATTAGAATAGACAATCACCCACAATCGTGTCTAGTAACAGAAAACAATGTTTCTCATAAATTGCCAACAGCCATAAAATAAGTTTTTCCATTCTTTCCTATATTGAGTACAGCACAAACAAGTGCGTATAGCTGCAGTTGAACTGCTACACAATTAAGAGCTATTTTTCCAGAGTTTTAAGAAACCGAAACTTTTCCTGAGCTATTCACTTACCTTGAGCAGGCTATGCTGGCTGGTAGCGCGTTGACAATCTAACAAGAAATGAAGCTATATGCTGCTACGTACGGTGGGTGTGTTATTTACATTAAAGTTGTGTAATCTTATCAATGTTCTCACTTTTAGCCTTACTTTCACACCATCTCTACCCTAAAATAGTGAGAATCACCTCTACACCCCTAATCATTATCATTATCAATTCTCTGTTCATCAAGATACATGCAATTATCAGTAGTAAGCAGTACTCGACTGTCACAGTATCACAGCCTATCACCCTGTAATGGGCCTGTCGGTCATCGGTCAAAAACTGTGTCCAATTTTGAAATTGGTTAAAATTTTACTGTCACACGGTTATTGTTAAAGTTTTTTTTTAACAAAATATAATTTTTTAACTGTCAGTTTCATATCGTGGCATAGCGAGGTGTAAAGGTTGGACATAGATTTATCAGTAGTGACATACAGAAAAACAATTTCTACTTTTTTTCCGCTTTATGCTTTAATTTGTTAATATAAGATATATGCATTATACATAGAACATGCAGCGGTGCAGTCAGGTAGTCTGTGACCAAGCAGCCGCATACCAGAGGGGTGACCGCCTGACTGGAAGGGACCTTAGCTACCCCACCCATGCACTAAAGCCCAGCACGACTCCCTCATACCCCCAACCCATCATCCGCACACCCCTAATAATGGTCTAACAATGGTTGATCTGCACTGTAAAAACTAAAGGTACAAACATGGTACAGAAAAAGGTACATTGAGGGTACAAAAATTTGTGACAACATAGGTACCCTTTTTCGTACCCTTTAGAGGGTACCAAAATGTACCATTATATGTGAAAAGGTACACTTCAATGTGCTACTTGCGTACCTTCTTTAAGGTACGCTGCTGTACCATGTACATCAAAATGGTACAATATTTTGTACCTTTTAATGGTACGATTATGTACCATGCATTGTGAAAAGGTACACTATTATGCGCCCTTTGTGTACCTTTTGAGTGGTACGCTTATGTACCATATGTTACTTGATGGTACAGAATCGCGTACCTTCTTATGGTTCAATCTTGTACCATGCTAAGAAAAGGGTACCTATGTTGTCACAATTTTTTGTACCTTTTTTTAGTACCCTTTTTAGTACCCTTCAGTTGATACAGTTCTGTACCATATTTAGATAGAAGGGACATCATATTTCTATATCGCAACATGCAGGAGATAACAGGGTAAAAACTGAAGAAAAACTGCTTAACTTATGAATTACACGAATTGACAGTGCCGAGATGTTTATTCATATAATAATAATTGAGACAGCTAAACAATAAGAAATGATGACAGGGTCAGAAAAAGAAAACTTCCATATTCCATCATAGATAAGGAGAAGTCAAGTGAAAAAGTTTTGTTCTGGGGCCTATTCATTGCATTGAATTATTTAGGGCATTGGCACAATATGATTATAGGACACAGTTTTTTTAAAATGAAAGTAATAAAATATTACAATGTTGCAAAAACAGTCATAATGTAAAAACTTCTGTAAACCAAGTTAATCCATATATTGGTAGCTAAAAGATTAGTTACTTATTAGATGATGCGAAAAATGGCAACTTTTCAATAATTGTTACGACTGCTGCCAATTTGATTTTGACTTACATTTTATGCCTGCACAAAACTCTAGCAGGATCAGGGATTTTTTTTGCTGGTAATGAACTGCCTGAATATGATGGAGGCTGAAGAACGCAGGTAGAGCCTCTGCTGGCTTTGGCCTCTTTCTATTCTGTTTTGAGAGATAACAATGCCGTTATCCTTTATAACAATCACCAGTTTCTTAGATACATCTTGCAGCTGCAAAAGATTAACACAGAAAATTTTAACATTACATTAAGTGCTGTTGATACAAAACGAGCCTTTACAAAAGACAGATCTCAGTGATATTTTTTCTACCCAGGTGTAGTATAGCACATTTGCCGGGGGGGGGGGGGCGTCGGACGGTGGGCAAGAGTCTGGGGGGGGGCCCAGACTCAGATAAGGGGTATTTTGGAAGCAACGCAAAGATAAATATTACTATAGATACTGAGAAAGATATATAGTCAACTAGTTCAAGTTTTGTTGTCAGACAAATATGAAAATACTAAATATGATATACAGTTAACTTACATCTTCTTTTTCTTAGTAAATGTGACTCCGAATTTCGCCTAAACTTTATCGAAGCAGCATCAGGGCCAATGCACTGAGAGGCAATCATCATCATCTGTAAATAGAGATGTAAATGTTAAACAAAGTTCCCTTTAGTATTATCAGCCCATGGATCGCTCTGAGCACGTATAATGACTACCTTAGAAGCAACCAGTGTTGGAAATTTCGGAAATGTTGGTCACAACATTTTAAGAGGATTAACATTCGAACTCAAAGTCAAAAACAGCCTGCGTTGGCATACATTGATGTTCCAGTTAAAACTTGGGTCATTGAATGAAATGCTACATTGCTGCCTGGTAGCTTCCCTTTTATTTCAGTAACAATGAATTTTAAAACTGGAATTGACATAAACCGCCAAATCAAGTTTATATAAAAGGCTCTCGAGAGTGATTTGGTGCCAATTGCATGCAAAGGCACCTAAAACTCAAGCACAATATACCACAATGACTACATGTTAACTTAATTGCGAAGTTTGATACTAGGATGGTGAAATTCTTTAAAAAACTTACCTCTTTCTTGGCTTGATATCCGTTATAAATCCATAAATGTGTGTGTGTGTATGTCTACACTGTGTGTGCTCTTTTTGAATGCTGATAGCCAAGTAATAATCAGTAAGAGGTGAGGTTTGCTCTCATTCATTCAATGGTTAGCATGGTTGTTTGCGTAAACAAGACCTAACTAAATGATCAGACACAGCATTACGATAACCTGCAATATAATTGTTTTGACAGCAGAGGATTATCCAATTGTGGTTTCATTCAACCAACATGTTGACTTATTCATCGCTGCACAAAAGTAAATCTCACACTAACCTACAATATAATTACTTCGACAGAGGATGTTTGTCATATTTCGGTCCTAGCCAACCAACATGTTGACTGATTCATTGCTGAACAACAAAATATTCACAGAAAAATCTCAAACTATCTGATGAAAACACAGTCTACCGAGTACCAACTGGTAATTTAATGCTAGATTTTTTAATAGAGCCATAAAGGTCCGGAAAGCCTATTCATAAGTAATATGACAAATCATGTTTGACTGTGACTGTTGTCTACCAGTGTGACTATTACGTAAAGAGGTTATTACAGGTAATCCAAAATTCCTTATCAAGCGGTGCACAAAAATTTCCTTTAATTCTAAATGAACATTCGTTTGACAGCAATGTATCACGCACTAAATATGATCGGTGCACAAAAATTTCTTTTAATTCTAAATGAACATTCGTTTGACAGCAATGTATCGCGCACTAAATATGATCGGGCAGCAATATAAATTTATTGCCTGCAAGTTTCAAGCTCCTGACCCTTTTTTGTCCCGTTAATGTACTCATGAGACGTGTACCACGGTTGTACCTTTCCTGGACCGTCATGGCCATTTTTGTACCTTTTTCTAACTTGTACCCTTTGTAACACATTTATGGACCATATTCGTACCCTTTCAGAGGGTTACTTGGTACAATTCCAGAAGAAGGTACATGATTGTACCATTTCTTCTAATATGTACCCCTATCAAGATGACATGTACCGTCTAGGTACCCTCTACGCCACTATAATGTACCCTGTATAAAATTGTACCTTTCTTGTACCCTTATAGTACCTTTAGTTTTTACAGTGTGTATCAGATGTGCGCGGCGGACAAGTAAGTCATACCAATTTTCGTCCAGCTTTAGCTCTTGTCCGTCCATGTCCGTCTGTTGGGCAACATTGGGCATTTTGCAATGCCCATTTTTGTCCACATTTTATGCTGTCCGTCCAATCAAAGAGTTAGGTACTCTAACTCCTTGGTCCAATGTCCGTCCATATTTGTCGAATGATCGTCCTTGTCCATCCATTGAGCAATGTTGGACAGACTTCTATGCCCATCCCTGTCCATCTCCTTAAGATTTTGTTTGCCCATGTGTGTCCACCGGACATCCTTGGACCATTTTCCATGCCTGTTATTTACCATCCTTTCATGCTGTTCGCCCAATGCCTGCCAATATTTGTGCAATTTTCATCCATTGTGTAATGTTGGACAAATTTCCATGCCCAATCCTGACAATATGTTTTGTCCGTCCGATACCCGTTCTTGTTTATCATTGTCCTTTCATTTTTGTCCAATATCAGTCATTTTTTGTCCAACGTCTGTCAATTTAAGTTGAATGTTTATGACTGTCCACTATATTTCCATGCCCGATGTATTTACATGTTTAGTGCAGGTGGATGGTTTTGACGTTGGACAAGTTATATATTATAATCCGAATTTGCCGTAAAACTAAAACAAATAAGGCAGAGAAAAGGTCTTGATGTAAAAATAACCTCAGGTATTGAAACAAAAGCATTGCCACGCAATCGATTAATCAAGGCAATTATGCATTACAAACAAATGACAATCAAGGATAAATCTCAACAAGGTGAGATTCAATAGTCAGTTAAGCATAGTGACAATAATCATGATTTATATATGCTACCGTACATCAGGATACTCAAGGATTTAAGCATAATATAACAGATAATTCCAGGCTCTATGAAAAGAATAATAGAACATACCTTTGTCATCTAATGCACTTGTGTTACGAGTAAATAGCATGATTTTATGTAGTTAGTTTAGAAATGTGATAAACCATAGCTTACTGTTGCCATGTTTATCATGAAAGATTCAGTTTGACAATGTCACAAAATATGATTAGCATCTATCAGTTAGTGTGTCATGTGATGTCCCAAATATGGTAACAAAAGTGGTAATGCATTCATATGTAAATCAACTAATTCTGGGGTCTCCTAAAATTGCCAAAGGGGTGGAATGCGTGCACAGCGCAAAGCGCGGCGATAGCGCAGCTCCCGCAGCTACACCCGATCCTGACAATAATTATTGTCCGTCCTAAGTCCATGCTTGTTTTTTCATTGTCCGTCTCTGTTTGTCCTATTTCCGTCCATGTTTGCCAAATATCAGTCATTTTTTGTCCAACGTCTGTAAATTTAAGTTACATGTTCATGCATGTCCGCTATTTTTGCATGTTGGACATCGAACTGCTTTTCTAACTCATACTGTGTCATAGAAACCGCTGATTGAGACACCATTAGGCTTACTAAGTCTGGTACTCTGGACTGAAAGTATATCGCCTGTGACACTTCAACTTCAACCTGAGGATAACGCCATGTCTTTCCTCAGATATGCTTACTAGTTCATATCGAGCATTGCTCATAAAGCGGTGATAGATTTTGTCAATCAGTTAAGAAGCTAGTATTCTTGATGTGATACCCAATGGCCTATAAGCGGTATTTTTATGGCGTTTCTATTCTATTCACTCATTTGTAGCACAGGAGTGATTGTAGTAGGATGTGCTTCCTGACACCGACAGTTACTTAGTGCTAAGGGTTTGTATTTGTTCTTCCATTAAAGAAAGAAATTATTCTGACAGCATGTTTGTCTGATACCTTTGCAGCACATTGCTGACAATTGAAATTGTAGCAATGCTTTCGAACGCTCCTCATTAGCAGTAATAATCATTTAAGATATGTGAATGTCTAAACAAAACTTGATTGCCAAATAGAAATGAATTTTGATACAAACAGGGGAAGCACGTGGCTTGTCTTAGTTTATGGCTCGACTGTGCGTCATAACCTTATCAGTGAAATTCTAAATTTAGCTTATGCTTGTTACTTCAAATGTTGAGTACCTGCTGATAAGCTTTAAGTATATCAACAAATTGGTTAAATTATATGACAAGCGTTACCCTGACATTGTCATCATTCGCTCATTCTGAAACTGATATCCACACTGGTAGGTTTAATGATTGATGGAAGATCACTAGTCAAGACTGAGTTCATCATTTATAAGTCTGATAAAGCATTGATTGAACGAGGTAAGTTTTCGAAATGGATGAGTACATTGAGTTACAGTGAGGGAGTCATGTATTCAATCATCTGTTGTTTGGAGCGTTTTCCGTATAAACCTAGATTGGTATATGATACTTGGTACTTTAGTATGCCGCATTGCAAAACTGGTAAGCAATGTAACATAATGCCTAATCTTATGTGTCTAGCTATAGGTGCCTTTATTCAATATGAGGTTGGAGATTTAGAAAGAGTTTGTCAGCACATCATACCTTTAATGTTATAATTTCTCGAAATCTCTTGTGAGGGGAGTAGTTGGTCGCCACAGTTCTAATACAAAAGAAGCTTTTTCATTATTTTGAAATCTTGAATCTCCGTTTGATTGTTCTCTCAGAGAGAAAGGGCTGACTTAGACGCACATTCAACTGCGTGAGTGGATTAAGCATACTGTTCCTGTCCGACAGAGAAAGTATCAACATAATAGCAAGTAATCCATTTAAATTGTCATCTTATCATGGATGATACTTATCGACAAGGCACTCTGTCACAATGCGGTTGTGCAACAATCGGTGTGCATCGTGATAAGAGGACTGAGCATTAACTGTGTCACTGTCATTGTGTTGCTGTGTCATTGCATCACAGTGTCACTGTGTCACAAAGGAATTAGTACACTCCAAAAGACAAAGCAATATATTGTCTGGCGGCCCGCTTTACAGCAGAATGCAATACTTTTTACACAGATTAAACTTAGAAATTATCCACCTGCATGCTCATCCATGAAGTATTTATTCCCAGAACTTTACCAGGCCAATAAGATACCACTTGCAAATACTTTTACTTTTCCAAATAGAATAAAAATAAATATTTTCATTGTCAGGAGACATTGAGCAATAGAAGTCATTAACTTTTACAATTCCCCAAAGTTTTTTGCCACCATCTTTCAGTAGGCTTTAATCATGACAACACTGTGTCAGTTGATTGAGAAACCCTGAATCCTGAAAGTTCCCATACCATATTGAGTTCAATTATTTGCAGACAAATAAGAATTAAAGATTGCTGGCTAACTTGTAAAGAAGAGAACCTTGAGAATTTCCAGAGAACCATAAACCAAAATGAAGACTACACATGACAGGTACCATTTTCTGACTATGCCAATATAATCTGGAGTAGTAGTTTACTTTCCGTGTCACCTGGCTCATATCCTATCACGGCCGTATCATTATTTTATTAAAGTATATTTTAGTGGTTTACCGTTTATTCTAAAATGATCGGCCCATGGGACGTGTTCTGTACAATAAAAAAGAGAACACAACTTGATTTTTTTAAAAAAACCTGAGACTTTTCTTAAATCTGGAATAGCATGAGTAGACGATTTAATAAAATATTTACACCATGTTAAAAAACATCATGAAATCACCTTTAAACTACTGCTAAAACAGCTGGGCTTTGCCCAGCAGAGCCACCAGTCAAAAATTTATATAGATAGTTGTAGCATCAAAACATCTAGCCAGTAGCTTTGCATGGAGTTTTATGAGCTCTAAAAATGTAGGGAGTGTAGTCTTCCCCAGCCATCCGTCATTAGTGATGACAAAAGTTGACACTGACCAATCAGGTGCCATAAAAATCTAGCTGAGATCCAACGCTAATAAAAGTAAAGGATCTCAGCTAAATTTTAAAGGCACCTGGTTGGACAGTGTCAAATTTTGTCATCACTAATGGTGGATGGCTGGGGAAGAAGATACTCCCTACTTTTTGAGAGCTCATATAACTTAATGCAAAGCTACTGGCTAGATTTTTTGATGTCACAACCATCTATATAAAATTAGTTGACTGGTGGCTCTGCTGGGCAAAGCCCAGCTGTGGCAGCAGTGGTTTAAGCTTGAAAGGAATTGTCTCGCCATCATAATAGGTAGACTAAGCTTTGTCTTCACTTCCTCCGCTAGAGTAACTTCGCATCACTTAGATAATTATATGGTCCTAGTTAGTAACTAATCCAAAACAGAAAACTTATGAATGGGAAGAAAATAAATGCATGATAACCTCTATAATTATATTACAGCATTAACAGTTTGATGTTACAGTTTTTTGTCTGGGTTTTCAGATTGTTTCATCAGGTTTGTCAAGCAAGATCTATTTAATATTACTCTGTCCCAATAGAACTTGTATTCGATTAATATTAAATTTCCTTTTCACAATTCTAGGCTAATTATTATTGAGCTCAATTTTTGTCAAATGTAATGATCAATGTCCCATAGACATTGGCACAACAACCTCCAGTTTCGTAGGGCATCCATCATCTTTTCAATCAGAATTGCATTATCATCAAAGAGAAAATCTGAAGTAAAATCAGAAGAAACCCTTTCAGATGCAAAAACATTACGTGTCTACCATGCAATGTCTATTACCACCATAAATCATGCGGCCATTGTGATAATGTTGCCATAAATGGTGATGATTCACTAATCATTACCTTATTCGAGACATTGGACTCAAGGTGTTTTTTAACAGATGCGTAATGTCATAGGCATTTACTAACTAGCACATCTGCATTCTGCAAGTCGTGTTGAAAGTGATACTAGCAGGAATGGAGTTTCAATCTTCTAACAGTTATGTGTTTGAACCTATACCTATGTTTATTCTTAGTACTAGAATGAGCTCTCTTGGTATACGCAAAGCTCGCAAAGGACATTTGACAGAAACTGCTGAGCAAGTAGTACTAAAGAAGAGGGGCAGAAGATCAGCACTGACATCAGATGACACTGGAGTAATACTCGAGCTGAGGAAGACTCGCGCCAGAAAATCTAGATCTTACGCAAAGGTATGTTACAGATCAATCAGATATCTATTCTAGTAACAGATCAAGAGATCCAAATGATATGGCAGTGGTCGGTCGATAATCTATACTATGTCATATTAACCAGCACTTCAAGCGTTTGACATTTTTGAGGGATGTGTCGGAGTGTGCTGTTTTCTGAGAGGGCTTGCTGAAAGAACTGATTGGACTTCAGTTCGCCTTTGCTTTTGTACCTGTACGTTTGAGCTAAGGATATTTAAAACCAGCGGGTTTTTTATATCATACTTACATCAATATAGCGTGGAGGAGGACAGCCCAGTAAGATCGCGAGTTCTAAGCTGACCCCTCAGGAGTCAGCAAAGAGATTACGTAACTCCGCCAGCTTTGTGACAACAGATGACAGTTCTGCAGCATCACATATTTCTCCTACATATACTCCTAGTCAGCTGTGAGTAATTACTTTCTGTTGTCCCATTTGTTGGAATTGCCCTATACCCCGTGGATGGATCTGGTTTTGACCATTGTACCATTGAATGCTATCCTTTACCTGTTTATGACAAAACAGAGGGTAGGCTGCCCCTAAAGAGGGACACAAGGTGCCCGGAGTCCTCATACTGAGAGTGTGATACATCCTAGTAAACTAAAATGCATCCTAGAGGTGAGGCCATGGTTGACCTCCTAATCGTGAGTGTGCAGCAAGCTGCCAGAAACTGAAACAGGCACTAATCAGCCAGTGGCCATGACACTTTGATCTTATCCAATAGGCCGAGAAGCCGAGAATGCTATCCTATAACTTGTAACGCAGATCAGAGTTTTGAAATATGGGCTTACACAACCAAAACTGATGTTACCGCCAACCATCAAGGATATTGGCATCCCCTAATATTTTTTCTCAACTATGACCCTGCGCGGTCTCATTCAAAAAATGATACTCAAAATTTGTTTGTAGCTTGCAATTTGTATTTATTCATGAGTTGATGCTCTTTCTACCATGAGGGAAAACAACTCCAAACATCAAACTCAACCTTGAACCGTTCACTATATCAGGATTAGTTGAGTACAGTATGTAACCACGAGATAATCCATCAGCTGAAACAAATTTGATTTTTCATTGTAGAGATTTGGAAGCAAAATCCGAAAGTAGATCTTACAAAGAGCCAACAAAGACAGCTCCGAGGACGAAACCTAAGACGATGAAATCCACAAAAACTAGGGCTCATGCAGTAAAAATTATCAAGACTTGATGATCCCTTGGAAACCAAAATACTATGATCGCAGTCAGTTGAATTTCCCCAATCCAAATACACACCAGAGATTCAACCTACAAACCACCAACAGTAAACTCTAGTCCCGTTACAAGTCATATTATATTTTGTTCTCAATCACTTTGTTTCATTAGAATAGTTTTGACCTGTTATCTATCTGCTTGGATACATCTTAAGTTTTTTGTTTCAGTTTCATCTTTGTTATCTCACCTTAACAAAGAACTTCTTTGATGCTTATTAGCTTGTAAATATTAAACATTGAATTCTTCTATAGTGAGTATGAATAAGATTTTATGAGTCATAATGATTTCGTATTTCAAAAGGAATGTATGCAGCCCATGATGCTTGATAACTTACAGAGTTGTCCCCTCTAGTAAAATGAGAAGACAATCCTGAAAAAGATATCTAATATTCATACATGTATACTATACTATACTTTACTATAACTAAAACAAAAATCATTTCTCATCTCATCACACAGCATAACAGCTAACCGCCAACTGACAAGTACAACATGAGACACATCAAACAACTCAAAAGAACTTTTGAGTGATTGGCATTGAAAATTTGGCTGATTAAAACCAATATCATTTATTATTACAGTCATTATTGTTTGACAGTGATTGATAAATTGACCAAGGTTTTGCAAGCAAGAAGCAAGAGCTACTTTTTCTGAACAAGTTACATACCGATAAAAAGAGCAAACTAATTGGCTAACATATTCAAACTAGTTCTCAGCAGCAGCAGCAGCAGCTTTGTAATATTTAATTTACAAATTATCGGATAATGAGGGGATTCTCTTTCAACTTCGATACAATCCAAGACACAATAAGCATCATGCTCATGTTAGCTTGCTAGCATGTTAAAATTTGATAGCAATAATATGTTCTTGCTGTTACTGCAAAACCTATAGTCCATGGCATAATTTCACTTTTTTCACTTTCATTTACGAACCTGGTTTAGAATTCGAACTTTCAACAGCAAGTTATTAGCCGTCCACCCCTGAAAACCATACTTTCAATAGAAGTTATTGTTATTTTTATTATGTTTGCACAACACAGACGGTATATGAGTGTAGAAAATTGATGTACCAATATGTTGGTAGTCATTGTCACAATACTTACTCTCTGTTACAAACCCTTATCCAGGGCATTAATATAATTCTATTAGCCCTTCCGTATGATTATGGGATGCCTGTAGCTAAACTACAGTTTATGATACTTTCAAGAATTCACTTGTCCCTTTATTTGTGAATAAATCAAAAAAATCAATATTTCACTCTTGTCCAGACCCATCTCAAATTTTCGAGGGAGGCCTGTTCATATGTCAATTAGGTGCTGAAAAAACAAACCACATGAAAAGTAATAGTTTTGACTGTAAAATATATAATTCGATAGTAATAACAATGTGTTCTGGATCTTATGTTGTTTGCTGATTGATTGTTATCATAATCCGTGATGTCAATTTGGAAGTGCATTACGTCTGATACTGGGCAGCAATCACATTATATTGTTTAACAATAATCAAAGTCTGTTACTCTTGACAGCACGGGCTCCAATGTTTGTGGATGGTGATTGTCTCATCTTCAGTTTCGGCGGTTTCGATGAGGTCTTAGTTGGTCTTGTTCGATATCTACCAACGGATTGTGATCCAAGCTCTCTGTAAAAAAAATGAGATTACTTCGGATGTCGTTCATTCACTGTTTACAGTAAATCATTATATCGTTTATATAATTTACTCAGTTCTCTAAGTTTGCAAACTTTATTTAAGACATCTTACTGTAAAACATGAATAAGCCTCAACGGAAATTGAGAACTGATAATAACAAATTGCCCTTGCTTCAACTTTTATTCTTCACTTATAAAACAGACACATAACATAAACCGTAGTAAAACATATTATATAGACATATATATGACAATCATTTATCACTCTTCCTTTTGAAAGTTAATTATCTTGAATAAGCGTAGCAGCAATTTACAGCAATAGGGTGTTGGATGTTTGGAGTTGCAATCCCTATTTTCAGAGGAGTAATTTATAGCAATGTTTAAGCAGACACATATATATAATGTAGATATATAGATATACAGCAGTAAAACTTATATTAATGCATAAAGAGCAGTTCTTCATCATTTACTATTTCTACAGCAATAATGAGTGAGCCTATCAGCAGTTGGTAGAAGCTCAAATGATGAGATCAGATTGTAAAGAGCAATATTTAAATATTCAAATTATGATAGCGACCTTTGACTGAGACTTTCAGTAGATGATTGAGAATAATTCTGTGAGCTAGAAGATTGGGCAAATTAAAACATCAATTTAAGTAGTATTCTCAGATTTATATTGGACCTTTACGTATCTCAAGATGCCTGTGGATTGAAGCTTATCATTAGTCACTTTTTAACTTAATCATCACCTTTGAACATGAATTTGAAGTGTGAGAACTTCTTTGTAGCTATGAACTTTAGTGAGTACTACTAAGGCTATAGCTCTGTCTATAATATAAGGGCTCAAATGACTGTTATACCAAAATCATATTTGAAGACCCTTCATACCATTACTAAAACAAGGCATGTTTGACACATGTACATGACACAGTAACTACTCACAATTGACTTGGAGTAGATTGAAGGGTAATACTTGATGCTACTGAACTTTCATCTGTTGTCACATAGCTGGCTGAGTTACGTAATCTCATCGGTGACTCCTGAGGAGTAAGTTTCGATTTGGTGCTCCTACTAGGCTGTCCTCTCCCATGCTATGTAGATTTGAATACAAACACACTGTTCACGGATTTTTAATATTGGTACATGAGTACTCCATCAAAGATGAATTTTCTCTAAAGCAGGGTTTGCATTCAGTTTCAGCCTCACAAACTTTCATGTGTGTACTATATCCGTAGTTACGGTTTACATGGAATTATGCAAATTAGTATTTAACATTAGCTCAATGTATTTCCACCTTCCCATCTGATCTGATACGAGAAAGGACAATATTATTGATCACTTAAATTATCCAGATGTACCCATGTACTTTATAATAAAGCTAGACAAGACACCATATACAGCTGAAGATAGGCACTTAATTGTTGGGCAACGTAACGACATTCGAAGGTGTAGAAGCAAAATTTTTAAGCCTAGAATTAGTATCATATAACTGTTTAGGACAAGCTTCTATATCTATTGTAATGTTTAAACTCAAATTCGATCAAAATTGATCGAGTTATCGACAAAGAACCTGGATTTTGAACAATAAATTAATGATAGCATCATTGCTTCTACACCTTACAATGTCGTTACGCCGCCAACAATTAAATTCCTCAGTGCCTCAATGCTAATGCTCCATATAGTGTAAAGTGTATTATCAAGTCATGGATGTACCAAAAATGCAAATAATACTGCAACTGAAAGAACTTCGAACCAAATTGTCAATTCTGTTGTAACTAATGAGTACGAACACCGTTACAAAACAAAAAATATGAAATGGGAAGAGAAAGTTGACTTGTCTTCATTACCTGGTAGTTCCAGTAGGGGTTCAAACCAATTATGTTTTTACGACCCATCTATCATTCAAAACATACAAATAAAGAAATTTGACAACATCCTTAAACCATGAGCCTTTCTATACAGTTAAATACTAATCACATTATGAGTGTTATATTATCTGAAACAAACCTTTAGAAAGGTTGATTTCGATTTCTCAGTGCGGGTCTTTCTAAGCTCTACTACTACTCCAGTATCATCTGCTGACAGTGCTGAACGTTTTTCCCTTTTCCTTATTACAGCTAATTTACCAGGTCCTCTACGATTGTTGCGTATTCTAGTAGTAAGAACAAGCATAGGTTTAAAGTTCTATCTGATTTTTAGAGTGAAACTCCATTCATGCTATTTGTATCACTAGGAACCAGACTCTCTGAATGCAAACAGGTTTTCAAAATGCAAACATGCAAGTGAATAGCCTAAGGGTTAAAGCTTATTCCTCAAATTTATACTATACTATATACTAAATTTAAAATTGACAAAGTCAAACAACGATACCTGTCTTGGGTAGTTTTCATTTGCGCTTTGACGCCAAATGTGTCCCAGAGATCTCGAACATTTTCCTTAAATGGTTTAACAACAATCTTTGGGAACTTCAGTACTCGATTTGTCTGCAAATCATAACTGCCAATGAGTTACGAAAAATCAAGTTTGAGGCAAATCAACCAGACATGGGCAGAAAGTCTATTTGTCAAAACCAGCTACGTTTTAGTTTGTTGTTGACTTTTTTCACTCGGTCTTATTACAAACTTTGTTTCTTATATATGGACCGAGCCATCGCCTGTAAGGGATATGAAGATGTAATTGTGTAAGTATTTCAATGGAAAATGTCTTATTGTCACAACTGCACAGTGTCACAGTTAATAGGTGACTCGGTGATAAATTAAATAAAAAAATAGAGTAATGAATACAGTGACAAGGGCTACCATGATGGAAAAGGGATGTGTAGATTCAATATCATTATCATTTGACCAAAGAGTTGGAGCTGGAGTTGACTCTAACTTGATTTGAAATAATAGGGAGACAATATTGATGGAAATCATTGGCATAGTTCCACAAGTATTCTAAAAGGAATTAAGAGGAACACCCACAGTACCTTAGTGATAGAGTTATTCAATGACTCAAAAAACTTTGTGGGTTTGACAGTGTATAAAAGTAAATAATAATATTTGTTCCAACAGCATTCTGGCATTATTATTGATACCTTTTTACTGTGCTGATATTTTCTCTGACCCACAAGCACAGTAAATTTTATCCGCTCACGCTCGAGTGCGCTGTGCTTCTCATAATCAGTCAGCCATTTCACTCCCAGGAAACAGTCAAACGGAGATTCAAACCTACAAGTTGTGAACAGATTTTTCTTGTATTTTTGAGAAAGTACATCCTATGTCATTCAGGATATGAGCTCCTGACTAATTCTTTCTCTTGAGTGTCAAGTATAAAGATTAGTACTTTTCCAAACAATTGATACCTAGTAGCTTACACTGGATCAAGGAGAGCGATTGACTCCCTTACTGCAATTTCATCATCAGAAAAGCTACATCATTAGGTCAATTCAATTTCTATATATGTGTGTTTGTTTCAGTTGAAACCAGATAAGGAGACAAACCTGTTTGCTTGCAGAGATCTGAGAACTGGTTTAAGATTATCAAGGATATGATTATTCTTTTCCTCCAGAGTTGACCAGAAGGGAGTAGGCCTAAAACTGATCCCTGGTTTTGTATATGAGCTGAACATAGCCTTCATATCGTTCACTTCAGACTGAGCTCGGGGGAAGGATCTATAATTTAAGAAGTTACAGAGCTACCAAATCAAAATTGCTTCAATACATTGATGCTAACCTCCTTCCTACTAACAGACTAGCTGGATGGAAACTTACATGCACCAAGCACAACATTTTTCCAACAGCATATCCAAGTTTGGATTTGCTGCTCTCTTTGGATACTTTTTGTTGGCAATCATAAGACTATAAATGGGCTTAAAAGTTCAAACAATTAAATCATTTTATAACAAAATATAGAAATAAGGTAGTGCAATATATATTCCGTTGTCAATTGAAGTTTAAATAGTTTTTCTGTAGTTGACTGCAACAAAGTATAATGGCCATATATGTTACGGTTTGTCATTAAATCATGCCGACTAACCTGTATATCAATTTGGGTTCAAATCTCAGTTTGAATTCAGGCAGCTGACGAAGTGAAGATTTGAAAGATTTCTGCTTCCCATCTTCAGGTTTACTGCTTTTTCCTCCAGGTAAGTTAGGAAGCATCACTACAATAAAACCAAACACTTCATTTTATCATTATTACGAAGATAGATATAATACTCATATACTGCCAAGTAAAGAAAACCCCTCTACAACCCAAGTGCTGGCAGCCATACTATTACAGGTCCTAACTTCATAAGGCCGTATTATGATACAAATAGGTCCGTCCTATATATGCAATCATAACATCCTATAATATTAGTCTGATATGAATGAACCTGAGCTATACCAACTTAGGAATTTCTGTCAGCACCATTTGACTGAATAGATACCAAAGTGATACTATCAGCTTCAAATTTCTTTAATTGTGTGTGTTTAGTACAGGTACAGTACTTTGACACATTGCATGTGATAAGCAGGTTTGGAACAAACCATAATCTTTAATTTGTTTGTGTTAGGACACAGGGAGACTTTTACATTTTGTATTTGATAAGCATACAGGCTCACGCTGGTTTTACACATACCATGATCTTTAATTGCTGATCTGTTCTGTCGAAAAAAGTTGAGCTGACGTTGTGATTTAAAATCTTTTTTCTCTTTCGCAATCACTGCCAAGACTGATTCCCATTTTCTCATTTTCTCCTTGCTCTGTCTCATGGGTAATGACCTGCGTAAAGGTTGAGTACGTCTCTGTTGAATTAAAATGCAAAATATCATTCCATAAAAAATAAATTATATTATTTTTATTTCAATGCCGTTATCATGTCGAAGCATGTTGTTTTACTCCCGCTGGTGCTTATACTTCTGAGTGGGATTGCTGCTGATAAGGGCCATACACAGTGCCATTGAATCATAACAGTAAAACATTGAGTCACAACAATGAGTCATGGCGTTGAGCCTTGACATCGAGTCATGACATTGAGCCACGAAATTGAGTCATGCTTTGAGTCATGACATTGTGGCATGACACTGTCAGCAAGAAATGACCTTGTTTCATAGAAAATAATGCATAACAAAGATTCCCAACAATATTTTGTCATATTTACTGAGCCTTAAATATTATAGACATAATATTTAATTACTAGAACGTAAAACATACTTTTTGAATCTTGAACCTCAACAATTCTATCTTTTGTTTACTTATAGATATATACATATAGAGAAAAAATCATGATGTTACCAAATAAAAGTCCGAATGTTAAAATTAATTATAGTCATTCAATTTACATTCTGATCCTACCTCAGATCCATCCTCAGATTACTAAGCCACTTTACCTTACTCCACAGCTCGCCTCCCCTGTTCGGCTTCTCACTAAAACGAAATATTGGTTTGGTAATAAATCTGTGTGAACACATTCCTTTATATTATATTCTTAAGGATAGGGAGTGCTTGGTGCCAATTTGACACAAAAGTAAAGCTGTTCAAGCCTTGGATAAAGTTTGTAAAATTTACTCGTGCCATTTCTATCAAAATGATCGATAACACCCCAATTTAGCTCCGACCATCATCATCATAAAAAATGGTGAAGAAAGAATAATGTCCTATATTGAGAATTGATGTACTTTACTACCAATAAAAGTATGATAGGGTGAAAGCAGCAGGGTATAAAGGGAAAAAGTAAAAATGTAGGGTAGGGTAGGGAGAAATCAATCTCTCAATGTGCTTTGACTTCTGGACTACAAAGCTATAAGCTTGCAAATTTGAATCAACTTCCTAGACTCAAAACTATGCTCTCCGTGATCTTGGTCAGGAAAGAAGTTGTTTTATGTATAAGATTTAGTGTGAATCTGTTTTGCATACCCGTAACTATTGTGCTCAATACTAGGAGCATATTGTTTTTAACAGCATGTTTGATATTCAGTTACCCTTGGAGAAGGCCTGACAAAAAGTGATTGAGAAAGAACAACTTACATTTCTTTTTCAGGTGTTACAAGCTCAGGTGTGTTAATCATATCATCTAAGGTCATCTTGAGGTACTCACTATTCATTGGTGCCTTTCTGCTGATAAAAGCTCTAACAGCCTCAACACAATCTGACCTAAACTTATCCAGTGATCTATCAATAGAAATCAGATGAGGCTGTATTCTATCTTTCCTCACTAATAACATAATGTGGCCTGTATAAAAGCTATTACATGGTCTGTTAACTAAATATTGCATTGTCCATTTTGAGTACCATCGATACTTTTTTCAGAAAACTTGTCGAAAGGTGTTAAATACAGTTTTAAAAATTTGCCGCCTTTGACACAAACTGGTTGAGTCGAAATTCTATCCTTGCTTATTCAACTTACACACAAAATATAGGTAAATATTACCTGCGGTATTCATGGTAGGCATTTGGTTTTCTTGTCAGCCTATCAATGTTGTGAGACATGTTGAGTAACGTCTTTCTTATTGTGTTATCTCTTCTCTTTAGGATCAGCTTCATTGTACATCTATCACAGTGTCTGTAAATCACACAATGTCAATTTGTATTTTGTGGCAGAAGCATACTCTCATGTGAAATAGGATAAAGCCTCTCGGTACCAAGGTCTTTGAAAAACTTGGTTGTTAGATGCGCCTCTTTAATGTCAATTTATAAATACGCTGTCTGAGCAAAGCTACATATTTCAAATCAGCAGTATTCAAACATATTTTATTTCATTCTAAAATTGTTTGAGTATCTGCAACGTCTCACCTATGATACTAACTTGAGAACTCCTGGTCCGATTCCCTTGATTTTTCATTCTAATTGTAGCTATTCCTTGTTTAGCAATTTCCAAACCCTCAATTATCTTCAATTTAATTTCTTATGATTGTGATGGCAATTTATAAAATCTAAACCACCAGTGCCCATGCAAAAGAATAGGAGCTGTCAATAACTGGGAGCATATGGCTCAGACGCCTCACAACCAGTTATTCGTATTGATCCAGGATTGGCAGCGCAAAGTAGTCCCAATAAAATTAACTTGTGATAATCAATCGTAGTAACAAGCCTTGATATGAATTTCAAGTACTAGAGAAGGAAAGCTCTATGATAACAGACAGGAATTAACAAGCAAGCTTCTGATCAATTGTAAAATACACTAAAATGACCTGTTTTTAGAGACTTATATTACTACGCCAAATTTGGTGCAGAAATATATCAGGCAAAAAACCATGAATGGTTGGATTTTCCTCTGTATTCATGAGGCATTTATTTCAATTCATGTAGAGATGTTGATTCAAAACTTGGGAATATACTAAAAGGATATCTTTGTAGGTAATTCACATGTAATTGTTCACTCAACATTTATATTATATTTGAAATTAGCTGGGCAAAATGAATATTGAGTTAACATCCTGTGTCTGGAAGACTGTGTGATAGGCATTCTTATTAAACCCCTTCTCCATCACAAAAGTTTCATTTGTTCACAATAAATGCATACTCCCCTCACCAAGGCCTTGGAGGACGCCCATATTAGAAAGAATAATTCAGTCTAGATAAGGTTTTAACATAATTTTACTTCTCGTTTTGTCAGGTAAAAGTGCATTTTGATCAAAACTTGACTATTTTAGGAGTATGATAATTCAAAATTGCAAAATGGCACATCAATTTTTATCGATCAATACTGGCCAGCCCTGGGTAAGGGAGGGCACTAGGGTAATCAACTTTGTCCACCTTGGCCAACAATCGACACAGCTCACTTCCATTATAGCATTGTCAACGCTTATGGCTGAGCTATCAGTATGTGAATTTTGCTGCAGTTTTTTTTCAAGTCAAATCGAACATTAAACATTTTTGTTGTTACGGCTGCATGATATAAGGGCAGTCTTTATGTATTGACTGCATTTTTTGCTCCAAGAACTTGCAATTTCTTTTTATATGAGCATAGTGACACTAGGTTTTGACATGTTGCTGAGCTTCAGTGACGCGTTATGATGTTACGTCATGGCGTAACGCCGTCACATTTTGGGTTTAGACTTCTTTGATCATGTTGATTGAGCAACCCCAAAAAAATTTTTGGCGAGGCACGTCCTTAAAAGTTTGTCTTTGTCCAGTCTGTTGATATGTTTCATTGTTTTTCGAAGCTATTTTATCACAGCTATCATAAATGGTTACATAAACAGCCTCAATCTGAATCAATGCAATCAAATATAATATTTCATTTTTTATGTTTTTTGGTTCACCAAATTTTCATTTAGACAATTGGAAAACATTTCTCCATTATATTCATTGTCAATAAGAAATCAAGCAATATTCAAAATTGCTGAAAAGGAAAGATCACCATGTTGCAGGCTGGCGCCATTGATTGAATGATTTACCATTGCCATGTATTTGAGATCAATATCAGAATTTGATTATTTATTAGTAAAACTTACATTCTGTCTAGCGCCGTTGTAAGTTCTTTTTGACATGAAGTACAATGCTTCTTCTTTTGCACGGCAGCCTGTTCAACCAGATAGTGGTGTTTGATACCTAATCTGATCTCTTCGGTTTTCTTTTCTGTATATAATCTCTCCTTTACTAACTCCTTAGGGAACTTCAGCAACCCCAATGCTTGGTCATTTATCATGCAGTCTTGAATACTGTAAGAACACGACAAGATTCAATTGATCATTATCACTGCGCTATTTTGTGCATCAGTGTTACGGTGTGCAGGGACAAAATCAGTAGAAATAAGATAGTAGGTCTTTTTTTCAAGTCTGGTGAACAGCAACTAGTTTGTGTGCACGGGCAGTGACCATCTTAAATCGTCAAATCAACTTTGCTAAGCTGATAGACATTAAATTGGTTTATATGCTCACCAATGGAAACTAGAAATACACCTGGGTTCAAAGATAATATTTTGCACATGAAAATATTAAAGGAAAAATAACGCAAGTGTTATTGTCCTCTCATCAATCACAGCTGGGAGACAACACTGCCAAGTTCTTCTCGAAGCTGCTAAAAAACCATCTGAGAAAGTCTAAGCGCAAGTGGATAAGGCAAAAACTGAGTATTAATAACTCAAAGTCAACGTGGAGTACCATAAAGATCCTGAGCTGCAAAGAAAAAACAACCAAAACTAAAAGTGTTTACACTATAAACGAAGAACTCATGAATCCTAAATCTGCCGCTGAAACCCTGAACACATACTTCACTGACATATCTGGCGTACCCACTGACATAGATATTGATTGTGTTACATCTGATCTTCCTGATTATGAGCTGACAGTCAGCATCGGCCAAGTCAAAGCCTGGATATACCAGATCCATACGAGTAAGTCGACATGCTCATCCGACTACCCGTCGTTGGTCACAAAAATGTGCAGCGAAGATTTATGTGTTCCATTGTGCAATCTTATAAATAATTGTCTAAGATCTGGTGTTTTCCCTGATATCTGGAAAAAGGCTGAAATTGTGCCGTTTGAGAAAACTAAATGTGCCGAGAAACCTTCTGATTTTAGACCAATATCACTTTTATGGAATCTTGGTAAATAAGTTGAGAAAGCTATCATGTATTTTTATGCCCGTTCTGTTTTATCAACTCTTAGTGCTGGCCAGTTTGCATATCAAGCGGGTAGGTGTACTACTGATGCTATTCTATTAGCCGTCGATACCCCAACACGCATGTTGGATGAGGCAAAAGTGAATACCGTGCCTGCGACTTTCCTTGATATGTCCAAAGCCTTCGACAGGATGGATAAAGGCAAACTCATAGAAATGTTAGCTGATCGTGGTATAAACTAACGTCTGGTGCTGATCATACACAGTTTCCTTAGTCAACGGCAGCAGAACGTCAAACTGGGCAGTGAGCATAGTTCCACACTCTCAACCAAGAATGGTACACTTCAAGGTGCTCTCTTGGGTCCAATGTTCTGGCTGTTGTACATAGATACTCTGTCTCCTTCATGCACTACCATCAAGTACGCCGATGACGTGACACTCATACCGTCTTCATCTAGCGAAAAGACCAAACAACAGCAGCAAGCTATAGACGAGACCACAGAATGGTGTGTTGAGAATAACATGGCCAATCCAACAAAATCAGTGAGCATGACGTTCTCAAATGTGCACAACAGTCAAAAGATCGAGCCGCACAGACTCTCAATGAGCGGTGACGTTAAGGAAACGAGACAAGCACAAAGTTTTAAGGTGTCGTGATTGACAACGATCTGACATTCAAACAACACGTTGATCACCTCTTGAAAAAGACTAGACCAATAATATATACACTGATAGACTTCAAACGATCTGGAATGCCTATCAGTGCACTGACACATTTCTACATAGCATGCATCCGTCCCATTCTCCTGTATGCTTCTCCCTCCTGGTATTCCATGCTCTCTCAGCAACAAAGAATGAGGATCCTGCGTGTAGAAAATTTGGTACTAAAGGTTCTTGATCCGTCTGGTCTCAATTACAATGACCGAACAGCGAACATTGAGATACATGAAGTGCTTGATCTCCTCAGCCAGAAAAGCCAAGAGTACATATATAATATAGAAAATAACACAGAACACTGCCTTAATGGTGTGATGGCAAGTTACAAACCAACAACTGTTCCTCGAAGGTCAACTCGACTGGCCCAGAAACCAAGACCAAGGGCACGCATCGCACTGAGGGCAAACTTTCCATTTTTATGTTACATGTGAGCTTTTGTCTCTCTTTTTAATTCCAATATGCAAAATAGTGCAAACTTTTTTCGCATTTTTCTGATTGAAGATCATTAGCAGATTTTTTGATTTTAATAAAGCCCGATATACTGATTTTTCTAGCATTTGCATGATAAAATGTATGCTTCGTATGAATTTACACTCATGCCTTTTGTTCTGATCAATAATTGAATTCTCATTTGAAGCACACCATAGATTTATGACCACTTATGGGTGGCCAACCAAACCCCAGAAGTGGATGGACTGCAGTGGTATTCGAACCCACGAACTTAAAAATTAGCATGCTAAACTAACTGTGCTCTAACAAACTGAGCCACTTCCTACTCCTGGCGCGACAATGAAGACTTGATGAGTCAGCACTACTGCACAGAATCATTCAATAAAAACTGCAGTGTATTGGCTTGAGTCAGACAGCTGCAATGCGAGTTTGTGCCATTACATTATCAAAGAGTCAACTTCAAAACTTCAACCTCAAATTGATAGTTTGATAATTTCATGCTATTCACTCGCATTGCAGTTGTCTAAACACTTAGATTAGGATTTGAGTAACCTTTTGGTTGCAGTCTACACGTTGTTACTATATGAATTTGATCAAATGCATATTTTTATAGTGCCAATGTGTTTCGCTTCCAGTGGCTGTGGGTGGTTACAAGAGCCAACAATTCAACTAATGGAGAGTAAGAATAAATTTGCACACTTCTTCTATATACACATAATACTCACCATCTTCTATAAAGAATACAGGAGCCGCTTATGTTTGTCATTTTGTTACTACCGGCAGCTTTCTTTAGAGGAACGGTTTTAACGCCGGCAGCAGCCCTTGTGTGTAAAATAGTAGGTTTGCTTGATGATTTAGTTGTAGGATCTGAACATATGCTAGTAAGGTTTACATTGAAGTGTCCAGTAGTAGGCCTCCGTCGTTTCAGTATGTGCTCTTTGTAGTAATCACAATTCAAAGCCTCACTAGCTATCGGATAGACCGCAGGCCTCATCTGCCATGATCTGTGTATCGGCTTAGATTGAGGGAATCCTGTCTTCCTGCACTCATGTGTAGATATAACAGGTAGATTCAGTGATTTATATCCAATGCCATGCATGGTGACAACCGCAGAGCTAAAATAAGCAGCAGCTGAAGGCTGAGTATTAGAGAGCAATCCTGAAAAAGCAAGAAATATTTTCATTGTGTAATTGAGACAATGGATAAAAAGATTTGGTATTTGTTAGAAGTTATCCCTTCTTTGCTAAATAATATAGATGTTATCATAGTGAAAGTAAGGCTAAAAGTTGAACAAAATTGATATTATGACATCACTTTATATACGCTTTTCTATTTGGCAGGCAATATTATCCTCGATAGATGTTTACCATAACGCGCCAAAGAAATTACGGCAATGAGCGGGGTTTCAATCTCGAAGAATGAGCAGTAAAATAGGCGTTCTCCAAATATAACATAGTTTTGGCTTTGGTAACATGGTACACGAGTACTAGGGATAATCTGCAGTTTGCAGCAAATGTGACTTGAATTGTTCTGTAAAGAAAATATGCGCATGGTGGCATAATAATGGAATACAATCACTCTGAGTATAATGTATAGGGCTGAACATATATTATTTCACCAAAAGTCTCGGAAATTGGTTGGGGAAAAAAACAAACTAATTCCAAGTCACTTCCGCAAGAATGTGGGCATTTATAAGTTTGGTCCTAACTTAGCAATATTGAAATACGGCATCGCTTCAAATTATGAATATAATGATGATTTGGGAAAGCTACATAGGCTGCTTATATTGTATAAAGACTAAGTGTTTTCTTCCAAGTGTCTGCTTATTTAATCACCACGTATTTATTTATTTGTTTAAAGAGGTTTTCTAGAAAGTTTACAGATAACAGAGTAGTTAAAAAGTAACTTGTTGACCTCTACACACAGTTAAATACACACCCAAAAAAAAGGGGTTATACATAAATAAATGACGATGTTCTAGAAATGGGAAAGTAAGTTATATATGGCTTTATAGAAATAGCAAATGATATATATTTATATAAAATTATTTTTCTTGTGACGATTATTATCAAAAGTATTAGTTAAAAGATAGTAGACTGTCAGCCGTTTTGTATTTCAGTCTGAAATTGTGATTTAAGAGAGCTGTTTTGCCAAAATGTGTCCTAAAAGAAGGTTTTATTACTGAACATTTACTTCTAAGGGAGCGTTGGTGTTTATTGGACTCTTGCACCAGGCGAAGAATATGCTTTGATGCTTTATTTTTGAATAATTGTTTATGTGTAAATTTGTGAAATAGGTAATGTCTTCTACATTTTAGGGTGGGTAAGTTTAAGAGTGATCTACCACTTGTGACAGATAACTTTTTAGGTGCAGATATTATGATTCTAATTGCTTTATTCTGAATTTTTTCAATTGTGTCGGATGTTTTTTGAGTGCCTTCTAGGTAGATAGATGAGCAGTATTCTAGGATAGGTCTGACGAGAATTTTGTAAGTCCTCAAGGATTCCTCAACATTCATGTGTTTTTTCAGTTTTGAGAGTAGGCATACTACTTTTTTTGCTTTGACTGCCGTTTCATAGGCATGGGAAAGATAGATCAGCATCCAGGGTAACCCCTAGTACGTTGATAGAGAGTTTTGTCTCAATTTTTGAGTTTTGAAAATTGATGTGGTAAAAGTTTTCAATGTTTCTGTTGGAAAAAATGCACAATTGTGTTTTCTCAATGTTGAGTCTCAGTAAGTGGCTATGATACCAATCTGATGCTTTTTTTAGCAGTGTATTGGACTCCACTAGTACTTCATCTATGCTTGTGGCTGTACAGTAGATTAGCGTATCATCTGCATAAGCGAATGAATTGTCAAATGTTGCTAGCAATCCATTGATGGCTAAGTTAAAGAGGATAGGACCCAGAATTGAGCTTTGAGGTACCCCACAGGTGATTGCTTGTGAATTAGATCGTGACAACCCCACTTTCAATACTTGGGATCGGTTTTGAAGATATGATCGAAGTAGCGCAATTGCAGAACTGGAGAGTTGTCTTTTATCCAGTATATATAGAAGAAGTTTGTGATTGATTGCATCAAATGCTTTTCAGACATCTAGGGATAAGGCTCCAATGTAACATGGAGTGGATTGGTCAAGTTTAGTTTTCCATTGTTGCAGCACAGATAGCAACATTTGCTCGGTTGAATGATTCTGGCGAAATCCGAATTGTTGGTCTGAAAATAGGTTGTGTTTCTCTATGTAAGTCATCATCTGATTTTTCATGTCATGTTCAAATATCTTTGACCGAATTGGAAACGAGGATATTGGTCGAAAATTTGACGGGTCACATTTTTCATCTTTTTTTATGAATTGTTAAACATTCATAGAGAAAGAGGGAGGGATGATAATTTTGTTCCATCACCGATCACCATTACAAGATCACAAAATCAATGACACATTGTACCACATGAAGTTTTATGTGAACAGCAGATGCAATTCACAAACTTTTTTATTTGTGTTCCTTGAAAACTTGTTGTCAAAGCTGCCATGCCTTCAATTTACCCTGAAAAGATCATACCAAATAATTAGCAAAACAAGCTAAACAAACATAGTTCTTCAGTCTAACATCCAGTCTCCCTTTTCCGATGGTCACATACCCCTTCTGTCCATCTTTAGGATGATCATGGCAGCTTTGATGACAAATTGGTAGGAAGTTCAGGTGATGGATTCGGTTTTAACGCATCTGAAGGGAGCAATAAGTTACCCTTTAGTGAACGAGCGATTGTCAACCAAGATATAGATATCAATGTATTTCTGAATACACTAAAACTTGAGAGGACTTATCTGTTACCAATTCCTGGTTTTAACGGCTTCGTCTGGATAGCTATATCTGGTGATGAAGTAAGTGCTAAACAGTTTTTCACATCAGTTGTATAATACGAATTATATATACTAATTATTAGATTTGCCTAGTACCAGTTGCAGATTCAATATCTGAGTCAATTAATTGCAAGTTACTCCATCATAAAATACAAACTATTTTCGAATAAAATCCGATTCACCTTGTATTTGTAACTAAAAGCTGCAAGAGCAACATTTTGAAGTTGAGCTCATTAGAAAGAGCAATTATAGGTATCCACGCATGACCTGTCTGCATTGAGATTAAGAGTGGTGATTCCTGTGTGTTGTGTTAGTCAAAAATCTTCGAATCCGAAGTAAGAAATCTCACTGGTAATATCAGTAATGACTTCATAGTTAACTATACACACTAGTATATCTGCAATGGATCAAATCAATTGAGTTTATTGAATCCTTATGTACATATTCTGCTCATTTTACTATTTCACAGTGGCGAAATATCATTGATCCTGTACTCAAAGGCTGCTTTGTCCAGCAGTCAAATGCTGACAGTTTCTTTCTGTCAGGTCGATTTGTTAACCAGAGTCTCTATCAATTCTTTGAACTCCCGGAAGGTTCGCAATCTACCAGAGTCGTGAAACACTTTCCTGCTTTAACACTTCAGAGAATTGTTTTGGGACCTAATGGGTATCTGATATTTGAGGTGAGTAGGGGCTTTGTCAAATTTGAGGTGCTCGACGACCGACTAAAGTAGTTTTGGCTGTTTTCAGTAGGCTTCTATTCAGGCGCTGAATTTCTCCTAAGATAAGTTTTGGTTGTCTTACATAACAAGTATCGATTTCTCTCCTGGTTAAGGTTGACTATGCATTTGCTCTACGATGTCCACACTGGCCAGAAGAAGCAGCTGAATGGATAACCAGAGAAAGAGCTGGATTGGATAAAACTACTGTTGAAAACATCGCATCAAGAGGATGCTATCTAGTGTACAAACCATGTGGTAATCACTATTTCAAGATTATATATTCATCTTTATTTCTTGTATGACAAAGAAGTTTGTTAAAAAAATTTGTTAAAAAAGTTTGAAACTTCTGCATGTGGTGGCTAACATATTGATGCTTTCCTTATCAGTTCTTGTAAATCACGACAAAGACACTTTTCTATCTTGCTGAAATATTTGTTTAGATGCTCAAATAATTGAACACGGTCATGACTTTGACTGGAGATGCACATTTTCATCCGCTGAGGCAGACTTATTCCACTACCACAGTGATAAGAAAGCCCTGAAACTGGCTTTTGTAATCCTCAAGTTCCTTATTAAGAGCTCAGTGGGGCCTCGCCATGGCCTGGCTACTTTCCCGCACTTCCATCAGGTACACTGATTTATTTGCTGAACCTATAGTCCTCCAGAAAAAACAGCTTAGGCCTTAGAAGGTAAATTAGCTGTTTAATGTTAGTAACCATTTTACAAATTTAGATCAAAAAAGTGTATTCTTGAATTATTAGATTCTTTATATTACTTCTAATCTGAGAAGATATGTGTATACCATTGAGAACCAAAGAATGTTCTTTTCTTTGTTCGTCTATTGTTATCTCAAAATTTATCAATTCAGCAATTCAAATAGTTGTCACACAGATACCAATTATTGTTGTTGCAAATTTTTCATATGAATTATACCTTTGGCTAGCAGTGTCCTCAATTTCTTTTTCAGAGTTTGTGTCACTTTATGAGGCGGCGAGAAGCTCCTGTTTTGAGAACATATCACCTAAAGACACTCTTTCTATGGTTGGCTGAAGAGGTATGCTTAGCTTAGCTTAGTCACTGATTTCTTACAATCACCATTCAAACACTTAGGTTGTGTGTCTGTTGGGACTTAAGACACTGTCAAATCAGACCATCACGCCTCAGAGATTTACAATTTACTTTTCGTTCATATCATGAAATGGTTCAGACAAGACTTAACAACTAATAAATCCCGAAGCAGTGGTTACCTAAAGTCATGTGTTGTGCCGCTGTATTGTGAACAAGCTATAAAGGATTGTTCATCTCCTTTCAAGTTTGGTAACATTTCGGAAAACAAAAATATGATCTGATGGATGAATTTAAAGAGCTGATAGTTTCCGATGTGTAATAACAGGACTGATAAATGGATGGACTATGGTTGCGGCCAAAGTTTTGCATGAATTGTATCTTTCATCATACTCAACGTGCAACAATAAAGTCTCACTTTTTTTCCCCAGAATTCAGAATTAGATTACTACAGGGTTGAAGGAAACAAGGACTTGGGAGATGTGTTTCTTAAGTTATTAAACAGATATATTGACTGCCTAGAAACCAATCAACTAGCAAGTTACTTTGTAAGGTTGGTGATCTATGTTGAGTACAGCATTATTTGTGGAAACGTGTTTAGTGTCTTGTCTTGTCTGGTGACAAGCCTCTTGCTACCCAGGCTTGGACTTTTCCTGCAGTCCCTCTTGTCTGATAGTCCCAACAATCCACAATATCCTCAGGTATTGCCAGGATCAGAACTTTTCTGCAACAGAAACTCTTCTTTTGTAATGAAAATTATGAAAATCTTGAAACGCAAAACGATGGAGTATATTACACCAAGTATCATTTAAATAAATTCATAACTGACATGATTGAAATGGTTATCTATTAAAAATATGTTCCATTTCACCAATTTTGTTCCAATGCTCAATAACTATCAACTCTTTTGCTCTGCTAGACCTCCTAAAGCTTACCAAAAGCTTTAATATTGCCTCAACTGGGTATTTGTGGCAAGCATTTGATCATCACTTCACGTTCGATGTGTTGGCTCTGTTTGACTCATAAGCTAATTACAACGTAGTCTCACATCTATGAGAGTGGTGATCTAGAGATTGAAATCAGTTTTGTCTTTCAAACAGGAGTCGGAACCTGCTTAGCGATAGATTTACAGATGCTCAACTTAAACACGGCATTGAGGTGTTGAAGTCTCTCCGAAAGGGACCTGATCTTTCTGTAAAGGAGTTCGAGACAAGCTTCTTAAACAACGGAAAGAAAGCATATTATCTGATCATTAGTTTAGGTAGGTATTCACAAGAAGACAGATACTAACAGTTTGTAAAAATAAAGTGTATAATAAAGCAAAAAATCTAAATTGTTTTGTTAAGCGTTATTTTTGATCTAGATGGGCAACATAGCTTTATCAGAGATGTGATCCTGTTAATCATGGTTAAGATTGTTCAGCGATCATTGATTAATTAAATCATTCAATAATCATATTTATATCTGCAGTATCGTTTCCGGTTTGCCATGCCATTGGTTATTACATGGGAGGCGTAATTGCCAAGCTTTTCAGATTTTGATTATGCCTAATGGAGGAACCATGCTGAGGAGAGCAAACTATGTAAAACAAGATGGAACAACTAAAGTCTAATCTTTAGTGGCCTGAACTCCGATGATGTACTGCAAAGGTAATCTCTTATTTGCACAGCCTGATTATATATGAACAGACAGTCGGGGGCGGGCTGTCCTACCTCTTCCTATTAAATAGATTTGCAATTTATTTCCCAAGAGGCATTATCAATTTACTAAACTCTATTATTTTTTTCACTGTCCTATTAAATTTGAAATCAGTAGAAACGGAAACTAATGGTAAAGGACTCTCTCATGAGTTAACATTTTGTTGTTTAATTCATTATATACGCATTTCCTTATTTATTCCAGCTTATATGTCAAATGAGCCTGAAAGCAAGGTGAAGGCAAATTACTAATCACTGCCTCCGATTGCTAGTCTTTAGTGCACAGTCTTGGTAGCATATCATTGATGCTTAGTATTTGCTATGAGTGCTCTTGTATTAAAGGGAATTTGTTTTCAGGTTTCAATGCTTTAATCCTTGGCACATTATGTAAGACCCGTATTATTTCCCAATCTCATCCCAACCTGGTCTCGAGATCTGACCATTAACATTCAACACAACTATTTAGCCTTTTCTTGGGATTGTCTGCTCATTTTATGAGAGGGGAAAATCAGATCTAGCTGGCATACATTGCTCAAAAAATATTACTATCAATTACATTATATTTTTAACATTGAATTCAAGAAGTTCACCACCAAATTAGCACAGAAATAAACGCAATATTGAATTTTCTTCAGATGATCATTTTTACCTCTTTTTGGCGACAAACAAACTTTTTCTGTAGAAGATATTCATGTATTAATCTTCAGATGATCAAGTATGTTGTCATTAAAAAGATTCTGACCCTCTTAGCCGACATACTTGACTAGGATAATTATAGATATGTAGATTCCCTTAAGGGTGCGGGGGGGGGGGGGGGTTTAGGCAAAAAAGTGAGATCCATATTGCTTTAGAAGTGACACAAACCAATGGTTGGTGTCTAAGCAGATGCGGGGAATAGTAATTCGTCATTCAAAGATCTGAAGGAATGTGATTGGAGCACTATGTAAAAAAATTTCAATATCTTTTCTAGACGTGCATAAGGTCCGGTTAGGAGGTTGGGGGTTGGCTCTTCATTGAGGTGGTAGAAAATGTCAAGATAAATTAAAACAAATAAAAGTGACAGGTCATAAAAATTAGATGATAAACAGTGATTGGGAAGTAGTATTATGACCAGTATATGGACTACAGTTATCTATAGGTCTGGATATAAGTTTGAGCCTCCTTTTGTATAATGGGCAGGAGATCCAACTAGACCACAATAAAAGTTTATACTGTCTAAATGAGAATCAGATCTTGTTACTTTTTAATGTATGAGCCCTAGTTTTTGTGGATTGTGTATTCTTAAATTCTGTCCTTCTCGATGTTGTCTTCCTTGGCTCATTTCGAGATCTACCGACCGTTTTTGCTTCCGTATCTCTGCAAAAAAAAATTGAATTGCTACATATGATGCGTTCTCTCATGGCTTCTTACTGTACTATCGTAGTCATGATCTTATGTACGGTTTTTATGAACGATCTTATGAAGGTTGAGATTGATGTAAGGAGTGGATGGCAGAGAGAGCAAGTTACAGCTTATGAATTAAAACCAAAGAAAAATTATCAGCAGGTTTTGTGTATTAGAAAAATTAGAACGAGAGCGCAGGGTTGTGCTTAAGAATAAATGGTAAGGGGTGCAAATCTTCTTGAGAATGCACAGTAACATCAGGTTGAGTATTGTAAGCCCCCCCCCCCCCCTAATTGGGACTGGTGCTAAGCCCCTGTCTCCGAACTCTAATACACCGTTACAGTTTTACAATAACACTCAGTGGTGCAATGATCAAAACAGATAAATCCACTTTGTTTCATTCAACAACAACATATAAGACAAAAAAATTTGCATGCGGGAAGAATAAGCTTGTGAATGGGTGTTGGTTGGCAATATTACAATCAATATTATCCCCATCAAAACAAATTTGATATCTTAACGTGCTTTTAAATCATGGTAGCTTCAGTGTCACATCTCCTGTCACCCAACTTAGGGCTCGAGGTGAGAGAATGCTGTAGGGAAACCATATTATTACACCTTTAATACTTCTAAAACAAGGTAAGTGTGGAATTTGTCTGTTGGATTGCAATAACTACTCACAATTGACTGGGAGTAGATTGTAGGGTTATACTTGTTGCTAATGAACTGTCATCTTGTGTCACATAGCTGGCTGAGTTACGTAATCTTGTTGGTGACTCCTGTGGGGTCAGATTAGATCCGGTGATCTTATTGAGCTGCCCTCTTCCACGCTATATTGATAAAGATATGGTACGAAAATGTTCAATGTCTTTCGATACTCCCAGCGCCAACACATTGGTAGGTAAGCATAGACAAACTGGCGTCAAATGGGATCTTTCAGCAAACAGTTTCAGCAATGAGTAGACGTGTCTGGCCGCGATGTCAAAAATTTTCAATGCTTGAAATTATTATAGACTATTGTTCAACCATTGCGGAGTCATCTAATTAAACTTATTCTGATACAAGAATCAGACGTATAGAAATTTTATCTGGAACAAACCTTTGAGAATGATCGAATTTTTCTGGTGCGGGTCTTCCTGAGCTCCAGTATTACTCCAGCATCTTCTGAAGTCAGTGCTTATCTTCTGCCCCGCTTCCGTAATACTGCATGCTTAGCTGTTTCTGTTAAATTTTCTTTACAAGATTTGCGTATACCAAGAGAGCTCATTCTTGCACTGAGAACAAACATAGGTATAGGTTCAAACACATAACAGTCAGTAGATTGGAACTCCATCCCTGCTTGTATTATCACTGTCAAACAATTTCCAGAACACGAATGTACGAGTTAGTGAATGCCTATGGCCGTCGTCATCTATTAAAACACGTTGAGTCAATTTTCTTGAATTAGGTAATGGTTGATGAATCATCACACTTTATGGAACCACTCTCACAACGGCAACAGGATTTATGGTGATGATAGATATTGCCAGGTAGAAATGCAAAGTTTTTTTTGCATCAGAAAGGGTTTCTTCTGATTTCACTTCTGATCTTCTCTTTGATGACAATGCAATTCTGTTTGATCTATCTATACAAAAAGTGAGGGTTAAGCCAAAGGTTTGGTAATATTCATTTGGCCCCAACCCATACAACCATATATCAGTTTTGAAGCCTTAGAAGATAATGGATGCACTACGTAAATTGGAGGTTGTTGTGACAATTCCTATACAACATTAATCATGACATTTGACAAAAATTGAGCCCAATTATAATTAGTCTAGAATTGTCTTCAGGAAATTAAAAAAAATTTAAATTGGTAGACTATCGTTCACTTCGCTAATCACACCTAATAAATCTTAAAACCTGACAAAAGCGCTAACTACAAAGAAGTTGGGACGTCTTTTGCCATGTTAACATCATAAAAAGTAATTCACTTAGCTGAGTTGTCTGCTCATGTCCATTTTTTGAAAACCATCCGGTTTTACGAAAGCAAGTTGTATTCTTGTTGTAATACTACAGTGTTGACCGATGAAAATTTGGGCAAGAGGACAGAACTTTTGATTATTGTTGTGCACGTTATTTAGCAGACATTTCCTTTTAAAATAGATCTGAAACCAGACAGAAACAGCTGACAAGGAGAAAGAATTTTTAACACCGCTGAAACAAATTCGAGGATGGAAATGTATAACATCAAATGACAAGGAAAGGTCAGCTAGCCTTGAATTTTGATCAGTGTGAAAAGTTTACCAACCCTCCTGTTAGTACTTCTCACTTGTACGATATCAGCTTGATTAAAAGGAATAAGTTAGGAAGAGTCAAACAATGGTACCTGTTATGTGTAGAGGTAGAGTGTTGACGCCAAATGTGTGCCATATATCCTCAAATTAACCTTTTCCCAAGTTGGCCAGCAATCTTTGGGAACTTCAGTAAACTATTAGTCTGAAAAAATTGAATTCAATCAGGTATGGAAACTCGAGTTTCAGGCAATCTTGATTACCCTCAGTGGTGGAAATCGGCCTATACGGGCCTATACGGTGTATAGGAAGTTCACATCAATGCCTATACACCTTCAATAAATGGATAGGCACTTATAACCTATCATTTTATTTTATTATGTTTATTATTATGCCTCCTGTCACTTCAGTTAAACATGCTCTTAGATTTAGGCTCAAAAAGTCATAAAGATACACCAGAAACACTGTAATTAGGGCACAAATATAAAAAAACATGGTCGAGAGAAGACAATCACGAATTTTTGTTCCGTGAAATTTTTCATCCTGTAGGGTATGTGGCGCAGGGTTGTTATGAATGACGACTGCTAAATCAATATAGTGCAGAGAACGGTTAATGAATGAATTTATCTTCTATTGTACAATGTCTCTAGACAATGAAAATATATTTACTTTCATCTTATTTAAAAAAGTAAGTAAAAAGTATTTGCAAGTGGTAGCTTATTGGGCTGGTTTTGTAGAGCACCAGGAATATATGCCTCATAGATGAACAGGGGAATAATTTCTAACCCTATAGTGGGCATGCTAATTAGCGCCATCAACCCAGCCCCCAGCATCCTCGGGTGTATACCTCTTATGTGTACTTTTCTTCTGACTGACTCATGGAAAGACATGTGACAGCATGGAGAGACATGCTGACAAGCTGGAAAGGCAGCTTAAAACTCACTACAAGGGGTCCCAGCAATGGGCCATATAAGGCCAACAACGCTAACATGTACGCTGGGTTGCATAGGGTGGCAATGGTGGAGTGGAATGAGCTATGGGACGCGAGAACACAACTCTGAGTAGCGAATAGCGGGCATGCTAATTAGCGCCATCAACCCATTCTTTATTGGGTATGATGAGACGGTGCAATCGGTTAGGGCACTTGCTATTCGCTGCCAGGCGATTGGTGCCGCAAGAGTCATGGGGAAACGTTCAAGGTTGATTGTTCCAGCCCCCAGCACCCTCCGATGAATACTTCTTCCGTAAATTTAACCAAGAAGTGGTAAAACTAAAAGTCTTGCGATATCAACTGAGAGCTAGCTGTCAGACTGTATAATCGTTTGGTCTTTTGGTAGTGTTCAAGTCCCTTACTGACATAGAAATAAATTCGGGAAGTAAGTGTATACTGTTGTTATAGTGTTACACTGGTATCGCTACACAACCGCATACAGAGTTGATATGCATGATGCGTTATAGGATGACATTTTTTTAAGGATACATTGTCACTGAGTTGGTTGAAAATTCTCCGCCTAACAAGAAAACGAGATTCTATCGCACACGCTGCACTGAGTTGAGTGTCTTTTAGTCAGTTAGCCGAATCTCTCTGAAGAAGCAATCAAATGGAGATTCAAACCTCCAAAAACATGAACAAACCCATTTTATATTATGACTGTGGCTGCATACTATGTCCCTTGTGAGAGACTTCAGGAAAATATGTCAATCAAGGTATGAGGTGCTGACAAACTCTCTCCAGCTCACTAGCATCGCAGAACACAGAACATTAGTAATATATTGTATGGCTTATACATGGGGAATACGTCGTCTAGTAATGCAGCATACTAAAATACCAACTGTCATCTACTTTTCTAGGAAGAAAGAAGAAGAAAGAAAGCACTGCTTGAAAGATCAGGTTTATTAATATACAAAACAACAGTTGGTGGATTAATAATGACTCTATTACTATACTGTTACTAAATACCTTGCCATTCATTAACAGAAAACTTACCCCTTTCAATAAGACCATTAATATTTTCCGTCTTGACTAGTAATCATTCAGCGTTTACTAAACCCAATAGTATAGATATCAGTTTCAGAATGAGCGAATGATGACAATGTATGTCTGCTTATCGGTTGTCATATAATTTAACCACATTGTTGATATACTTAAAGCTTATCAGCAGGTACTCAACATTTGAAGTAACAACCCGAAGCTAAAATTAGACATTCACTTATAAGGTTATGACGCACAGTCCAGCCGTAAACTAAAAAAAGCCACATACTTTTTCAGTCCTATTGGGTAACCGGATTTTGTTTAGACACTCGCATATCTGATTTCTAAACTGCCAATGTGTCAAAAAACTTAGAAAGTATGCTATTTCAGCTGACGAGGATCTACGAGAACACAGTTCTCACTGGATTATGTGCAACAAACTGTGTGAATATGTCTCTTTTTGAACAATGAATCAATCATACAGATCATTTCAGAGCTATATTTCTGCATAAATGTTATGCTCACCATGCATTTGAATATTAACTTGATTATAGTTATTGCAAAAGATTTCCTTGTGGGCTGCACCCTTTTTAGGCTTGTTGGTGAGCACAACTCCCAAAATATGAAAATCGAAACATAGTTTTTGATGTGATCAGGAGATATATTGTATAAAAATAACCAAACAAACATTGAGAGTTCGTGGTTCGGTTTTTCTTACCTACCCCATTCGGTACATGGGATTAGCATGCATGCATTGATATGCAATTCTTCTTGTGAAGCCAGATAGAGTTTTGACTCGCAACGAATGTATAAGGTGGCGTGAATGAACGGATAGCGCGCTTGCAAACAATGACTTCAGTGGACATTAACGCAGGAGGCCCGGGTTTTAATCCCGGCCACGGCTGATGTCTTTTTCATCGTGGAAATTATAAGCATTCAACATCAGAAATGGACCACTAATTCGAAGCATGGAACCATAGTGGTTGCAACCCTTCAGTGAGTGCTTATCACACTGATACTGAAACATATTGTTATCAGAAGATTGTGATCAGTGACTGCTTTAGTATTTGCTAATCGATTATCTAAAATCAATACTTTAGATTGTATATACAATGGTACAGGAATTCACCTCAGTATCAGTTATCAAACACGCCTACTTACTGTGACTGTAACTGACATTATTTATCATTGAGGTTGAAGGGGAATCCCCCTCATTTATCAATTGACTGTAATGTGTTGGCATTCTTTAAGAAGTCAGTTTCAGTTTGTATCACAAGTAAGGAAGCTGGTTGTATTAAAAACTTAGAGAGCTGAATAAGGGCAAGGCTTTGCTGAAATTTCATCCATACTACCTCAGTGGAACTGTGTAAGTAAGTGTGTGCATAGAATATAAGAGCATATGATTGTCTGGACAATAACCAAGTGCTTTGTTTCAGTTGTATTGCATGTGATTTGACACAGCCTACTTACTGTGACTGTAACTGACATTATTTATCATTGAGGTTGAAGGGGAATCCCCCTCATTTATCAATTGACTGTAATGTGTTGGCATTCTTTAAGAAGTCAGTTTCAGTTTGTATCACAAGTAAGGAAGCTGGTTGTATTGAAAACTTAGAGAGCTGAATAAGGGCAAGGCTTTGCTGAAATTTCAACCATACTACCTCAGTGGAACTGTGTAAGTAAGTGTGTGCATAGAATATAAGAGCATTTATGATTGTCTGGACAATAACCAAGTGCTTTGTTTCAGTTGTATTGCATGTGATTTGACACAGCCTACTTACTGTGACTGTAACTGACATTATTTATCATTGAGGTTGAAGGGGAATCCCCCTCATTTATCAATTGACTGTAACGTGTTGGCATTCTTTAAGAAGTCAGTTTCAGTTTGTTTCACAAGTAAGGAAGCTGGTTGTATTGAAAACTTAGAGAGCTGAATAAGGGCAAGGCTTTGCTGAAATTTCATTCATACTACCTCAGTGGAACTGTGTAAGTAAGTGTGTGCATAGAATATAAGAGCATATGATTGTCTGGTCATTAACCAAGTGCTTTGTTTCAGTTGTATTGCATGTGATTTGACACAGCAACAACTACTGGTGATTCAGCTTAATTATAAGTATTCTGTTTGAAATGGACCAAGCTGGGAATTTCATGCGAATACACAAATCACAATGGCTGCACATGGATTCAGCCTTGACCATGAAGGCTCTTGATACCTGCCCCTTGACTCAAATGTTCTTACAGATTAACGTCAGCTAGGATCATGGCTGCCTCACTCACAGAAGACTCACAACATCTTGTTACATGCGGTAACTGTTTGGAGGAGGAAGGGTACATTCTCAACCCCGTGCTTCTACCTTGTTCACACTGTTGCTGTGAGACTTGCCTGAGGAATCAGCTTAAAAAGTCTGACGTAGTAAAGTGCAGAGTTTGCGAGTAAGTATGTTCTATACCACAGGTCCTCTGTTTAGAAAAATGGTAGGCGAGGCAAAACTCCGAGGCGAGTTCGAAGCCCTACCAGGAGGGGTGCTGAACGTTCTTCCCCAAGCAATTTTAGCTTTTAGCCAAACTCAGCCCGAGCATAACTCAGCCCGAGCAAAACTTAGCCCGAACTGTCTCTAACACTAACAACTGTTGCAAAATTAAATTTTCCCATAATATGAGTGAAAACACAGAATAGGAAACTGCTCTCAGGTCTCTACTTCTGAGTCTTATTGTCTAGGCTGTCATTTTTGCTATATATTTCCAGTGAAAAATCTGCAGTTTCTGTGGAAAGTTTGCCTTCTGCTTTGGAGAATATCCCTCCGATATTCTGTGATACCTGCACAAAAAAGGGGAAACATAGAATGACGTCTAAAGTATTCTGAATTCAGTGTGACAGGAAGTTCTGTTCTTTACATCAAGAGGTAAAGTGTGCTGGCTTTGCTTCCACAGAGAAATGAAGGTGCTGTGCCACTGCAATCTGAAATAAATTGCTCGCTCAAAATAAACTGAAAAGAGACGTCTTCTTATCTTTTTCTACCTCCTCAAAAGTTGAAGAAACAGTTCAAGCTGTATTGTGTAAACCAGTGTCCCATCTCCTACTAACTATATGCGAAATTTACGCAATGATTCAGGTTATTCTTCTATTACAGACCCATATGGACCTCAATGAACACCACAGCGTATTGGCGATCAAAGAATACCTTGAATCTACAGTAGGTGCAGAGCAGAGGTTTTGTGACACACATAAGAGCCAACCCATTGTGCTTGGCTGTTCAGACTGCTGGAGATTTTATTGTTTACACTGTATGTCATCTGCCGATATCTGTGTTGATGGTGAGTTGCAACAAATGTTGATGTTGGTTGCGATCACAGGCTAATTCTATCATCCCCCACATTCCAAAACATTGGCAGAGAAATAGGTCCAGACAGCAATGTCTTCGCCAATTTGGGCCAATTTGACTTGGGTGCACATGAAGATCCGGAAATCAGTGGACTGCAGCTAAATTGAAATCAATGACCATCAACATTTCGATTATGAAGACAAAAAACTGAACCATCTTCTACTGCTCTGAAAACTGTTCTTCTACCACCGTGATAGAAAGTGAAACTTCTAGCCTGAATTCTGAATAGTAATTAGCCACCTCTTAGAGCAAGACATCCTGTTCATTGATATACTTTGTTAAGTAACAGCTCAAACATGCCCTCCTGCGAGATGCCCACATGGCACAGTTTGGGCACACGCCAAACTGAAACGTGACTTGTGTACAGGAGCCATGGGTTGATTGATAATTCCAGCCCTCGGTACCTTATGGTGTTAAATTTTTCATCATGACTCTGTTTATCAAAAGCGGAAATTTGACAAAACTTTTATTTTATTAGGCAAACACCACAAATTTATGTCGCTCTCAGAGTTGTCACATGAAGTGAAATCCAAATTTGAGCCAGAGCAGTTGGAAGCGGAAAAAGTGATTGATGAATGGTCTGCAGTAGTGAAAGAAGCAACAATACTCCTCTCAACCTGGGATAATGAGACAGAGGAAGGGGAAACACTGATTGATGAAACAGAAGAGAAACAGGTGAAATGTCTGAATCATCAAAGTATATGGATATGTTGTCATCAGACTGATTTCTGTGCAATGTTCCGTTTCAGTGCGTCAACACTGGAATTTGTTGTTTGGGTAAACATTATAATTTAAGTATATGGAGATACTTTGATAAGGCCAGCTTTATCTGCATGATGGACAAGTTGTTTGGTAAGCAGTAAAATCATGAGGCAATTTTTAAATGTAAGTTAGGAATATAATAGCACAGTGAGAATTAATTTTTCAGCATGATGCCATTAGGGAGAAGTATGCCAAGCTGAAAACAGAATATCAGGGGAAAAGAATATCAGCAAAAGAAAAGCTTGAAAACTATCTGGAGAAAGATGCAGGAGCAAAAGTGAAGGAACTTCATCAGAAGCTGAAAGAGTTTCGCTCTGAAGTGTCTAACAAACATTGTGTGAGTACAATAGACAACCCTACAATACTTCAACTACTACTCAAATCTAAATTTATAGATGCACCTCCCCATACTGGTATCATTTGCAGGTATCAGTCTTATTAAGAGCATTATGACATACATTTACCTATTAGCTATGCAGAAAAGAAAACTTTTCCAACCTTTCTCAACCACAAAAGTTGTCCCATCTCTACGTTTATTCAATATAGAAAAATACAGGATATCCTCATATTTCAGAGCAGCCTCCCCCCCCCCCTGTAATAGGTCAATATATGTGAATAAAATGATTATTAGCATGACATTCACCATGTTTTTTTGCATCGGCAAGTCTTACAAACCAAAAAGTGGTAATATGGCACTAAGACCAAGAAAATCATTTTTGATTGTCTCAAAATTTGGTCATTTATTTTAAAATGAGTAGCAAATGCAGCACCATTACAGCTTGCCATATACCTTGTAGGTGGATTTGGTGAAGAAAAAAACCGAGGTGATGGCGCACATTTGCGATGCTGTGAATATCAATTTCCCCGTGCTTGTCATTGATGAACGACAAAAACCGCAAGTCAAAGGTAATTAGACATCACTCATAATATTGATAGAGTTTGGAAATTCTAAATACTAGAAACTAAGAGTAAAGGTAGCAGAGAGCCATGCTTTTTTTCAACAGGGATATAACTGACACACATTTTTTGTGTCTCGATCTATTTCACTTTGCTATTGTAAATGAAAACTATTGTGATTTTTCTCCTCAAGCTACTTCAAATAGTAAAGACTCCCAATTAATTTGACCTACTAGAATAAGAAAGTAATAATTATCAATCTATAAATCACACGCGCTGGAATAATACCTCATTATCAATTTATGGGCTTGAAAAAAGTTCATTTATATATTAGGTAAGGTCAAGCTGCACAGAGCTAACCGCCACCTGTATAAATAATGTATAGTAAACTTTTACAATGTCAAGCAAACCTGCCTCCATTTGGAGTTGCTCCCCCTGAACAATTTATAATCAGCAGGCAATAAATAATTAACGCGGAACATGTAGGACCAATACTGGCAACAGATTTACAACCCTGCTGTGTGAGATTGACTTGATCATTTTTATTGTCTGCATATGGAACACTAGTTCTTATCAACATGTGCTAAACCAACGTTGCATTGCGATCAGATGCAGCTGCCCTCACTAGCAAATTATGCTTCAAGTTGAATAATACAATATGTTTAATATAAACTCCTTTTCCAGAGACAAGAAATGATGATATAGACATCGAACTTGCTGCAGAGGCGAAACTGGTCATTGGAGCAAGCTTAATGGGGAACCGCAAACCTCCGACTAAAATGAAATTCATCCGGTCGATGGACGTAGGTAGTTACTGTAACACTGTATGCAGCTACAAAGGTTATGTGTATGTTGGACTGTCAGACTACTCCATAAACAGGTTCAATGAGCAAGGTGGTGTGACGGACAAATTTATAACATTTCAAAATGTAGTAATTACCGTCAGGGCTCATCAGGAAAGGCTTTACACGCTCGTCTATGGACGGCCATACCAGATCTTTGTTCATGATCTCAAAGGGCAGCTGATTACCTCATGGAACCACCCTGATACCAACTATGCATACTGCGGAAACAAACTCGCTTTCGTAAACAATCAGCTTCTTGTGCCTGATTCAACCAACCAGAGGATCACTGCCTACAATCTGGGTGGCAGAGTTCTAAGACAAATTCCTTGTCCTCAAATACCTAAATCACAATATGTCTCGATGTGTATATTTGATGAAGATACTGTAATCATGACGACCAGTAGCCCAAATAATGTCATCAAATTTAACATAAAGTCTGAAACCGTAATGTGGACCAAAACAATAGAGGGAAGACCATTCTCCGTAGCTGCCTATGGCTCTGTTGTGCTTGTCAGCGGCGATAGCTTCTACTTCAGTAAAAGAGGCGTGTGGATCAAGGTGCTAAACTGTCAAACGGGTAGGATATTAAACATTCTATATTTTTATATGCAAGATTTAAGGTAAGGTAACACAATCGTGCAGATTTCAGCTAATTTTTGCAAATGAAGTTTTGTCCTAATATGAACCTGCTGCACAGGAATGTCCTCTCTCCTAACTTCATATTTACAATTTCAGGGTTTAAGCCTTCTCAGCCTATCTAAACCATTATTAATGATATGAAAATTATTTAAAATAATTATACAGAGATGTCTCTTTTTTGTTCATGATTATACCAACCAGAGATTCAGCATCTGGATTGCTTAGGCTCCACATTCAACCATTTCCTAATAATTGTTTGATATTATGCTCCTTGAGTGCCTGCATCCTTTCTCTCTCATGCTTCAGATCAAAAATCAATGAAAAACTTTGCATTTTTATCACATCCATCTCGTTAACAAAATCGGTTGGCATAGATATAGCCTTGACAATTCAATCCAATCAGATGGAATTTCGTAAAAGTTTATACCATTCGGTTTCCTTCAACATGAGAGTAAAACCATCAACCCACAAAATTGCGAGAATCCCATTTTGCACAAAAGACTCCGTGAAAGTTTTCTCTGAATTGTGATAAAACAACCACAACCACATAAGTCTTGACTTCTTACCATGATTGTCAAATGATTGTTTAGGTGAGCAGATGGCAGAATTTACCGACCGTGAAGGAGATCAGACATACTTCTCTGATCTATTTGTGGAGGGTAACAGGCTGATGATACCTCACTACAAAGCCCAATCTATTCTATGTTATGATTTACTACATGACTAAGCGACTGGGGAACAGCAACGCCCTAACAGTGATGCGTTCGGTGAATGTTGAAATTAAATGCTAATGTGGAATGTGAGACAGAGCAGCATCGGCTAAAGACACTTTACTTTTCGGTCAGCAATGATATTAAATAACGAAAACTTCACCCATGTCCAGCTACAGTCACTAACAGTCACTAACTGAACAAATTCATTTTTTACAGATCCCAATTTTAATTCTATGATACCACTGTTAGTTTTATGATATCACTGTCAGTAATTGTCCTACGATGAAATCACATGGTAAATACTTAACAATAACTTACTTTTATTATAAAACCAAAGAAAAATGGATTAACGCTACTTTTCTATAATCATTTTTCATCAAAATAAATTTCTATGATAACATTATAGCCTCCCCAGATAATCTCAATAACAAGACTGACTTACAATGATGTTATAATTCAGCAACAAAAAAAAGGGAAATGGGAAAAATCGTACAGCAACACCGGCCAATGAAAACTCGACAAACTTTTATCATTGCAAATCGACATCGCTGTAATTTTGAATATCATCACAATCATATAGACGGGGAAAAAATGGCCGACGTGGATATCACACCTCAATCAAGCAGTGAAAATATAGAGACCATATCAAGACGACCTTGAGAATTCGCAGAGTTTAATGCGCAGTGCATTCAAAGTCATTATTTACAATATAATATGTATATCTAAACATCACAAGGGTCTCAGCCAGCTAAGCCCATACTATTCTAAGAAATTAAATCTTCCATTTCCTTCGATTCAATAAATACCAGGTAGGAAAACCCAAAAGACAGTACTTTCAAAAATCAATGTATTTTCCTCCGCCATGACAAAATCAGTTTGCAGAAAATGACAATCTGTACAACTTGATTTTATGATCACATTTCACTGTTGGCACTGTACATTATAAGGGAAGCTGAGGAGAGGTTTTCCCATCATACATTTCCATATGAACGCAGAGTTTTCTCCCATTTTTTAACACAGCAACAAGCCTGATAGCCTTAGTTCACTCATTGACAAAGCCTCAATGCACAGTGCCTGTTGAGCGCGTCTCATACAAAAAGTTGCTGATAAACATAGCTTTCCTCTGCTCTAGTAGTTGCTTGTCTGATTTGGTGTGCATTTTGTCGCTGTTTGTTCGAATAATCATCGAGCCAAATACATTGCCTACAAAAAAACCGAGATACAATAAAAAAAGTATGTCACAAAACCAACAGTAACAGTGAACTATTCAGATAATCAAAAATATGACATGTCCAAGTCAGTTATCAAATATTTGCAATTGTTTTTTGTGCATATCAGAAGGGCACATGACACTGTGATGACATCATAGGTCACATCACCAGTCTTGTGATGTCATAATCGCTGTAAAATCTTGTAGCCCAAGTACCAATACTTTGTAGAGTAAAAGGATTGTTTATGTTGCCCATTGGGTTACCATATATGCTGAGCCTTTTTTAAGACAAACAATAAGTTGTGTTATGGAATGATTCTTTTTAGAAGGATAGCATACGTACCTAAGGTTGTTGCATCTAGATTGTTTTTATGAGAGTTGGCGAGAAGTTCTAACATGAATTCTATAAGATAGTGAAAAACAGCTTTGTGCGTTGGGGGTAGTCTGTTCACTAACTAAAATAAAAAAAATAACACATACTATAACCATGAGTAGCTGAATACATATGATGGATGCAAGAAATATTTAAAGACTATCCAAAGACAGTTATAGTCAGGCAGTTACTTATGATAAAGTTCTTTAAGTAACTGCCTGACTATAACATGCATTGGTCATTGGGCTTCATGATAACTTTATCACACTCAAATCAGTCAAAATACTTGCAAAATGTTTTTTTGGTTACGCCAGCCTATAAATGACCTAAATCCTCTTGTTTCACCAACAAAAAAAGAAGCTCTTCAAAGTAGCTTTTAGCCCATCACCAATGCAAAATTATTAATTGCCACCATTAAAATAAACCTATAATATATAAACTCCCATGATAATCTTAACTCTTCATTTGCCTATGACATCAGAAAATAAACTGTTTTAGCAATCACTGTTAGCGCTACACTTCCAAAGATTCCAATTAAATTAAAAAAAGGCATATAAATTGAACATATACTATGTATAACAAAAATAGGCATTCTGAGACACCATTTTTTTGTTGCAAATCAAACACTGCAGATGAAAAACGTACCTCCTCGCAGGCGAGTCTGTCTGAAGCCTGAGATAGAGCATCGTCATACATAGAGTAAGGTATGACTGGCTCGCGTAATGAGTCCAGGTAAATAAGTAAAGCCTCTGATAGAGAGTGTATAGATCCAGCTGAGAGATGGATACAGTCAAGGATACACAAAGATATACATCATCGGTCAGAGTATCCCATAATGCAATACTTTGGAATTCCCATTAAAATCAAGGGAGACTACTCTGTCATGATCTACCAGAGATTATAAAGCTAATGTAACTTTTTTTGAATGATGTTAACAGGCTCGATGACAATTTTGACTTCTAGTTTGGCTTGATATTGCAAATGGAACAATAACCTCTTGATTTCTCGAACCAAGTAAAAGCTAACAAGTCAGACTATGTAACAGGATGATGCTGACGGTATTAAAGAATGATTCAATCAAGCAATCAATCAATAACTCAATCATTCACTCGGTTTGTCAGTCAGTCAGGCTGTCAGTCAGTCACTCAATCGATCGATCAGTCAATCAATCAATCACTCAGTCAGTCAAGCAATTAATCAATCATTCAATCAATAACTCAATCAATAACTCAATCAATCACTCAGTCAGTTAATCAGGCTGTATAAAAGGATACGCAGTTGAGCAGATAGAGACGTATCTAGAGATTCGCGTATAGAAACTATTTCCTGGTGTAATCCACGCTGCTGAAATAAATCCTCCTACAGAAAAATACAAAGTCGTTACAAAATATCTACTGCCGTATTACCTCATTTATCAGTGACAACATTATTGTCAACAAAAGTGACTCTTATGTCAATATATTATACGACATATTATGTATTCGCTCGCTGCTTATATATTTAAGAGACATGTTTACATTTTTGTTGCACAGTGTGACCTGAAAATATGCACAGAGTATAAGGACAACGTAAATCTATCTAAAAGATGCACAATATGGGGGGGGGGGAATCTTAATATTGTCATGCTTATTGCGACAGTGAACAAAGTAGATGGACAAGTTTATCAGGATGTTCTATTTGAAAAACAAATTTCCTTGCAAACTTTTTAGTTTCGCTTGATTGCTGTTCCCCTTATTGGTATAACGCAGGCAAGTGACCTAGGTGGACAAATTGGAGCAGAGTAAACAAACACAGAAAATGTTTATAGAACATCGAATCCGCTACACTGGGAATGATTGTGGATATATAAGAAGTATAGTAAGCTGTAACAGACTGAAAAAAAGTACAATTTCTGAGAATCTGGATATCGCCATAAATCATAGGTATGATGCATGTTAATTATGACGGTGTAAAAAGCAGATGGTGAAGTTATTCAGGGTGGTTCTATTTGAAAAACAAATTTTTGTTTCTCTCTTTTCTGTTCCCTTTATTGATAAAATGCAGGCAAAGGACCTAGGTTGACAAATTGGAACAGTGTAAAGGAAGACAAAAATCTTTAAAGAACATGGAATCCGCTACACTGGGAATGATCTATTCCCAATTAAATTTAGACAATAAACCACCAGATGAGGTTTTGAATTGACTGGTAAACGTGTGATGAACACTCACCACTGATTTTCCTTTTTTACTAATATTATCTAGTAAGAAGTATAATTCTTTAGGTATCGGCATAGATGCTTTCCCTGGTTCTGTTACTTGCAGCCCTTTTTCCTGTTGAGAAAAAAATAAGAAGGTGAATATAAGGATAAAATATTATGCTTAGTAGATCTTTTGCTTTGTTTGTTGCAGTTTGAGATTGATAGTTAGGAGCTGCTCCCTACTATCTAAGGACTGCAACTCCCAAGTATACAATACATGGTTGCGTACCACCTTAATCATTTGCTCATTGATGATAGTGGGGCTTCTGAAATCAATCACTTTTTTCCCTTTCTGAGCAAAACGGGTGCAAGTGTTTTGTTAAACATACTGTTTCATTGACAGATTTATAATCATCCCACATATATTAATCATAAAATGGTATAGTTCATATTATAATATGAACTATACCATATTATTATATGTTTTAGTTTATATTACAACATGGTATAGTTTATCTCATAATATGTTATAGTTTATAATATGATATGTAGTAATACAAACTATATACATACCAGTTGGTGTATTTTCTCTCGAGGTGTATCCCTGATAGGTGTAGGTAAATGTGTCAGTGCTTCTAATGAACATCCGAAGCAGCTTAGAGTATAACTACCCAACACTGTCAAAAAGAAATCCTTTCCGCCTTCTAAGTGAAGCACTAGAATGTCTTCTAATTTATCTTCTCCCGAGTTGAGGGTTGAAGCCGTCTTGTCGTTAACATAGACTTCTAAATCTAATGTGGCAGTATCACCTGTAACAAACAGCGAGAATGTCAGTCCATGGGTTAAATTTCTCCGAGTTCTGTCTCCGTCCAAAGACTTAGAAATAAACGTGCAGCCGCCATATTCTGAGCCAACTTGCTCTCAGTTTGTACACAGGTCGGAGCACACCTGGGGCGTCAATTGAGCCAGAAGTCAATAGATTGCAGCAGGATTCGAACCAAAGACTTCCAACGCTTGCGTATTAGAGGGCAGGCGCCCTAACCATTATAGCATCATGAGTTTAAGTTGTTTCTTATAATTATGGTGAGTATAGGCGAATATAGCAAAGGAGAAAGAAGAGACTGCACACTCAACATTGTGATAGAGAAATCAAAAGCTTATGGTGTAATCTTATTTATCAAGCCTGCTTGCATTTTGAGTTGCTCCCACACGGGCAATTGGTGCATCCGTAGAGTTGGAGCAAGCAAAAAGTAGGAAAATTAGATCAATTTTGTACCATATGAAGCTAATGTCTTGGCTCCAATTGGTTGAGTATGTGGAAAGCCAATGCCAGATCAGACTGTTCTTTCCTGAAAGTTACTATTGGGACATAGTGAAAGTCAAACTGAATACAGTTTCACTTTCACTATAAATCTCAATAGGTATTTCCATCTGTCCTGGCATTGGCTCTCCCTCCAGCCCACCAGCCAATCAGATCAGTGCCCACACATTGGCTAACCAATCGGAATGCAGAAGTGTACCGTAGGTAAACTTACCAGGTAATATACAGTCCCGGTACGGTCTGATACTGAGCCAGTCTTTACTGTAGTGAGTCTCATGTAATTTTGGTATAAATGAGAAATCTGCGGGAACTTGTCCAGTATTGGTAATCTCTAATGTAAGTCTGCTGCTCTCCATAAATCTCACCTCACCAAAATCCAACTGCAATATAAAGTTGATACATCGACTAAACACACAAATAATTTTATGTAGCCTGTCTTGACAAGCTTTAGTGTGGGGGGATGGGAACACCCAATAAAGCTTGGCAAGACAGGCTAAACGATATGGTGAGTTGTTGTGTAGGCCTACACCAAAAAAGCAAATCTTCTTGCATCACTTATTTATTGATGATATGGCTGACAGCTGATCACCACAACGGATCATCATAGACTCTGAGATATGAAATGCTACTAGAAAATTTCCCAACAACATCAGCATTGTCAAAAACGCATAATGCTATCTTACTGAAATTATTTTTTGGTGCCATTGTGACAAAGACAGCAGTTGAGAGAATATCAATTTTTTAGAGTAATAGAAATCATATTCTTATAGTTTATGTGCAGTCACATCAACGTTATTCATCCCAAAAACGCCACTACCATCAATCTGTGAAAAAGTTTGAGTTGCCAATCTAAAGTGTTTCTATAGCATCTCGTAACACCTCGAAACAGATTGTATCATTTGAAAATACAACAATAATTTGTAGTGCCAAGGATAACACAGAGGCTTGGTTACCCATAAGGATGCTAATAATTCTCACCCTTTAGGTTATCATAGATACTAACCATATCCAATAATATAGACACTAACCCTAAAAAATAACAAAATTACTTACCTATGAGGATAACATTGTCACTTACCTCTAATTTGTTGAGTTTGACTTGAGGTAGATACTCATTCTCTAGCTTGTCTAAGTGCTTCATCACGTCTTCATACACTGACTTATAGCTGTCGTTATTTATCACCTTCACCTAAGGGAAACAAATTGAAGTCTGAAGGCACACAATTTATCTTAAATGGTAAAGAAGCTTTTCCCTGAAGCCTGCAAAACCTTTCTAAAATGTTTACAGCTAGGATGCGCAAAATGTTGAACCCTGCGAGAATGTTTAATGCTGGAAATCCTACATAAGAATGATTACTATCAAAGATCTGTTCTTTGCAAGCAGGAGAGAGCACCTTATCACAGACGACTGTCTGAAGAGAGCACCTGCTGCCACAATAAGACTCTATGACTGCCTGCCAAACACTGTCAGTTTAACAGGTGCTCCGACAGACTGACAGGTGCTCCAACCTCACAACACTTCAAGCGTGTCACAGCTGGTGTGTTGATCGTGGTAACAGCAATACAACAGTGGTCTCATTCAACTTCCCTGATGAGTTTCCCATTTCTAATCTTTGTCTATATACACATTTCATTAGTTGATAACGATCTATGAGATCATAGAATTATATGCAGCGATTGGCTTATTGCAAAGTCTTAGTACTAGTAAAAGTGTACAAGATAATACTAAGTTATAGATTGATAAAGATATTAGTCCTATGTGACTTCCTTGTCTTGACCAACTAGTACTCAAGCTAGCCTGTCTTGACAAGCTTGTTACGACAGGGTAAACTAAAGCATGCTTAGTCATCAATGTGACTCAAGTCTTACCACAGAGATTATGGCTTGGCAACAATAATACTATGACTTCAGAGTCAACTATATTATAACAAATTTTAATTAAATTACTGTCGAATTGCATCTAATACCATCCGGTATTTGCTGTGAATTGCAAACATACTTGAATTTTGAAAAAAAAAATACTTGAATTTTGAGGAAATAAATGTGAATTTTTAGAAATGAATAAATAATTTGGTACGCTTGCTGCTGCCACCTACCTTAATATCAAAAGTATGGCTGACAGGTTTGTGGTCTGACAGTAGTAGGCCCATATGTGAGTCGTACTTGAGTGGTTCTATATCAGCTCCACGATGTAATATCCTGTCTGTCCATGCCGGACATCTCATCTTCTCGCTGTGAATACGAGACCACAAAAATCGTCAATATTTAAATCTATTTTGTTTCCGTTCACCAGGGTTGCTGAATAGTAATGTGTATATATATATATAATATATAAAGTGAGGTTGCCTGAACAATTTTTCTTTTTGATTTGATTTTCATTTGTTGAGATAAAACAAGCAAACTGAACATTGATTAGGTATAGTACGGTTTAGCTAGTTTGGCCATGAATTTCACTTCCATGGCTGTGCAAAATAGCGAATTTTATACGATGGAGTCAGCAGCTAGAAGGGAACAACTCCAATTAAGGTCAAATCACATCAAACTTAAGTGCTCTGTGCTAGTGAAAATTCAGAGGCATACATTTGTCTCTGCAGCATAGGGCCTGGTATAGACTGAGTGAGAAGGCATAGCCACCATTCCTATCTTGCAGAAAATTAATCTTAGGCACAAGACTATCCTACAGAATGGGATTTAGGAATTGAGTATAGGGTAACCAGTAAGACTAACTCACCTTGTATCATACTCATTAGTGCCGACGTCATACTTATAGGAGGGAGGGAAAGTTATCTGTGATTCTTTGTATCCTTCGAATGAGTTATTAGCCTCCCTCTCGCCTATCAGCTGTAGAAATATATGACATGCAGGCATGGTTAGAAAGCAAAATTTTGGTCTTAAGGTTGAAAAAAACAGCATGAACATTCTCGAATTAGTAAATTAGCTTACTTCTTAACGATTGCTCATCTATATCTGAATGCTCTAGATAAGCAATTGATGAGACTAAAAACGATGAAGCTCCACATCGATTTCAAACACATAACTTGTCCAGTTTTTCCTGTGTGAAATATGAAATATTAATATACCTGATCTCTTTGTAGCAGTGGAGTCCAGTTTTTATCTATAATCAGATGTTTTACTTTTTCTATTGGTATATCTGTTATCCTGTAGTTCAAATCTCCCAACCAGAATATCAAACTACAATAAAACAAATCAACGCTATGTAATACATGTTTCCTACAATAAGCACTAGAAACTGGATTATCTGCAAGTTTCCTAGCCTACTTTTTACACAAAGAAACTCAACACTTGGCAATCTTTTATTTATCAATTTCTCAACTGAAGTTGTGTCCTCGTGGAACAAGGAAAGACAACTGACAATCCCAACACGTTGCAAGAAGCATAAATCTGCTATCCTTATTATCACTGACATGCCATGAAAGGGATTAAAAGAGTTTCACCTTTGTCATATATGCCAAAGCGTTGGAAGGGTCATATATTACTGGTGAGACATTTTTTCACAAGATTGAAATTGACAAGGGATTAAAGGATTCAAAGGGTTTCACTTTTGCTATATAGCGATATAGGGGACATATATTCCTTCCTGGTGAAACTTTTCCAAAACATTTAAAACAACACATTCACATCTTACTCATGACTAGCTATGGTGAGGTTGTTAGAGTTGACATCAATGAATTGTCCGCTGAACGCCATCCTGTCCTTAATATCTCGGTAATCCTGATTACGTCGCTCCTTCTGCTCCATATGAGCGGCTAAATGTGACGTGATAAAACATACTGAAGTGTTGTGTACCTCCAGGCGTATCGCGACCCCACCTTTGTTGCCCTGAAACAGCAAAAACAACCTTGAACTTAACAAAAGGTGTGCTATTTTTAGCATCTTTAGATTTGAAACAACTATTTGTATAAAATAAATAATATTGGCAGTTTAGTGCATCAATCAATTCACCGGTAACTTGTGATTTCATTCTTCCTTTATCGTTTTTGTGGAAATTCAGGATGTAAGAATGAGAGATGGTCTTTGGTTCAGGGTAAAGTGGAGTCAGGTAGATTGAGCTGAAATTTCCCAGGGACAACCAGTATGTGGAAGGAAGGGATTCCAAGGGTGTGAGAAAATATCTGCCGTCCTCATTCATTGCCAGATGCAAAACTTAAAAGGAGATATCATAAAATGAAATCTTGAGCAATGTTTCAGAGTTATGTTATCACAGCAAAAATAGGTCAGATTTAGTTTTCCAAATAGTTTTATCACAACAACTCAACACTTGTTAAAATCATAGAGGGTGCTTAGATCAGTGTAACATACTTCTACTGAGTGCAACAGAACAATGCAGCACACTACAATCCAAAGTGACGCAAACAAGTCAAGGATACCACACTGCATAGCCGACTAATTGTCAAACACAACCAGAAGACAAGTCTTCCATTCTAACAACATTTTGCTTAAAAACCAAAGATGCGCTCAAACTTAGTAGGTAATTTAGATCTCTTAAGTAATTTTGTTCAACAATACTCTTCTACTTTTGAGCCTTTTTATACTGTGATCATTGTTTTGTGTTGCCTCTAAAGTCTAGTCTCAATTTTCATGTGAACACGACTCAGTGGATTTCAACAGAGTTCTGACCTTATCTCTATGGTTCTGACAAGTAAACAATAAAAGCACGACAGCTTGAAACATGCTAGAAGACAAAACAATGAAAGTCTTTGAACTGATTGGCAGCTCCGAGGTTGCGAAGAGGTCACAAAACCACAGGTTTGGCAGAGATTAATTTGATAACCAGTGCTACACCAAATTTAAACATAACTCATATCGAACTACTGAGACACATACTACAATCAATTAAACCATTTCTTGTATATTGGGAACGGTGGTAAATTCCAGGTAAATATGTATTCAACTTTGTATTTCTCTGATACTCCTATCAAGATCAAGTCAATAATAACTTATTAGAGATGAATTAAATCCCCTGAGAATTCCAAGTCAACATTGCATTGCGGGAGAGGTGTTTAGACGCCTTATCTGGCTCCAGTGTGACTTTCAACATGAGACCCTCACATGTCATAAATGAGATAAACTCGGAATAAATCATCGTGCGATCTCAATACGCTATTCAAAAGCCTAAAGAGAGTGCGCTTATTGCCTATATACTTGACACAAGATAACATGACACAATAAAAGCTGCGCAGAAAACTACCAATTGACTTGATTAAAACGCAAGGACACAGGATCACAAAACACCAAAAATGAAACGGAAAATTAAAAACACATCATCGACACAACAACGGCAAAAATGAGACAAATCCACCAGCATGCCAAATTTTTAAAAACAGCTTTTTCACTAAGATCAGCGGCGGCAAAGAGATGCAGCATGAAAAAAGGGTTTGCTTGCAAGAATCAAGTTGTGTGGAGAGGGTTTAATGAATGCTGATTCGTTCATCAATGTTGAGGTTAACAATACACTGTCATCGAGACTACACTATTAACATGTATAACCATGCTCGTTAGAGTAAATTTAGTATGAGTACCTAACATGTTCCTACCCCTAATAAGCTAAATTGAACTCGGGCGTCACACCAAACTCCACGTGGTGGTACTCAAGCTAAGTGAATTAATTCACTTAGCATGAGTACCATCACATGGAATTTGGTGTGACGCCTGAAGTTGTATCTTACTTATTGGGGCGGGAACATGTTAGGTACTCATACTAAATTGACTCTATCGATCAGAGATATACATGTAACAGTATATCACGTGATCAATGAGGTTAACAGTGTTGTTTGCTTATGAAAAGTAGAGAGTATAATAAAGATATACAAAATAAATTTACCAGTGGTTTTCTCTGCATATTCTAAATACAACAGAGGAAAAGACGGGAGGTTAGTTTGAAGCTAACTGCTGGACAACTCTAGCAGTCTGTTGGTGGGCCTACTACATAGATTGGTGGGATTTAATTTATTATTGGACATATATGGAGTTGAGTTAAAGACTACCCAAAGACAGATGCATGTTATAGTCAGGCAGACACTTATGATAAAGTTATATCAGACCCACAAGGTAAAAAATTCAACGCTCTTCTTGGTATTATTTGTTGATAGTGACCATGCAATTCTGACACAACTTTATCAAAAGTAAAGGCCTGACTATAACATGCATTGGTCAATGGGTGGTTTTTTAAGTTGTAAATGTTTTTTTTTCAGCTTACCAAATTGACTGGCTGAACCTGGGAATTTCCATTTCAGTTACTCCTCATAACAATTTTGATTGGTTCCACATGCAAAACTCATTGAAAAGTTTTTTGCCAAAATTACTGGATAGCCGAACCTTTCAAGTTAATTCAATTCTGCAAAGACTTGAGTTTTCATCTCAACATGACATGTAGATTATTTAAGGTGTCCTGAGATTATTGGACATGTGCTGATACACATATATGAACAAAAAATCCACACTAACGCCTCAGAAATAAAAAAAGTTAATAATGGGATCACCATATACAGCCTTAGCACTTACCATGAATCCCATGATGCCGGTCGGGACGGTACCAGTAGCCACCCCATCTATGTGCTCAACAAGAGAATCTGAGGCAAAAACCACCAACATCACACCAACCATACGAACCAGTTGTACCTGTTATAATAATAGAGATAACAATGTAAGGATGAAGTTGAGGTAAGTCATAAATATGGCAGAACCTTACAGCCACAGACTTAATATATAGTAAATAATATATACATATATAGATATTATATAAAGTAATATATTAGTGTATTAAGTCTATGCTTACTACAGTAAACAAAAACAGAAGTGAGCTGAAATTGTTCGCTCACTTTGGAGTTACACTCCCACAACAAACATAATACAAAGAGAAGACAACTTATGACGAAAAAGATTCCTATTCCTAACTAGTATTTGTGTCTGGTTGCCAGTGGGAATGTGTGATATGTTATCATCATTAGGTACATCTTGATATGGAATGACTTGAATTTAAGAACCAACAGGCACAAACCATTTGATATTTATAGTCGGGGTGTATTTGGTTGACAGCTCTTTCACATTCTGTCCTCCATTCTGTTTCTCTCACAGAGTCAGCGAATACCAGAGCCTCCTTACTCAGGTCTAACTCCTGAAACCTGTTAATAAAATACAAAACAATAATTAGTAAGTAACATAATAAATAAAATATATACTAAAATTTATAACATAATAAAATAATAACTCCAAATGAGATATAAAATAATGCAAAAATCTGTTCAAGTTAATCTACAACCAGGTCAAAATATTTTGCATCACACCTCCTACCCTCCCCCCCCCCGCACCCACAGGGTGATAATATAGCAAGTTGATATTAATTAGGCATCATCGCTTTTCATAAACTCCCACCTCAGCTAGCTAACTCTGGTACTTGTTTACATTAAGACACTCCTAAATTGGTGAATCTTCACTTATTCTAATAATTACACTTCCAGGGTACATCAGGATGTTATGGCCTGGGGAACTTCTAATTAGAGTTCCACACCCGTCATGGAAGCTTGTTGTGCGAAACAAACATCAATACGCCAAACTCTATTTCTCAGACCCTTAGTTCTTAAGGCAACAGGTAGCCACTGTATCCCCTAGAAAGCTAAATAAAAATTTGTTATTCAGAGTCAGAATCAGCCCCTTTGGGGTTTCCATCTGTCATTTAAAAAACTTAAAACGGTTTGGAAGTCCCTGGTGTCAATCTGTCAATATACCAAAGAGGTTACTTAGACCTAAGCACATTGACTACCGCAGTTTATTTTTGGTAATTGAGCAGGATGAACCAAGTTTCATGCGGTTTCCTACTGATCAGGGGGGTCTTTCAATTAGAAAGAGCGATCCTTTACTAAAGCAAGTGATCACTATCACATTGCTCCAAAATTATCACTCACTTGGTCTTTCAATTAGACAAAATCGCTCTCAAATCGTTCACTCAGAATGTATATAGTTCCATCAAGTGAGTGAGCGATCTGAAAGCGAGAGCCTAGCAGGTATCACTCACTCAGGGAGTGAGCGATCAAATTGTGATTTTGGCTGTTTCTAATTGAAAGACCCCCCTGGGTAACAAAACAAAATAACAAAGTAGCAAATGTAACAGTGCAGTTCACTTAATTCAAACCGTTGGGGACCGCAAAAATTTGTCCCAATTTAGCAGATTTTGAATTAAGTGACATTAGAATGCATTGAGATCTGGCTGAAAGGACCAATTTTCCTTGCATGAATTAACAGCAGTTTTGAATTACAAAGTTTGAATTAACCAGCTTACACTGTATAATCCAAACTCATTTGTCTATTGCATATTGCTAATGCATATTGCCTGCATATGTGACAGTCAAGCAACATGCAGTTCTAAATGCTAATGCACTATGTGAACAGCATCACACATCTCACATACACACTGACACACTACTTCCACAGCGAGCTGATTTTATGGCAAGATATTGATCACTCTTGTCCAGTGTCAATCAAAGGTTGTAAACTCTGAAAACTGGGCAATGCCCCCCACGAGTGATGTGCTACATGACAAAACTGCTCATTCAAATCACACAATCTCCTTAATGATAGCTACAAACATCAATATCTTACACCTGCCTAGCAGATTAAAGTTTCATGTGCAAATGGAACTACTGGTCATAATCAGGGGTCATACTAATACTACTAACATTGACAGAACCAACGAAAGAAGATTAAACCTGCCTACATAAATCATGCACTGACATAATATTTCATTAATATATGAGTGACCCTGCGAAGTTGCACATATAGGCAGATAATATTGTGGCCTTACCAAAATCAGAACCATTATTGCAAAATAAAGACTTTTGCTTCATATGATATAATAAAACACTCAAATTGCAAACTCATTCCATATGCTTGGACTGCAAAGTCACACACATATAAGCAGGTTATATTGTGGCCTTAGCTACCAAAATGCGAAACATATCATAAGATGAAGATTTTTTGCTTCTTACGTATATATATATATATATATATAATAAAATACATTTAAACTGAAAACATTTCTCGTTGTCTTGCTAAAATTGGCTAAAATAGCCAAATATCTAGCAGGTTTAGCTTTTCATGTACGCAATATTTTAATTAGTATACTCCGATATCCTGTTTCACCAAAGCAAAAAAGCTGTGTCCAACAAACTGTCTTTCTCTAGTTCAAAACAGCTCACTATCAATCAGAAGATGTTTTCATACTAAGTTTGGGTATAATTTACCTTTATCAGCAAATTGGGCCATAAGAGCTCATGTAAACAACTGGTAGTGTGGCCAAAACAATAACCAAGATAAGTCCATGCCAAAAGATAACATAAAACTTGAATGAAATCTTAAAATAGATACCAAGGAGCCCAGACAACACTCGACCCCTTATGACTCAAAACCATATTGGATAAGTTACACATAAACTAGCTGATCCCCTCTTTGGTGATATAACCTTGGTTGTTATATCTTGAATTTCTGTCACTCAAATAAAAAAATCTGATGCACTGATCTACTTTAAAAGTCTTATTGAATGCGCTTCAAAAGAACTCTGAGAATTATTTTGCCATTGCCATTATATTAGATGGTGGCGCGATGTCATTGTAGTACAGCTCGCCTCAAATAAGTTACTAGATCTAAATATATAAACGTTCCCTTCCTCGTTCGTAGAATTTTTTTAGGTTTGCTTCAAATTATATTTTATTGCATGCCATAATTCATCTTTTTCCTATTTTAGACCATGTACGCATGATCTTAATGGTGTCAAAGCCCTGAAAAGATCATCAAAATAAAGTTTATATTCGTTTCCTCATTAATTCCTTAATTTTGGCTGCATTATGATAGCATTATGATAGCGATATGAATAGCGATATGATAGCGTTAGGGTAGTGTGATTTTATAGTTACTGACCACTGATATAATATATATATTATATGGATGAGGGGAGCATAGGCCTATCTGACTCTGAACAGGCGTTTGGCTATTTATGTATGGTTGCTGGACAGCATTTGATTTGATTGGTCCACAAATTCGGAATCTAATATAGCTGACCCATGTAAACTTTTGTCAAGCAGCTTGCTGAGGTTTTGAAGGTTGTTACTAGGACTTAAATCAATGAATATGTAAAAACTGCCAGATATTTAGATCCTGATCCTGATATATAAAATCATACCAATGGTTACTGACCCTAGAACGATTAGCGAAGGAGGAGTCTCTCGAGCATTTACCAGCCAGGGTAGGATATCTTCGGACGCTGGTCTCCCGTTCACGTTCCATGTTCCAACAAATAACCTACAAGGACAAAACCAAATATATTATAACCATTCTCTTTCATCCAGGATGGTGATTTTGCTATTTTGAATGCATCACATATAAATACACAATAGACATGACGTATACACTCGTTAAAATATTTACAGTGTATTTATATGCTTATGGTTGAAGGTTATTGTGCCAGGATGTGTAACAGATAGCATGATGTCACTGTGGTAAGCTAGGAGTTTAGTGGTGACCCGCAAGTTCCCAACTGAAAATCATGGGATATCATGCGCCTTTAAATCTGTACTTTATTAATATCAGTATAATGAGCTCAATCAGTAACCTAACCTCCACAACTGCTTTAGGTACAGAGCCTATTCATTTAGTGGTTTTATTCAATGATGGCAAGCAGTATAAGGGCCTACGAAATGTCTGCAAAGCAAAAACGGTAGTAAACCTGCGTTCATGAATTTTCCAGTTTTCAGTGCAGTACTTGCCAAATAAAACGGCATGAAAACCTGGAGGGTAGCTCTACCAATTCTATTCTATCTAACAGGCCTGCGAAATATGACAAATAACTCTCGCTCAACTAACAGGTAAATACCAACAGCCACCAGCTTACACTACAAAGCATTGTGCATATTTACAGCAGCAACACAAGTGGACACAACAAGCGTAAAAAGTGCAGCAGAAATAAAGTGACCGTCAAACCTTAGTTTTTCTTTGGTGAGGAACTCGTTCTCTTTGCTTCTCATCAGCAGCCGAACGTGAGCATCTCGATTTCCGAAGCTGTTAGCCGAGCTGCTTCTATCCGTCGAGTCCATACGGATAGCACTCATCTTCCTATAAATGATCAGATAAAACTTGGTGACCAGGAGCAGAAAGCTCAAGGCTTTGGATCAGAATTCAGTAATATGGATTGCTTTTCGTTCAGTGAAATACCATATCACACAAGTTAGACTTCAGATGTTAAGCGTGTTAATAGGCAATATAAAAATTAAATTTCAAAATAAACATTATAAGTAACCTATCAAAAAAATTAAATTAAAATTCTGATGAATGCATTTAATAGTAATAAACAATAATAGTACTGTTGAGTGCATTTTGAAGACTCTTTCTCAATTTTTTCAAATTCTGCACCGAAATTAACTTCCTACCTAGCCTTGCCCTTGATGCCCATGATAGAATGCCCCTTAGATACCATCAAAAGTTTATATGTTGACACAGATCTTAGGAGACAGCGACTAGTAAGTTTCCCAGCTACTCAAATACTGAAAATATCAGGGAAGTTTGAGGACAGGAAGTTAATTAGACTCAACTGCTGAGTCAGCAGTGGTTGGCACAATTTCCTGCAGCATGGAACGATAAAATTTAGATGCAGTTTGCACTAGGCCTAGAGACTTAAAATAGTACTGTTGTCACTATTACATTAAAACTAGTACATTCAGTCTATGGTTTGCGCTCATAGTTCCTCTTTGTCAACACCATCACTTTCTGGTGAATATTCCACAGCACTATCTGAAAACCCTACATCAACGGCAAAATTTCCATATGAGTCAAAAGTCAACACGGATATGATAATATGACAGCGTCAAACTGACATGAATGGAAAAGTTTCCCTACCAGTTAAAAGCCTGAACTGCTGTGATAACTGCTGAACATATATGATATTTTACATCAGTGTCAAAATGACATGACTGGAAAAGTTTCCCTACTCAGTAAAAGCCTGAATTGCAATGATAATTTATAATAGTGTCAAAGCTAAGACTTACTACAACTCAGAATATCTCACTGTAATCAATTCTAGTGTGCGCCTGCTCTATAGGCTATACACAATGTTGCTGACACAAAGATCTTTGAGATCTTGTGCACATCAACAACACGTGCATTCTGTCAATATATTAGGGGTTGTCAGCATTTTTAATAAATACAGAATGACACAAAAATCAATAGAATGGCAATATTTCTAGCTAACTTTCCACAGCCGTACAAACTAATAATATATAATTTACATGTTTGTTCAGAAATCAACCCAGCTTAAAAGTTTTAATCTGATTGTCTAGCAAGGTTTGGACTACATAATTTTCTACAGGCCCCTATAGATTAATTTCAATGGCATCGTTGCAAAACTCCAGTTGTGAAATAGCAAGCAATAACAAGCTAAACGGTCCCTGTGGTATTTCCAACACTGTCTATAGTTCTTCAATATTTAGATTTTTTGTGTGCCATGAAATGGGTTTATATTTAAGGTTCTACCATAGACTCTTGAGAAATATCAACTATGGGTTCTACCCTAGAAAAGAACAATCTATATATATATATATACACTGGGTCTCATTTGACCACCCTATTTTACAGGCCCTCATTAAGTGCAGGTGTCTTGTGTGGGGTAGATACTCTATACCCTTGCCCGCCGGCTATGGGGTCAATGTCACGGTTGCTCAGAACTGCCATTGCAGGAGCTTGTGAGAAACTTTACTAATCTCACCACTTATAATAGCAACTTTCACTTCCTTGACATATCAGGTATTTGGCATATTCGCTCAACACCTCAACGGTAATTAAGGTCGGTACCCCCCCCCCCCCCCCCCAACACACGAGAATACTCAAAAGCCTACTTACTTGTTGGAGCTAACTTGCTCTTGCCTGGAGCCTCCTTGCACAAACTGACCTGAAATGAAAATTTTACAGATTATTATCCTGCATCCTGCATGTTGACACCATTTATTTTGAAAGATTTGGAAATAAACTAATTGTTTGAGAATTAAAACCCGATAAAACACAAAAGATTGGCATAACCCAGAGATTTGATAATAGTGTTGTGTGATTGCCAAGGCTTGACATGACAAAATATGGATGCCCAACTGGGTTACAATGCTGGTAACTCCTAGCTTTGTCACGCAGCTGCTTTTACAAAATAAGGGAACTCCAATATCAATAAATATTACTAGAACTGATAAGATCAGAGACCACCGAAAAGAAGTAAAACTCAGTTGGACAGATCATAGAATGACAGATCATAGAATGTACAAATTCACCCTTCCGCAAGTTTGACCATCAATGGCATACTAGGCCTAAAAACATATTTACGCATGATGGAGTTTGCTCTTGGCAGGTAAACTCTGCTGTTGATTGTAAAAGGAACTGCACATTGCCAAAGTATAATGGTAGATATAAGATATAAAGGTAGGTACTAACTATACTGGGTCAAGGATTGATATGGGGGATGGGAAAGTGGTATATATTAAGCTTAAATTCATTTGACTGAATGAAGTTTTCTGCATGGGTGTGTAAAAGAGACTCCCCCTACTCACCCAAGTGCCACTCACAATATTGAACCACTTTTATATACTTTCCCTGTGGATTCAAACTTATTCCAAAACAATGGGCTGTATAAATTTGGAGTTATCTGCTCTCATTCTTCATACTGACTCTCGTGATCTGACTGGGCATGTAGATCACTGATAAACTAGGTTATCATTACCACAAAGCAGGTGTCGTAAGGCTAAGTATGCATCATGCGTGACTTGAATTCGCGCATGTGCAAGAACAATGAGTTTAGTTTGGGTTCTGATTGCAACTTTGGAAAGGGGAAATGGGATATCCCCTGCATAAACTGTCAATCAAAATCAGCTAATACTGACAAGAGAGGAAAACTATATTAATAACAAATCCGCACGCTTTGGGGAGTATGTCACCAGAGCAGGTAGCCAATCAGACGGCTTCGGAATTCCGAGACTCAATTTTGCAGAGATCAGCTCATGCCCAGAGCTGAGCATGCGCAGAATGCTCATTCTTCGAAAATAATTCATTTGACTTTTTACCTGCAAGCTATTTTTTTGGAACTATGATCAATAATGGAGAAATTTAGAAATGCAGAAATTCTCAACTACATAGGAAAATAATTTTAATCTTGACATTGCTTAGTTAATTTTGACCATCAATCATTGTCATCACTCTTATTCAATGCCGAGGTTATTCATGATTGACAAATAATAGATGTTACAAGGGTGAGTAGTACAGATCATGAATAAATTAGAAATTGCCTTCCCCTGGTTAACTCTTGATGGACTATAGGAGTTATGAAAGCTTTAAAGCCTGGTACCCATCAACTGCATAACTGTCCCAGGAACTCATCTGCGATCATGCACGACCACTTGTGCATTGCTGTGATTGGTGGGTACAAAATACACAGAGATCGTGCGTTTACAAATGCCTTCGCACGAAAGTAGAATTGACTCTACTTTCGTGCGATATGTTGTGCGATATGCTGTGCTTGCTATGATTGCCAGTGCAAAATCTTAGAAATTCCTGAGATTAAAAAAGCACATTGGTGGGTACAAGGCTTTAATAAAATTGTTCACAGCTATTGGAAAGGATATGCACTCAAAAGAATAAGCAAATAGGAAATATATGCTAGTCTGTCTAGTAATGCAACAATTTAGCAATATGATTGCTTAGGCTACCCCTGGATGTATAGGTAGACTTGATTAGTACAATAATATAACTCGTAATCTTTTTCCTTTTAGCCAAGAAAAATTAGCAATAAATTGATCACGAGCTATTATTAGCCTGTTTGGATTTGTTGGAGCCAGCCATGTTTCAGTTAATTTACAGAGGAGTTATATCTTTCTAACCAATCAAACTACCAGACATTGGTGCTAGTAATCCTAGTAAGTTACCAGCATTGAGGTGCTATGGCCAACGCCTGAAAGATATTCCTATAACCAGCATACATTTCCCGTTACTGTCTTTTTGTAACCACCAAACTTTTACTATTGGCCCTGCATTGGACAACTATAAAGAATGTTGAATAACTGGCTACAAATATTGTTCTATATTTGAGACAGTCTCCTCAGTCTACCAACCTGCAGGTTTGCTATTGGTATGTTATCGACGTTGTAAAAACACCACAGGGGCGAAAAACCCACATTCATTTATAGTCTTGCTACCCTGTGATACCTTGTGAGATATCTTTGATGTACGGATCTACAAACAGCATACTGTTGTGGCACAGGAGCATTTGAGGTTGGATGCCTTTCCTGACACCTGATCCACTGTGAATCAAACACAGGACCTCTCGATTGAAACACCAAAGCCCTACCCATTGCACTACGGCACCAAGGTACAGTACTAAGGCAAGGAGATAGAGAATACCCAAAGACCGGAGCATGTTATAGTCAGGCAGTTACTTATGATAAAGTTGCGTCAGACATCATGATGCTGAGAATTACAGTAACCTTCCCTTATGGAAGGCACTTTTTCCACCATCATTAATTCATACTAAGAAGAGCAATGCATTTTTTTACCATGCAAATCAGACACAACTCTATCATAAGTAACTGCCTGACTCTAACATGCTTTGTTCTTTGAATTGAATAGTCTTTGGTGAAAGTGACTTACTTGCAGTGTTAACAGCGTGCATATCCAGTGAGTCGTTCAGTGTTTTAATCTTCTCCCTCACATCACCAACAAGATGAGTGAGAGCTAGGAGAAGAAAAATCCCTACAGATGATATAAGAGCCAGTCTACAGGAGCGTCGTGTCAACAGACAATCAGTTACTAAATAACCACTTCTGATTTAGATTCTAAAAAATAAAGAGGTTTGGTTTGTTATTTTGGTATACTTTTAAGTTAACAAAAAGAGAAGGAGATATTTACAGCTATTGTAAATATCTTTTTTGTTATGGAAAGTCACAAAAGATAGGTATAAAGAGTTATTCATGGAATTTGTGTGGGAAAAACCAAAAACACTGGTAGTAAAAATAACAGTATTGTTTACAATGTGTTTTGCGTCACTGAATCTGGCACATGACCTGCTTTAATACTCCATGGAATAGGATCACTTGGTGTTGATTTCAGGGTGTTGATTTCATGGTGTATAAAATATTCTATAAATTCTGTGGACCATAAAATCTTGTGCTATATTTGGGCGATGGGATGGATCCTGTTAGCTTCTTCCTTGTTTGGAACAAGTAGTTTAAGCATACACAACAGTTTGTTGGCTCTGCCACCTAAAGCTTCAATACGCATTTCAATTTTTTTTAAATAGCCCTGACACTACAAAACCAACATAAATATGTGCTAGCCATATACATATAAAAAAATCTATAGTATTTAGAGGTTTATGGTGCTAACATTCTCATAGAAATACTGCGCTTACTCTACCATACCCAAGGAAGAAACAAAAGTAAATTTAAGCATGGTATGAAGTTGCGTAGGAGTGTATGGCAAAATGTCACACTGATGTAAATGGTTCGAAAGGCCATTTGGCATCCCGGGCAAAAAGTACAGCTTGCAGGGTGTGACACGGCCAGACGCGTCCCGAGGGAGAGCTGAGACGGCATAATCAGGCCACTTTAATTAGGAGCGGGACTAAAATTAGCTGACATTGTAAATCGGCCTGAATGTCAGCATAAGCTAATATGGTGGTGTGACTGTATGGGTGACCTATAGGAGGATCTAAGTATGTTATACTCTGTGTGAAGGTCATATCATGTCACACTATAATATATTGGACAACCACCATATGCTGACATGATTTGTTTGGAGATGATGTTTGATGCGGAGGGTCATAATACATCTGTTTTCCAACACTAAACAAATTTCTTTTTAACGAGCAGAAATGTGCCAGTATATGGTGAAAAATTCACCATTTACCAGTGCTCTTCTGCAAACGGTACCACACCGAAATATAGAATAATGGGTTTTTAATGTGATTCTGTTGATCAATCCCTAGAACAAATCAGGGCAGATCTGTTGATATTATATGCTTTTCAAAATGCTACTGCTGATACAGTGGCAGTAGTCATAGTTTTCTACTTACTCTTTGATCATATACCCTACAGGAGTATTTATTATCTACAGTTTAGTGCGGAGGTGACTTCGGACATAGCATCAATTTTTACAAGCTGAGGTAGGAAGTTACTATAGCCTAGTAATGAGGGGATCGAGTAAATGTTAGCAAGTCATAAATTCTGATATTCTAAGCCTGCTCTGAAATAACTGCTTTTGGGTAGAAGGGCGATTACATTACATCACTACTCAGGGCCCGCACACATTGGTGTTCATGGGGGTCCAACCCCTTCTTGTTATAGCAAGAGTAGCCAAAGTCCAAATATAATAAAAATATTATTCCCGCCTAAGGCCTAAATTGCATAAGCACTATAACAAACATCTACAAGATCGAGGCAGCAAAGCCATTATTGGGTAGATCGTGTTTATCTTGCAATCGCTTGAGCAGGGAAAGCGCCTCAAGTTTGAGTATAAATTCTCCAGTTCAATATTAGTTAATGAGATTAGCTAATCATGGCCGCTCTATAACGAGCTATCTAATGACATCATACTCATTAAACACCTAATTAGAATAAGGTTCGCTGGCTTACTCATAAATAGTTACAGCTCTGGAGCAGCTTTATGGGATGGAATAATTATAGACAAACAATGATAAACAAAACCAATCAATTATATTCTATGCCAGATTGATACAATGCAGGCAGCCGCACTGGTATAGTTAGAAAGATATTATAAACTTAGGAATAGGGGTGAGATAATATAGCATATTAGAGCTTGATGGGATGGCCCAATGTGGATTTTTCCTAGTAGTATGTTAATGGTACTGCGCGATTCAGCACGATGACAGGATTAGGTGATAGGCCTGACTTCATGTAAGATGTTATATAAATTGCTTAACACGAAATAGATATCATAAAGTTAATAATAGTGTGAATTTTATTCTTGTTCACAACTAAAACACCACGTCAGGAAAAATGCATAGGGCCAATTCCACACACAGTTGATTGTGTTGTTAAATGTATACGGAAGAAGTTGACTTTGACATGACGTTATTGATACAAAGCACACTTAACTTTACACCTGGAGCATTAGGGCTAAGTAGAATATTGCGTTGCAACAGGTGCCTATACAATGGCAAATCATAATAATGTTCTCAAAAAGAAAACAAAACACCAGTTCCAGATTTATGAGATTAAGAGCAATCGGTCACTCCCAACACCTACATTCATATATCATTAACATCACAAAATGTCACATGAGCAGGCTTACATCACTCTTTCCCCAAAGCTTGACTGTAGTTTTGCTTGGATTATGGTGACAAGTACTCCCAACTGCATAGTTGGGGCGAAGGCTCGGGGAGATACTAACTGTGATACATGCCATGTCACTCGAGAGAGTGACTGTATGATTGTAACTGATGTTTACAGGCATACCAGCCAGACCTTCTTAGTGTGCCTTGAAAAGCTTTGCTGGTCAAGACAGGCTAACCATACCTAGTAGACGTAGTATCATCTTAGCCTGTCTGGACGGGCTCCCAATCCATACTCAACAAGGTACAGCTTGCCAAGACAGGCTAACCCTTTATACTGTACTACTTAATAGCTTATTTTTATAGATAGTAGAGTGGTTGTTAGTATTGACAGAGCTTGTCAAGAGAGGCTATTGTATTATAGATAAGATAATCATATAATAGTACTAGTCTAGTGTAGTACTAGTAGGGTGGCTGGTTGTTAGTCTTGACAGATCTTGTCAAGACAGGCTAACCACGGTAACCAGACCCATAAAACTCCCATCTATTTCTATGATTAAACTCAATCAGCAATATCCAATATCAAGCAGTTCAAATATAAGATTCATACTAACCATTCAAGTATAAGTGAACACCAAACTTCTCTCCAAATTTGGCAGCTGATGTGAAGCTACAATTTGTTGTTGAGGCCGGATTTCACTTTAGCAGGAAATGAAGCTCCAGTCATATATTCGACTTAATAAAATAATAAAATTTTTTGGTTTTATGTTTCATTCCAATATAAATATTTTTTAATTTATCAATTATTTTAGCATGGATGATCACAGTCAAGTCAAATTATTATCAATAAGGTAAAATACGAAACTATTCATATTTATTGACAGTATCCCCATAGCAACAGCAGTTTCCTGTATTTTTTCTTTGCATAAACAATTCACCATCAGCAGTCTTGTGCATTTGACAGCCCTCATCCTTATACACAAGCACAAAAACACCAGCAGATTGAGTGTACATATATTGATAGTTGATACTAACACTTTACTTCTTCTCTAGAACAGCTGTTTATCTTGTGGAGTACTTGACAGAGGGAACTGTGTTGAAAAAAAGGTAAGCCATGTGAAGCATAAGGAGTGAGAATATTATGATCTCATGACGATGATAAATTGAAAGCAGGGCTTTATCAATCAATAGCATATAAAATCTTACTAGTATATCAGTTAGATCAGTGTCATAATGTGTATAGAAAAGGTCAGTTACCTAGTCTAGTCACCATAACAATGCTGATGTACAATATGGAAGGTATTAATATAGACACTGGCACCAGGGAGAATTCTCCCTGCTGGCACTAACCACAGAAGCCGTAAATAATATGACTGCATTTCTGTGTGAAGCAGTTAAAGTACTGATTTGGTATTCAGACATATGGATAGTACACTGCTTGATATAAGGGCTTGCTCATTATTGAAACAACGTTGTTTAACAGCATTTAAAGATGAGAAATTTTACCATGTCACAATTGAATTACTTGGTTATCTCAGTGTATACCTCATACATACATTAAGTCCCACCATCCAGATGTTGTTTTGTCATTAGCAAGTCTGAGTAAGCTTGCTTCACTAGTGAGTCCTCACTCCTGTAGCACCTTGGATGATAAGTCCAAACCCCATTAAATCTGAAGTGTTATGTACCTGTTATAACATAGATATTTTGGTTCAATGTAGGTTCGTTTTGTTATAGGTCCCAGTTCAGTTATCCCTTTCCTGTGTTTGCACTTAGCCTCAGAAACTCACACATATCATGGCACCACACGGGTCGTACACACCGCCCCAGGAACTGTCGAAAGATTACATAGCTGAGCACAGAGTTCAGCAGATGTTCAGCAGTCTCCTAAGCGCACTCATGATGCATAAACCAGAGAACCCTGTCGACTTCATACAGAACACATTAGATGAGGTAAGATCCCAGTCTTACCTTCAGGTAACCTTGAGTCATCTAAGTTTCCAGCGCCAGCTCGCGGATGTGACTTGAGAAATTAATATTTTCACATAGTCATTCATCAGTTCCGGTCAGCAACAATTTAGAATTGAACTGAAGGAAGCGTTACAGACTTAACGCAAAACTGTAAAGTTTCCCTATTGTTAAAAAATGACGGCGCCACAATTTTCTAAAACATCAGTCTAAGATCTAAGAGGAAAGGATTAAGTCTCTTGACTGGAAGCACTGAATGTCCCACACTTTTGTACCACAAAAGTAATTATCAGATCAACAATGATTAAACGGTGTCACAGAGTAAGGATTCGTCATTCTACAATCATATTGGCTTTCCATATTGAAATTCTTAAAGTTCTGCTTAAATACTTACACATTAATTACTGGTAGTCTGAAAACATATTATTTGGCAGAGAAATATTTAGCAGGTAGTATTAATAGGTTACTGACACATAAATACTAAATGACATAATATGCAGTCTGCGCCAGGACAAAGAAACTTATATTATCAGTCAAGCATGGCTCCGATTTGGTTGTTTTAGAAACCATGAAAGCGATGACCTCTAAAATTGCCTGTGAAACTTAAGTTTAATCCAACAGGCAATGTATTCAACTCTCTGCCAATGCTCTACATCGCTTTCACCTTACAATTTCAAACATTTTAGGCTTTTAAGTAATTTCATTATACGATATTTTGTTTGCAAACCTTGTAGGCAAAAATGGTTGGACTAGAAAACGTAAACTGGGAGACATTTGTCTATGACCTCCACCCATACCGAGACCAGACAAGACTATCACTAATCAGAGACAACTCCATGTACCAACAAGAGCACAAACGAAAACAAGAGAGCGCTGCTAGCGGAGAGGAAAGTACCGGCTACAAACCAGATGTATTCAAACTTACAGAGGCACGACCGACACCAACACAATCAGCCAAGGGCGAGCGACAGGAATAAAATCTGACAACTTTTTACACACACACAGCTAAAGAATTACTTGTATGATGCAATTACATTCTATAACTTGATGCCCTGATTGCAGACGGATAAAACCTAGACACTGTTAGGACTGATAGGCTTGGACACAAAAGAAGGTTTTTGCCTCCTGAAAATATCATCAAACGGTTCAACTACAAGTCTTCTTACAATTTGTGAGGGATAATTCCAACGAACCATAAGCCGACATTTTCAAACATTTTGTGCTGTCTGAAACACGAAAACACAAAAACACTTATGTATATAGATCTCTTCACGGTTTGCTCAATTATTAATTGGTCTCAGATATGACAAGTTCCAATTACTTTAAATCGCTTCCGCTTCAATTTTACACGCTGAATCCACTTGTTAAAATCTTCAAGCTCAGTGTGGCAAATGAGGTTCCAAACAGTCTATAATAATATCGCCAAGTTTTCAATCACAGTTAGAATATCATGGTGTGCCATTTTGTTGTTGGACAATTATATATTTGTAAGTTTTCAAATGCAACAAGAACACTAAATGTTCTTGCAAGACCCACCCATCAAAGCTTGTCAAGACAGGGTAGGAGTGGTCCAGATCTAGGGGTATTTATTAGTATAGTTATGATTGATTTGTGCTTAAAATCCTTTTGCCATAATAGTAGAATTTATTTACAGTGAGGTTTGCCTGAGTAAACATGTCAGCTTTCTGTCTGAGCTATCCATGCACCAATACTTGTTATTATGGTTGTTACTATTTATCGTTTTTGTTCACAATATCAGTGAATTGTGAGCAGTACAATTTTCTCTTCCAATAAAATATCAATATTCTAGATCTCCTGTGGTCTTATTTTTTATATGCAAGTTGTAGCTTTTATGTTAAAGAAGTTGTCCTTATCGCATTGGGCATCCGAACACTGAATTTTATCTCGCTCTTGGGAGGGGACAGGAATCAGGATGATTTAAAATCTGATTTATATTACCCCACCAATTCACTTATTGAAGGTCAGGCATTTAATAATCTGTGGTCAGATGATTGAATGATATGGTTCTGCATATTCCTTCCATCATGCTCATACTGGGAATCCGTCAATACGTTTGAGTCAGATACATCAAACCTCTCGACCTGCAATGCCATGCTATGGAAAAATATTTAATCCTTATTTAGGAGTTGTTGGCCCCTGGCTAAAAAGGAGACAAATTGAAACAATATAATTAATATTAGTATACAAACTTGGCATACATGTGTATCTGTAGTCTGTAATTGTGTTACCTTTTATCAAGTGATATGATATACTCCCACATAGGTCAATGGTGTCTGGATCAATTCTTTACAATGATTAGTGGTCTAATTTGTATTTCTGAGGTCCGGAGAAAGAAACAGCGTATCACTACTCGTCATAGTTTGCAGTTAGTAATTTTCTTACCTTAACACTGATATTTATATTATTGAGATTCCTTTGATACAAAGGCTGCCTTACACTTTTCACTCATGAGTTTAAATTCCCTTCCGTGTGTCAATTTAATTCCTTTGTACTTTGCCATGTTTTGATCATGAACTCTTCTCCTGTATAATATGAAAATTAAATTACAGTTAATGGGTCGTTTGTGGTCCAGTACCAACATCGATTAATAATCTAGTGTTTAAAACCCAATCAGTTTTGAAATATGGCTGGTTTCAACTTTCAAAGGTCATTCACTGATTGTTTTCCCAATTTGTTTCAATTTATTCACTGCATTGCATTCTTCTCATGATTTTTTATATATTGATACCAGAATAAGACAAAACCAAACCCAAAAACTATGTCATATACAATTAAAATTATGGTATCTAATTGAAGTGTTTGAGAAATTAGAATTTTGATATCAATACCTTGTGGTTTAAAGATCATAAGGCTTGAGATCGATAGAAAACAGATCAACAAAAATAATGATAACTGATTGCGTAAATACCTTAGAGGCGTAAATATTAGCTGGAGTTTAGTTTAGCTAGTTTGGTGGTGACTTAATGTTAGCTAGGCTAAATCATTAGTAAAGAGGGTTATTAAATGTCAGCTAGCCTATTTAGTTCCCCTTTTTCAAGTCTGTGCAAAATGGCAAACCTGTCCTCCTGTGCGTATTCCTCTATTCATAAGTTGGCAACAATCAGATTCAAACAAAAGAAGTTTTCACGTTGCTCAGAAAAAGCATTATTTTAGGTTTCAAGAACATTTAAATCATCAATGAAATTATGATATTTCAAAGATAATGGTCTTTCAACAATCTATAATCAGTAACAATAAGAGCAATTATAATTTAGAAAATTTGCCATCCGCCGATCAAATAACGCCAAATCTTAGTTCAAATCGAAAGCCTTTCCAACTGTTTGGTCAAGGTGACAGGTTGTTTTAAAACTCAAGGACAAGTGTGGCATTAGTCTTGTGATAATTGGAGCATTCCTTCCTGAACCCCTGTGCAATGACTATTCGGCCTTGTGATAATGTGGTGAGGCATTCTGTGTGTAGCAAGCTGATGTGAGTTCTACAACCGTGAGAACTGATGTTTAATCGATAAGACAGGGTAAATAGATATTGATGTATCTTGGTCAACCTCCTGATAATGCAGGCTGATATGATGAGGCCATCAGCACAAAGAAATCAGGTGGCAGGTGTTCTATGGTCACTGTCTATGGTTTAGATTAGAATTTATGCTCTGTAAATGTCAACAATGGCCTATAAGCATATCTAAGCCGACATGTGGGGTGATCGTACATGGGATGATCGTAGCATGATCGATAAGTTGTAATGTGAGTAATAATGGCCGCATATAAATACCAGTGAACTGTGGGAACACATGCCTTTAAATGGGAGAGGCAGATAACGCAAGTCATGCTTGAAGGGTAATGATAATGATAACATCATGATGAGATTAATATTTGGGTTCTTTTTAGATTTTATTGGTGCATTTGGTGCAAAGAGTTTGATTTGAAGTTGCTTCGTAAAAAAATTAAGGTAAGTGTAAATAAAAATAAAACATGTAACGTACATAAATAGGTGAGTTGTCTAGATTAAAAATAAAAGGTACTACTAACATTACCACCGGGACAGCCTGGGTTTCCAGATGATTGTCATCATCTTGAAACACCCAGGTTGTACTAGTGGCTATGCGAGCTGAAACTAAAAACTGTAAAGCTTGATCCGTCTTTAAATCCAGAAGTAACTTTGCGCCATGACACAATGTCATGTGACTTTGCGGCGAGACACAACGTCATGTTCTTTGGAAAACCGGACGAGATCATATTTGGGTGCTGCTACCAACCATCACCATGATCAAGATTGAGCAAATCGACAGGGTGTAAAACGATATTAAAGATGAGAAGGTTTGATTTTCCCCATTCAATTAAACTTTTTTGGACATACAAAATATGGCACAAGTTTTTGATGGCATATCAAGTTATGGCAAACAAGTTTTTGTATGGCACGATTAGATCTTATTCTTCATTTGCACACGATCCCATCTCAGGATCTCAGCCTTAAAAAAACAAAAGATTGAGATTCAAAGATTTCTATCAAACCATTATTCAAAATCATGTACTAATTTATTATCAAGATCTCTCTAAACTGAAGAACAGTTCATTGAGTCAAGTTGTTATCATTTAGTATGTGATGACGGCTTGGTTCATGGCGGCTGGGAATCCGTATGACTCTCTGTCGTCAAATCCGTAGATGAGGCACTGGAAGTTTCCTCCGCTTGAGCTGATCAGTTGAGTTCCGTGTGGGATCTCGATGACGGCTCCGACGAGCATATCGTTGGATCCAGCTGGTTGTGGCAGATCTCCCCATGGCATCACGAAGCTTGTGATTGCGTTACCTCCTAGTGTGATATATCCTTCCTCTCCCTTCTTGGCGACCATCATAGCGTAGTTGTGCACGTATGGTTTGAGCTCAAAGTTCTCTCCTCCGGTGAATAGTGGTGTGGAGATGAAGAAGTTGTTGGTGAACTGCTCGACTGGTGGGATGGTGATGGTGACTGGATCGTGCACGGTCTCGTTCTATAAATAGAATAATCGGACATTAAAGAGGAATTTCGGACATTGAAGGGGATTATCGGGTGGGGTTAGGATACGATGAAACTCAAAACGGTTGAGAAATATCAAGTGGTGAAATGATAACAAGAAATTAAAGGGTTTTTGAAGTTATTGGAATTTGCTGTAATTATCTAAAGCATCTTCCCCTGCGGTCAGCCCTCTCATCACTAGATCAGGATGTTAGTGAACTTGAAAAACCAATTGTGCAGCAATTTTAAAGAAGGGGCTCATCCTATTAATAGTCAACGAATCGACATATCATTCTCAAAATCTTCAAAGCTGCTCCAGTTTTTTTTGCTTTTAAATAGCTCAGTGACATGATTTAGCATTTAGAACCCTAAATCGCGTCTAGACTCAGTTAAATCAGATAAGAGTGACAGAATACGAGAACTCTCGGTAAAAGGAGTCTCAAAAAGCTTACCTGGTACAGGTAGGTATCCTTAGATTTGGTGAGTTGAGTGACAGACAGTGGCTGGTCTGACTCAATGTACAGTCTCTTGTTGGATGGGATGTCGACGTATTGGTTAAGACGTCCGTTGTATGGCAGGTTGATGGTTTGGCTTTGTCCGTTGTAGTAGATATCAACCTTGGTTGGCACTCCCTTAAGAGCCATGATGTTGAGCACATCACCTACAGCACGTCCTGGTACTGATACCATACCGAATTTCTTGCCCCATCTGTGAAACACAAAAAACATATTGAGATTGTTGGTCAAATAATATGCAAAAACTGACTGTGCTGTATGAAATGCAAAAACACTCATGGAACTTTCCAGACTAATCGGATGATGTTGGAATTACGTATGGATTATTGGTAACTAGGATATGAGGGCCTGCTGGGATATGCAGCTAAATGATAATTGAGTTATTAGGATGAGCACATGGCGCTACTGATTTGGCACAGATTTGGCCCTAATTTGGTGCTGGTGCGTTGGTTATATCAGGCAAAAAAACCAGTTATATATTGGATTTACCAGAGGGTGACAAGGGAAGACATATTTCAAATATTAACAGCAAATATTTCCAAATCAGATATAAAAGAAATATGCCAAATATGTCAATATGAGGAATTATCGGCACCGCTTCACTGCCATCGTTACTTATCTAGTTCTAATGGGTGCTGAAAGTGCGCATTTACAAACCCTGGTACGTTTCGCAGCCAATAAATAACCTGTTGGCTTTGTGGCCACCAAGTTCCAACAAGTATAATATAAAATGCCAGTGCGTTTGCTACCAAGTGGCGACAAAATAAATTACCTGTCTGTTGGCAGAAGTTCCTCGACCAAGTGATCACGTGAGAGTCCCTCTCCGGCCTTGACAAAGGCTCTGACGTTTCCTGAGAATACATGGACCTTGTTGCTGGCAGTGATGACGGATCCAGACAAGTCCTTGACGCATTGTCTCTTCTTGGAAGCTGGTTCGTTGGGGCATCTGGCTTGAACTTGGAAGGTCTCGAAAGCGTTCATTGTCAGTGTGTATACACTGCCTGTAAGGTTAAAACAAAGCCATGAAATTTGGTTTTTATTTAGCAATTGGCAAAAGGTCTCGGTGCATTTTCCATCTCGTTAACTCCAATATTGAGACAATAAAACTTTGACTTGATCATTTATACTTTCGCTATTCGAAGATTTATTTTACTTGGGAGAGGGCAGATGATTTTACCTTTGGTGTTCCATGGTGCTGGGAGATCGTTGTCGTCAGCGAGCTCGATAGTAACTTCGGTATCATCGAAAAGTGCAGCAATAGCGAATTGTGTGGAGATGTGAGCTGGGGCGTAGCTGACAGTCTGGAAGGAAGTACCGGCCTGAGGAAAAAGAAATCAAAGAATCAGAATTTGTCATCCATTTGATTATTAACATCTTCCGCACCCTCCATCCCCCTTGCCTTGATGAGTTTTTAATGTGGTTAAAATATAATTATGTTAAATTCTAGTCCTAAGGACATATATGACAGGAAATTTGGCTTTAGTATAAGTGACACCTTATCAATCATGCTAAGCATTTCTATTTATGTATCATCGATGGTTTGTTGATGGTTTGTTGATGGTTGATTGGAGGTTGCCACAAAAAAAAGTTGAGACAGGCTAACAATGATCAAGGCAAAGTGAAGAAGTGATGTAAGAGGAAATTAATTATGCTCATCCACTATGTTCCTTTTTTCTCAAGCTTTGTAGGCGGCTAAGCTCGGCTAATCAATACATGTTGTCTGTTGGTGATGAGCCAGTTAAAATTTATGACTAATCCAAAGTTCAGACAGATGGGCTGTTGTGCAAAAAAAAAGAAGTTCAATGTCAGTTTGAAGGTGGGTAAAGTCAACCAATCATTGAATGTTGTCAGGTGATGACAGATAGATCTTTTTTTATAACATGCAGGTTGACCTCAATGACGCAATTGGGATATTTCTCATAAAGCCCATTTCAATCCCAGTATTTCAAAAATTGATCCCTAGATAGAAAACTGTAACTTGATTTATATTTATGTCAGTTTCAGGTCATGGGATTAATACCTCCAATTATCAGTTCAGGCTTCACACTCATGCTTACCTGGACTTTCAGGTTATGGGATTAATACAGCAATCATACTCATGCTTACCTGGACATCAGGGGTGGCGAGGAATCCGTCAGCGGTCCATCTGTCCTTGTTGATACCGTAGACAATCATGGTCTCGTTGTTGAGCTCGGTGAGTCGGATGGCGAGCCTCTCCAATCCGGTTCTGTTCTGCATCATACATCTTTCTACTGGGAATCTGAGTACACTGTTCTCCTGGACGGTTTGGTTGGTGTTGAAGTAACAGCTGTGGTCCTGGGCGAGTCCTGCTGATCGGATGTTCACTGATCTTGGGCCGCTGTTAGGTGTGGATGGAGTCATGTAGAGCTCTAGTGGGATCTGTAATGAAAGATGGAATATTATGAAGTCTGGAGTAGGGTGTTAGATTCAGAAAGTGGCAGTTTGATCAGATAACACTGATTTGAAGGGTCAAATATGGCTAGAGATCATATTGTTCAGAATACGCACAACATTGTCTAAACACGAGGCAATCAGTCGCAAGGAGTTGGCACACTTTTCAAAAGGTTCCATCGAAATGTTAATTGGGACATAGTTTTTTCTTTGAGCGGGGAATGATTGATTGGTACCACACCAGCTCTCAGTGTGCCGTGATGATTTATAGTTTGACAGGCGGCGAAACTGGCTGATGTCTGCTTGGCTTGCGATAAGCCAATTCTAATTTTTTCAAGTGTGTCTAGAGCTTTAACATGGCATATTTGTATGTCAAACTATGGGGAAAACTCATATAAAACTTGACAGCTTGTGTGCCAATCTCTGATAGTGATGGGAGGCAGGTGCTTGGTTCAGTCATTGTCACATGATAGCTGATTGACATGGGACACTCCCTTAAACTATGCATTTCCTGTTGTGAAGAATCTTTCCCCAAGGGTCATAATAAAAGTGGGTGGTTTCAAATCATGGGGGCTGAGATAATGTCTCCCACAAATTGCCGCAGTTGGAAGTCCCTTGAAGTCCTGATATACCCTGAAGTTTGCAATAAAACTCCCACAGCAGTCAACTACATCGCTCAAAAAATATTTCAACCAATGAAATCACTTTTATCAGAATTCTCACCTCTCTGAAGGATTTCTCGGAGTTATTCTCCTCAAACAGAACAGTGAAGGCGTTTCCTGAAGATGGGTTACCGATCTTGCAGACTGGAGCGGCCTCTGGGACTGGTCCGTTGACGCATACCTCTTGATCTCCAGTACATGGGTTGTTACAGTCACACAGGTTGGTCACGGCTGTAAAACATAGACAGACTGTTATGAAGGTTGCCACATCGTAAAACAGGTGCTAGTTGAGTGAAGTAGCTTGTCTGTTGTAGGAAATTAAAAAGCAGAGTGGCAGTTTATATTACACAATATGATCCAAATATAGCCTGAATTATGAATTAAATGGTTGACAACTGATCTAAACACATACCATATACATAATCATAATTTAAGTACAAGTACCCTTGTCTAATTAATGATCTATCAGAAGCCATGACTCAAATTATTCATAATTAAATATCAGAATTTTGTTAATTATAAATTTTAATTTTCTCCTCTTGCCCTCAGGAAAAATCATGACTGAACAATTTCCATCTCAGCGAATATAAGTTGAAGTCCTGGAGAGTTATGACTTAAGTCCATGACATTAAGTTATGACTTAAGTTATGGCACTCAGGTTTTAGTAAAGATGAAAACTCACGGGTAAGACATCCATATTCTCCTGCCTTGTTGGTGAAGCACATTGGGCACTTGCACTCCTTAGCTCCAGTGTCTCTGTCTGTGACGCAGACCTCGTTACCGGTGCAGTCACACTCACATTGGGTACCACCTAGTGGCAGATTAACGCATGTATCTACGTTCTTGCATGGGTTGTTACATTCGCAGGTGTCAACTTGAACATCACAAACTCCAGTTGCTGGGTCTTGCAGGGTGCATGTTGGGCACTTGCAGACAGCGTATCCTCCCTCGACAGCGCACTCCTTATCAGCATCGCAGGTCTTGCAGTCACAAGTTTGAACCTCATCCTAAAGAATTACAGAAATAATATAAGTATTACTGATGTGATAAGTGATGACATGACATCATAGATTAGTAGCATTTCCGAGATATCACCCTACTTTAAGTCAGTATGACATCACAAGTTATTAAGATTTCCGAGTTATCACTGTGCTTCAAGTCAGTATGACATCACAAGCTATTAGGATTTATCTCTCTTGTTTACCTGGCAGAGATCTCCAGAGTGACAGCTATCACAGGTACATTGTGGTCCATATGGGGTATCAGTACATTGTCCACCGTTAGCACATGGGTTGTTGCAAGAGCACAGCTGGATGTCACAGCTATCTCCGACAAAGCATGAGTCAGTGCAGGTACAGGTTGGCTGAAAGAGAAGAAAGAAAGATTAGAGATGCTGTCGGAAAAAAGCCATGCTAAACATGGCGGCTTTAAGATGGAAAGCCACTTTATGACAGAACTATTTGCTAATTATTGTTCAATCTTAGCATTCCCCTTTAATCTTGAATTCAGTAGTTATGTGATGATGATGGCTGCCAGGTTATGCCATTGTTGAAACATTTTGATAAAAAAAAAAAAAGTAGTTGAATACTTACGTATCCACCATCCATGACACAGGTCTTTCCAGCCTCACAGGTGTGGCAAGCACAGCTCATGATCTTGTCAGAGCAAGTTGGTCCAGACATGCAAGAATCTGCGCATCCACAAGATGGCTGTAAGAAAAAGAACAGACATCTTAAAATTCTTTTCTGTCGAGTCTATTTGTTGACAACATCAAGATATATGCCCCAGAATGTACCAGAGTTTTGGTAGTGATTCATCACACGATATCTGAATACATAGATATTCAAATGATGAGAAAATGATAGCATGATGGCATGCCAATCACTCTCGCCACCTCCGAATTTTTAGCATAAAGCTAATGTTTTTATTCACAGCTACCAAGGCTTGTATCGTTTCTGGGTGACAACGGAACTGCCTTGATGTCATTGATGAGTAGTCAACAGCTATAAATAAATCCTAAGTGGCAGGAGGTTCTAGGACCATGACTAGGTTATTATTTTTACACCTTTGACATATTGCGTTACTGTACCATATTTTAATTACTCATCAGCAAAGTTGGTTTGTGCAAGCATTGCTTAATTAATCCCCCCATAATTGAGCAGCGATCATCCATGCTAAGATGAGTCCTATTTTCCCTGTTAGGGTCACGTTGCTTAATGGATTAGCAATCTAGTTATTCATTATTTCTACCGGAAAGTACCATCTTCAACAAGATCACTATGATACCTCACAACTCCACTTGGTAATAATCTGCTCAAATAGATACCAAAAATCGGTTTTATTTCAATGACATCACAAAAAAACGAAGACTTATCTCCCCCGATCTGATAACTTACAGCTCCGTTGACCATGGTACATTGTTGTCCTTGGTCACATGGGTTGTTGCATTCACATGTATCCTCGAGAGCACAGGTTTGTCCACCATTGGAGTCATAGACGGCTGTGAAGCAAGTGTTACACTCGCAGGTCTTTCCGTTAGCTCCATCTTGGCAGACTGAGTTGGCTGGGCAGTCGTCGTTACAAGCGCAGGTGTTGATTCTATCGGCACATCCTGGTCCAGTGGAGCAAGAGTCGGCGCATCCGCATGATGGCTGTAAAAGATTATAAGATGAAAGTTAATCAACTCCTCCAGTTGGGGTATTGTTCATAAAAAAATGATTATAAATTGAATCAAGGCGCCCCCCCTCAAAACTGATTTATAGGGTTTTGGGTGTTATTATGATTTATCTATTCTCAAAATATATCAGGAAGTACCAGCAACGCAAACTATTCCCATAAATTTTACCCACATAATTTCCACAAGCATGCAAAGGTTGGTGAAGATTATCGAAGTCCTAAATAGGACCAAACAACATTTGGGTATCCCACTCAAACCAAACACTCCTAACATTGAAATGATCAAAGCCTTGCTATAGAGATAAGATCAGAGTCAGAGTCGGAAGCAAAGTGTTTGAACAACAAGTTTTCAGCTGTCCATGGGGGAACTCTTCAAATACACTCCCTGCCAACAGAAAATCAATTCAGAGCTTTACAAAAACAAGGTAACTTTGTCAATCCGTACCTTTCCTCCGACCATAGTACAATCTTCTCCAGCAGAGCATGGGTTGTTACAGGCACATGTATCCTCGAGTACACAGAGTCCGTTGCTGTCAGCGTAGCAAGTGTTGCACACACAGCTGTGGCTGTTGCTGTCGGAGACATCGAAACATTCAGAATTGGCTGGGCAGTCCTTGGTGCAGTCGCAGCTGTTCAATGCTGAAACAAGACAATTCATACAATGATAGAAGTTGTTATTGTGTGCTGTACGAAAAATCAGATTTCAAATCGTTGAAATATCGACAAACTGTGGAGGTTTCTTGTACCTTTTTCACCCACTTGACACCAATCAAGAACATTTAGCTGGATTATATCTTACAACGGTAAAATTAAGAGCAATGTTTCATTTCTTCTAAGATTTCGGCATAATAAAAACATTCAAATTGATTCTAGCATTAGCTTGAGTGGGCAAAAAATTACCGAGAGGGTCATAAAATAACAATTGCAAAAACTTGTGTTGTCTTGGTGACCAATTTCATATGGGTGTCGACTCAAAGGGGTGAAACCTCAGACAACACACATTTTATTATTTAATGATCGCATTATCAGGGCTTTGAGGTTTAGCTAATGCAGCATAATCCTCTAAACAGCGTTCCCATCCTAACAACATCTCATCCTAATAACGCAAGATTTTGATGGATTAATGCCGTTAATGAGAGTGGTTACTATTTGAAGAAATAGAAGCTAAGTTCATCCCTGCCAAATGAAAGCAAAACACTCCAGAGGTTCTTGACAACAAAGTCGAGGGGATGAGATTGATATTGAAGTCAAGAAGATATGTAGAAATCGATCATATTGATCCTTACAAGTTCTGCAGCATATGAAGTGTTACATTTTGATTGATGTGATAATCTCTTCAAAATGGATTAGTCTGATTTATCTTTCGTTTCACAATACCTAGCCCTTTTTGGGCTTGGATTGGTGGAAAATTGACCAAACATTTTTAGGTATTTGAATGATCATGTATCCATCAATGCTTGACTCAATTACTGAATTGATTCGGATTTAGCATCAGATTCATTTTGATGCCATATTGTAGTGCTTTGAGATGACTTACGGATCTTGCAGTCTTTTCCAGTGAAGCACTTGTCACAGGCATCACATTGGGCAACTCCGTTCAGATCGCTACAAGTTCCTGGGCCTCCGTAACATGGGTCGTATCCGCAAGCGCAGCTCTCAACAGCTGTGAATCAAAAAGGAACAAATCATGTAACGTGCAACGTTTAGTCTACTAAAAATTAAATGCAACTGGAAAGCAGGGAGCTGCATAGGTACTACAAGTATTTACTAAGGTAGCACAATCTCATAGCAATCAAACTACAATCTCAAGAAGAAAAATAAAATATAATTTATGAATTTTCATCGATGAAAGCAGATCTCAAGATATTTACGCGTGCATAGCTGGATGTAGATAAACACGTGATGTTGATATGTCTTGACTTACGTATGTCACAGTATTGTCCGGTAGAACAGTCATCGCATAGCATGGGGGTGACAATGGCAGGTTGAGTCACTCCAGTGCATGCTGGGATAGTCTCGTTACAGCAGGATCCACCCCAGCAGTCGGTGCACTCACAGTGGTAACCGATCTCATCAACAACACAGGTACCTCCGTTCAGACATGGGTGCCAGTCGCAAACTAGAAAATAATGAAATAAAACCGGTTACTTGGCTTTGACGGACTTTGCTATCAAATAATAACTCTATGTGCAATAAATGGTCTTGAAGGGCAAGGGCTTCAACAAAATGACCAACACAATTCCAGAGAGGAAAATCGCTTATCCAAGTTATTAATAAAAAGTGAACCAGGGTACAGTTTATTAGGGATTATGTAAGTGTTACACCCAATGTCCTCATAAAGATTAACTCATTCTCAATAAATCCAAGAGAATAAGGAAGAATAGTCTAGAGTGGTAACCAAATCTTTATCGCAATAGCTGTGGAAACCGCAAACCTCTTAAAATTACCATGAAATCGTATTTTGGCAAAAGGAAAACACCAGGGAAATTAGTTGCTAGGCTAGTTGCCATCAAGGGCTTCTTATTGCTGAACATTAGATTAACAGTTTTCCTCTTAATGATAATTGTGTTTTGTGTTATTGCAGGTTTACAGTGCAGGTGTGTTTGAAGATTAACAATTAAAAAGATTAATGGATAAGATTACTGCAAGTAGAAGCCATGAAAATTAAGTAATTGAGGTAAATTATCAGTTCTAAAAAAACGCCCAAATATTGCTTAGAGCGAACAATATTTATATCTTTATGCATTCATGTTAGAAGACACATTACTGTATAAGTAAATGATATATATATATTGTGTTATCATTTATATTGCATGTTAGCTTACTTGGTGTCTCGCATCTGTGTCCAGTCCAGCCGTTGGGGCAGAAGCAGAAGAATCCGTCCCATTGGTTCTGGCAAGAAGCTCCGTTCAAACATGGGTTTGGGTCGCAGTAGTTAAATGCTGAAATAAAAACATATATAGTATGATATATGGTATTATATATGGTTTTATATATGGTTTTATATATGGTTTTATATATGGTACTATATATGGTACAATATATGGTATATATGGTATATGGTAGTCAGCATAAAATGTAAAAATAGTGTCCTGGTTTCAAATACTTCCAGGAAACCTTATGCTGGCATAAAACAATAACAGGCAAACTAATCTTAATACCATGACAGGACAACCCACAATTTTATGACGGTTTCTCATAGCAGCCTCAACTATTTATGTCATAATAATTGGTATCATAATCAGTTTGAGATCAATCACAATTATAAGTCAGGTTATTAGGCCAACACCCACCGGCTGATTCTAAGCTTAATACACTGAGCCATGTCCTATTGGCAGGGTTAGCTAATTTTCCTTTCCAAATGACCCACGGTGATCGCCTAGGTGTGTGGCCATAGTTAGCAGCGACAAACAAATATGCCAAGGGTAGGTTTGCTCGAGATTTATGGCATTAGATTAAATCGATTGATGATGTTCACCATGGTTATGGCACATTTTTGGAGTGATATAGTATTCCTAAGCAGGCCGACTGTTAATCTTTGATGGATATTTGGCAAACAATCTTATCGCAACCGCAATAACGAGAAACCATACTAATTGCTCAATATCACTTACAAAACCGAACCAGCTAAACTTGCGTCAAGAGGTGATGTTGACAGCATTTTAAATAAAATTGCCAAATAGGACCCCAAAATGAGAACTTGCTGTACTTGTTGCATATATATTTATGTATATACCAATGGTCTGGAAATTCAGAGGTTGAGATACTCACGTGCTTCTACAGCGCCGAATCCAGTAACTCCGAGCTCAACTGGGCAGTCGCATCTATGGGTGTGCTCTATGTCTACACATGTGCACGCAGCTGGGCAGGCATCTGGTCCAACATCAGCGCAGTCTACACAAAAAGAAAATATTGAATACATGAATGATGAAATGCTTGGTTATTAATAATACAATTTTGCATCTTGTCAGTGGGGTCTCTGATTGTATCAGTTCTAGTATAATGATATTGTTATCTCAAAGCCACCAACAGAGTTGAACAGGTAATGCTTTCCCAGTGAGCACCTTCACATAATGACTACAAATTCGATCAAACTTGCTTAATTGTCCTGAAAATTGATTGCACCTCATAAACGAGGGATTTCGAGGTGATTTGGATTATCTCGACACCAGATGTATAAAAACAGCTTTGTTAACCCCATAAGACTAATCATTTTAATCTATGGATTATGTAGCATTATGAGGTCCAGTTGATCAGATTACACAATCGGTTGGCATGTTTACTGATGCATCACCCTTTTCTATGGCTATGTGAATATCTTACCTAGATATATGCCCTGGCACGAGATTATCATACACATTAACATGAAATTTACATTATTATTCAATAGTCCAACAGTACATAATGGGACCAGGTTAAATCACTGGCCGGAGGATTCAGATTGCTAGTTTGGTTTGCCAGAGACCCTAAAGTGTTTTCTGGTAAAGTTAAGATGGAAACTGATATCTGAAGTTAATTGAAAATAGGAAACTACAATCAAGAGGCACGGATAGGAGATAAAAAACCTGTGGGCGAGAAGCAATTCAAATAGCCAAGAGCAAGTAACACTTAATTAAAATAAAACTAAATTTTTTTGTTTATTCTTGGGTTTCCATGGGAGTTTGGGGTACTTCTTGGTCGATAGAAGGGTAAAATTTTTCCATAGATTCTTAAATCAGAGGATAGTTAATATTTTCATTGAAAGTCATATTCCTTTCCTTAGTTATTTTTTCCTTACTGGAAGTGCTGCAATTGATAGACTATCAGATACTCACTGTCAAGGGGTTTTCTATCATTAGCAGAGCATCTGAGACAGACTGGCTCTCCTCCATGTTTGACGATGTTGACAACGTTGCACATGTTCAGTTCACCACCAGTCCACCATGTTGGTACTCTGACTCCCTTGGGGCATGCTCTCTTGATTGGAGCCTCACCAGCGGCGACACAGAACCAGACAAAGCAGAGGTTCTCATCATCTGGCATCATGTAACCGATGCTTGGGCAAGTCAGACCTGAAACAGAACAAAGACCAGGTCAATACATTGTGGCTATCAAGCTTAAATTCTCTGACTTGAATAGGTCTGAATTCTTAAAAGACTTATTCAAGTAAATGAAAAAGTTATACATGAACAGATGAACATCCAATAGATAGTCGTTACAAGCAGTTAAAAGTCATCAATTGTTTTCCTTGAATATCTGTGACAAGTTCCCAAAGCCTATTTCTCTCCATACTAAATATGCAACACATTTGATGCGGAACAATGGTTTGGTTGTTTGAAGACGGAACTATTTCAGATTAATATTAATTATATTATATTAGTATATTATATAAGTTATTATACATACCACTGATTGCTCGATCGTCAGTAGGGTCAGGGAAGAATGGTGCTGGGGTGGCGACAGCTGAGTCTGGAGTTGCTGTTGGTGGGTATGGTGTTGGTGAAGTCACATACTCTGTGGTGGGAGGGTAGTATGGTGCTTGGGTGGTTGGTTCATTGACGTTGCCGCCTCCTGGATACACTGGTGCGTATGTTGTGACCTCATCAGGATGTGGGGTTGAAGGTGGGTAGTATGCTGTAGTTGGAACTGGGGCCGGATAAGTTGTTTGAGCATGTGGTGGAGCAGTGGCTTGTGCGGGTTCTTCTGGGGCAAATGGGTCTGGTATTGGGGCATAGGTTGGAACGTTTTGTTCGGGGACATATGCACCATCAGCGTAGCCACCTGGTCCTTCTCCGTACAGTTGACCGCTAACAACGGCAGCTGTCATTGCAGCTATGATCAAGAACTTCATGATTGTTCTTGTGCAATCAGAATGCAAAGAATTTGTTCTGTGTATCCTGTCTACCTGAATTGGGTAAAGAAAATAAAATATAATTCAAAGGTTGAACAGAAGTTTCATATGAGCTTTGAGCAAAGGCTGGCAAATTTCTCTTCTAATTGATGTGCCCCAATAATAACACTGAAAGGAACAGCTTTCTCATGCTACAATATTTTGTTGTATTTATGTGTATACTATTATCATTATTATTATGAGAACTTACCAAGTTGTTTCAGCTAATATCCAATTTGAGTAATATCCAAAGTCAAATGCCAAAAATACGGCTGTTGTAAATCTGTCTCTTTGTAACAAGGACCAGCCTTGTGATGTAGTCAGCTAGAGACGAGTGATCGCTAATGATTATTCTTCCTTCGCTCCGAACAATTTATACCAAGTACCGCATGAATCAATCATGTCCTTGAAGCTATGGCAACAGCTGATAGAGACACCAGACTCTACCTCAGTTAACGATATCCATTGGTGGAAAATTTCTCGCCCAGAATCTTTCCCTCTGCATACCGCATGTCCTGCCAAGCGCGACAGATTGCAGAAAAACATTTCAGGTTGATCAGGTCGACACGCGTTTGTGAGCCCCGTTTATGTAAAAATAGATTGTTACAAGGCAATAAATCGCTTTGACGGTAATAGATTGGTGAGTAACAGGCGATTAATGGATGATAATTTCAGGGTTTCCGCTGATGAGTCGCAATTTTTCAGCAAAATATTTTTGATTAACTCTCAATCACCAAGGGCCATTCGTAGCACATATTTTTTGCCACTACGTCATGAGCCAAAATTCAATGAGAAAACCCATAGAGCACATTTAATTGGAATATGGTTTCAACTACCACTGAATCGTGTTCCTAAAAGGCAAGAGAATTAATTCCGTCACCAATATGACTGACTCATCAAGGAACTCCCTGAAAATAAAAGAGGCCCAAGTCAGTAACAAAAATATAGCCGTGACCATTGTTGCCTTCGATGGTGCTGATCTTGAGGACTCATCATTACATTGACTTCCATTTATTTAGAAAAAGCACTATCCGATATCTGGCAGAGAATGTTTATGGGGCAAATTGAAGCTTTTGTAGAGGATAAGAACCCGTTGTTAGGAAGAAGACGGCAATCAAAGGCTGACACCTGTGCAAACAACAAGCAAGTTTTGTAGTGCTTGGTCAGGTATTGGGTTGTGAGCCCCAGTGGAGGACCTCAAGACAGTTTCAAAACTTTCCATGGTCTAAAGAAAAGATTTCATAATAAACTGAAGTGACAGTTAGTTGGTATAAACAATTTGAAGTTGATGAATCCACGATTGGGTAACTGGTAAACAAGGGAGTCCTGGCAAAACAAGACTATTACATGTATTAAGGGGAAACATCCGATCTACTCACACAACCATAAATCTTTGTCAAAATGTTTGAGTCTAAATCTGGCTTGCAACAAACTGTGTTGAAATATTTATCCCTATACCGAGAAAATGACTTCAAAGAATCTGAAAAGAGCCACCGTGAAGTTGATCTGAGCAAGAATTTGAGATACTACCATGGGATCAAATGACCTGAATCATGACTGTCATGTTTTTACTCCAATGGTGCCAAAAGAAAAATTATTAAAATCACATTTTGGCTGGAAAATGTGTGAAAATTTTCTATTAGGGGAATTAATCTCATTTATTAATCTAAATGCGCAAAACATCCGCGGTGCAACAAAAGTCAAATCTAGTCATTTTTTGTTGCAGGGTGGCATTCAAAGGACACAATGAGCAATGCCAAAATGAGTGACAAGAGTCCTCATGCTAGCGATGCTATGTGAATGAGGAAGCAGAGAAAATTGCTGAATTCCCTGTAGGCCTACCATATTGAGACGAAGAGGAAGCAAAGAGAAACACCTTATACCAAATTACAGCTAGGAAGAGATCTAATAGGACTAAGCCACCTCAAATTATTGGTCTGCGGAGGTCAATATCCCTTTACCAATATCATTTATGGCTACCTTGACCTCACTGGCAATACACCTGAGATGAGCAGTATCAAAGATCTATCTACAAGGATTATGTTCAAGTGATCATCTGTAATGTTCGCCCACCGTGAACTTCTACGGGTTCGAAAATGACTTCATATACTGATTTAGCTTTTTCATGATCAGGGAATATTGCCGGGAAGAAGCCATATTATACTCAACTTGAAGAACACTATTAAAATTAAATGATTATCCATTCTCTTTCCAGTGGTAATTAGAAAATATATTGCGACAAATTGGCACTGACTCGCATAAAAAGGTTATTACCACTTCAAGGGATGCAGCAAAAAATAGTTCACCATCACTGGTAGCCAGGAACACCATGAATTAATGATATCTTGGATTCCCCTAATCAGAATTCATATTTAAAGCTATCCTTGACTGTAACTAATCTGTCCAAATGGAACAATGGATGCCCCACAAAAATGCTCCCTATTGCCAAAATTAGCATTGATGTGATACAGTCAAAAGAGTTTCCAAGCCTTTAATTCCCTTTCGTAATTCATGACATACTAAAAATAGACCTCTAATTGGTTTATTAGAGTGTAACAGGTTAAATGTAACAATTGAGGCCATCCTATTTTCACAGTATAAGGCTATATGGTAACACCGTGTTAATGTATTGAGATTTCCAACTATCCTGCTATGAAAACCAGCCTTATGGAAGACTTCAAACCTATCCAATGAGAACACTAACAATGACCTGAATCAAGAGAGGGACATGCACTAAAGAGTCAGAGGACTAACTGATGCCAGTACTTTAGCTCAATCTAATGACTGCTGATGATGATGTTCTAGTTCCAAACCACAGACTTTACTGATACCTTAGAGGAAGAAAAACAAGTATCAGGACATAATATTTCTTGTGAAAGTAACCATTTAATGTGATACAAAACAACATCAAGTAGATAAGAAGGCCCGCAAACCCTTTGCTGTATCGATCTAGTACTCAGTAAAGAATGAGTGAAGGTGGTGGTGGTGGCATCGATCTCCCACCCGTGGTTTTTTACTTGAAGTGATGAATGAAGGTTCTATAACTGCATTAGTCAGATCACTCTTGAATATGTGAGTGAATTGCTTTGAATGAGTCTTCAAAACCTATGAGAAAGTTGCCATTGCCAAAAGACAGGATGTTCCTTTACTCATTCTTTGAAAGAAAGAGGAACATTAAAATTAGAGGTTTTGATTTATGCTTTTTATTGGCATTTTTCTTAGATGTCTAGGTTGACGAGAGCGTTGGGAATTAAGTTTAAACTTCTTCATGTTGCCAACATCTATTTTCTCACGTTACTGATATCCATCTTTCTGATAAAAGATCTATATTGCGATAACATGATGACTTAATAATAGAATCTTGGGAAGCCTCTCATATATGGATAACTTCAGTACAATCTATAATGTTTTTCTTTTGACAAAATTAATATGCACATCTTTATCGCTCATCTGATCAGAAAGATAATTTCCCTCAACTGCAGTGGATAAGCCATAAATTCCTCCCAGTCAAAGCACAGTGGAAAGGCAATCAAGTTCCAACACCTGCCTTATAGTCGTGAGTGAATTCCATAACTTGATCTCTAGAGTGCTCTAAATCTGGATCACATCCAACCCTATTCCCCCACCCACTGGTGATGAGACACCATTATGTCTCTCTAAGTTACCAGCCATTAGCAATAATTATCGCCATTACTGGTTAAAATTTTAATGAATTGAAATCTTATAGCTGCATTTAGCCATACCAGTACAGGTTTCCATCCTGCAAATCTTTATCAAAAGAGGGACAAACACGTAGCAAATGTATTCATGATGATTCATATCATCATCTCTGGAATCAACTTGAATGACTCAGGAAACTATTTGACAGCAACTGCCAAAAGACTTTCTTGTCAAAGTTACTTCAAAACTTCAAGAATTTATCAGATGACCCCCCTCCCCATAGCCTGAAAATAGCATAGGTGGAGCTTCCACTGCTGGAAACCACTTGTGGCGCTCGACGACAATCATCTGTCCTAATTACCGTGGATCACTCAGGAAATTACTGAGGATTCAAATTCTAAAAAATCAATCATGTATGAGGCATGATGGAAGCAGGGAGAGTGTGTTGAGGCTTAGCTGAAAATATGAGGAAATAGAATTAAGAAATAGGCCCTCCATGAGTCACCAATAACAGTCCATGATTCCGAAATAACACCCTGTCCTGAGTAAGGTGATTATAATCAAGCCTCTTTGATGCACCTCTAGATTAAGAACAATAGTACAAAATTAGCGATGGTTGATAAGAAAATCAAAGCTCAGTTCTCAAAAGCGTGGAAGCCATTGGAAGATTAGCAGAATGTTGGCGTATCCTAACTCACAAATCATGAGAGCCGGCACATCAATCAAGAAGCACAAAAACACGATCTCATGAGTCACTTGTGGTTCTGCTAGTTCCCTCACACCGACCATTGGTTCAGAAAGAAAGAATTACACATACAGGCCTGTGAGGCACCATTTCAGATTCATTAGCCTGTAATGCTAATCCCCAGGAAATACGGTGATTAGATTCCGCAAACCCCAAACTGACCAGCGGCCACAATTCAGATCCTAGGTGACCGAAAATTACTAATCATCTGCTTGATTTTGATAAGCATGACACTAGAATATTTTAGCATAGCTAGCATTGATAGCACCTTTAAGGTTCTTGGCACACTCCAAACACAAAACAAGGTAGTATGGAAATCGACAAATTGTAAACACACATTAGCATATCCGTCCCGCCCAATGTCAATCCTGTATTTGGAAAACATTCCATAGTGAAACAGACAAACATCTCAGGTACCTAACTCAGACTTATTAAGAAACAAGGCTCCCAAACCAGCGACCCAACATATGTGTAGGATTAACCTGAACAACAAGTAGCTGGGAAAACCAAAAACAGCCGAGATGATCAATTTGTTAGACTTTTTGTCTGAGAATAATCCGCAAATAATCAACTCATTAATGGATACTCAGAATTGTAGATTCTGAGTAGATTCTGAGAAATAAGAGGTTAGACAGATGCCTATGGCACTATAGCGAGTAGAACTTAATTTTGAGGTTCCTCGACAGTTAAAAGAAACCATTTCTCCAACTCCAAGGAACACGCCTAAAATTCATAATGATTAATAACCTCTTTGGAAACCATTTTTATTTTCTATTTTGGTAATTAACAGTACTAAAAGATTAATTGTCATGTTTTGATCGCGCAATAGAAGAATTCCCTGTGTCAGGTTAATACTTGACATCCCATACCGGTACTCTTTCCGACAGGTTCATATGCCTGTCAGGTTTCCCGATGCCCACCCACAAGTTCACCTCCCACATTCCATAAAATTAGCCAGGAATAGCCTGTTCTGTGACTGGTAGCGGGACGAAGAATGAAAAGTTCATGCCACACATCGGATAGGGGTGTTTCGTCCTAACTTCGCTGACAAAATGATTTATCAGTTAATTCAGGATGCCAATTTGGCCGACTCTTTTTTTCTGTGTTTGGTAATGGATTGAAAATAGAAAAGTTCATATGACTTATGGAAAAATGCATTTTCGGTCATTCTTTCACCCAAATGGAATTCGGAGAAAGCAGACGGATCAAATAGCAATAATATGTCAGAAGATTACTAATTCTAAAGCCCACATTATAGTTTGTCAAATCTTCGCAATAGGGTTGTTATGTCTGAAAGCTTTCGCTACCAAGTGCACTTGGTGACATTGATGTATAATTCCTGCATTCCGCAGTTTTCAGGTACTATTAATCGCAATGGCAGAATGTATCTAATGAGTTGGTTAATAGTTTGTTAGTTCTGGTATTTTATTGAGCAGGAAATATATTGGGGTGCATTTCATGTCACAAGCCAAAATCTGTCAGCGCGGATAAGTTGAAAAATCTGACACCACATAAATTGTATAGCTGCCACATACGAGTAACATTGTTCTCAGTTCACAAGTTCAGGGTCACTGGTATGACAATCATTCTAAACAATATAAAACATGACCCAAATAGTGTCACTCGTTTCAGTGCCAAAAGTTGCACTGTACTCCAGAAGACTATTATCATTACAAAATCCCTGCATACTGACATTATGACACCTTCCAAGTTTGATAATGTAATGGCAGAAACTTGAAGCCATTCAGACTTGCACTTGAAGCCGCCAGAGTACTAAGACTAACTGAAGCCCCGCTAGGTAGTATTAGTATGAATCCAACCTGACCAGGTCCCGGTATTAGTCCTATCTGTTTGAGTCGCCCTCCCTCAGATCTAAAATGATGCAACAAGCATGTAAAAAATGAGAACATTCATATAATCTTGTTTTCTTTCGCTTAATCTTGTTTTCCGAGTAACGGTCGGCTCTAACATTACAGCAACGCCTATCAATCTGACGCAGTGAAAAAGTTGTAAACAGGTGTACCATATTATTATAAAATCACATGTTCAGCTAAGCATGATGTTTATCAGGTCATATTCACCATTTTGTACCATTTTTATTAGATGATGCTCAAAATTATTGCCGAACTCATTAATAGGTTTGACGCAGGACTAGTATATTGCCCAGTGTCTCATTGTTGAACGGATGGATAAGGTCAGAAGAGGCTAGACCCACCCTAGTCGGCCAGATAATGACCTGGAACAAATCCTCAATAAAACATAACCTATATCTCAAATATTTAGCATATTTTGAAGAAATCTTGTCTCGGGACAAAAATGTCAAGTTTTTGTAATACGACGGCAATGTTACACCCTCCCACCCTCAATGACTTGACAACTTTGGAGAATTCTAACACTGTGGTGAATCGTGACATTGTAGGGAACTCCCAAAAGTTAGTCTAAAGACCCAAATGTGGGTTTTTTTGTAATACTACGACAATCTTACATCCTACCAGAACTTGAGAACTTCAGAGAAGTTTAACACTGTGGAGATTTCAGATAATGAATGGAATTCAGACACTTTGGAATATGAAACCATTTTCAATCTATTTTCCCACCAAACAGGTCTGATCCCTAGGATAAGCAGGCTTTCATTGAAATTCATTAATTAATAAGGGATATACAATGGTTGGATATCTTAACATTAACTTATTAACCTTTGCTACCAAAACAGATTATCAAACCCATTACCCGACATACCCATAAACAAGTCTGGTCAAAGTCATAACGGCCATATCCTGACAAAAATAATTTGACAATGGCATGTAGGTGTTATTTAGCGGCAAAACTTGACAGGTTATGATGTCATTGATACTGTCATGCTACTGTCGGATCCTGTTCTTTGTTGTGATGAAGCTGGAATGCTTCAGCAAAGAATAAAAGGGTTTGGTTACATATCACTGTCAATTTCAGCAACAAACTGTTTCAAAGTTTGTTGAAAAGCTTTGATACACCCCCTAATGTAACATCAGTGACAGTAGTTACTTCAGAGGGTGTATCAAAGCATTTCAACAAGTTACCAAAGAAATCCCAAGGTACAAACTTTGTGACCCACACAAAACACGTTGCCACTTTTATCGAGGAGTCAGGACTCTAGCAGTAAATCATTGCTTTGATAACTCTGGTCATATGTGGAGCATTTGGAGGTTCACATCTGGTTTGAGACTTGCATGCTTGCTATTAAGTCAAGTTATGTTGTAGATGGATCTTTACCTAAGACTCATTTTTTCTTTCCACTCGCTCTCTTCTTCTTTGCCTTATTAGTCTTCACATTGTGCACAGCACTCTTATCTACAGTGGCAGAAATTAGGCAAATTAGACCAGGAATATGCAATAATATTATGGAAACATACCATGCTTGCTTGGTGACACTTTAACAATGCATAATAAGAGTGTGGTGTATTAATTATGTTACCTGGGCATTCCTGCATCAAAGACAAAATTATGACATCATAGTGGCCAGAATACCTTGAGCAACAACCAATCCTTGTGTGTTTCAACATTCGAATCAACATTTAGATGAAACTGCTTAGCTACAGTCAGCTTGATCGCTTTTGATGTTGCATTATTAATTCTGTTCCCAATTTCCTTTTTGCTTGGAATGACCAAGTTTAATATGTCACATGAGCATGGAAACCTATGATATTGAAATAAAGCATATTCCATGAGAAACAAAACCGTCTATTTTCTGAGACTGAGATAAGGCTTACTTTGCATCTTATTAACCGGTGTAGGTGTTGGGGTAGGTGTAGATGTAGGTGGAAGCGAAGTTGGTTTACCATTTTTATTTTTCTTCTTCTTTTTCTTCTTTGATTGTAATGACACATCTAAAAAATTAAGTAGATAGACTATGAACAGCAAGAACAAGACTAAAGTTTCACAAAAGACTGAAGGGTGAACTTAGTTAGAAACAAACACAAACAAATCTCCAATTGGTGCGATCGGTTAACGCGTTTGCTATTCACTGCAAGGCGATTGGTGTCGCATGAGTTGTGGGTTCAAGTCACTGGGGCAGCTTTCAAGGTTGGTTGTTCCCGCCCCAAGCACCCTCAACTGAATCTCTCTCATAGAGTAAACAATGAAATCTAACGCAATTACTCTGCTTACATTCTGAAGAAAACTTTCAACATGAATTATGAATACATGTGACTGAATTATTTGCATTTTACTGCGGGCCTCCGGATGAGAAGCCTATTTTACCTTTTGCAATACTCAGTCCAGTTTTTCCGCTTTCTTTTGCTTTCTTTGGAACTGTCTCTAAAAGATAATGATGGCAACAGAAGTAAAATAAAAGTCCTAGACTATCCATAACCAGATAAAGATAAAAATACTGATGCCTAACACAAAAGTGATATTGTGAATTCTTATGGGAGAGAGGGGGGAAGAGTCTTTAGTAAAAAGGAAAATCACAGTTGTGAAATGTAGGTTTTGTATGCGGGATGTTAGGACACCAGTTGGGGTCAATATAGAATAGGTAAGGTGGGTAGGTCTGCTGGAATCAGGACCGTTGTGTTTGCAGAACCCTACATGCAGTATAAAGATCCCCCTCTGAGTCTCTGAAAAATAGTAGGAGGCTACATAGGTGTGTAGTGTGTAGGGTCACTACGCCAAAGAAGACACCTGAATATAAGAGGGGGCTGTTAAATAGGGCGGTCTTATAAGCCATAATGTGTAACAAAGAAAAAAGGATAAATCGTTAAAGACCGTTCAAAACATTTATCTTTGAGAAACATAATTTGGATACCTTCAAATTCAGATTCGTCTCCGTTTGGTTTAGCTTGATCATTAACATCAGCTGCTACAGCGACTTCACTCTTCCGCTTTCTTTTTTTATTCTTTGGAAATTTTCCAACCACAGATTCAGCTGCAAAACATATGAACTCTCTGACTGATCGGCACCTAAGGCTTCAGGTTGACCATGGACTACACTAATGTTTCAAAGAAGCCCCTGATGGGCTGATTTATCGCTTACAATGTGTGGATTACGCTGCGAAATAAGGGCGAAGTTTATACCGAAAAAGAGTGGGCACTTTGTCATCATCATATATATCTTCAGCCAATGTTTCTAGAATGTTCTTGTAAATTTTAACATTGACCATGAGTATGAGGACATCCAGGGTCCAGTGCGGATGTTGTCTATGCGTAGCTTGAATATGAAGTTGATTGTTATCAGACACAAGATCTTCAAGAGCCAATGGGGTTGGTATGGGCGGCACAAAGAATTGAGAGAGGTGCATTGCAAAGGAAACTGGTAACTAATCCTTTAATTAATCGGTACTTAGGTAAGCTCATGCGCTTTGCTAATTACGTTTAATTCATTTCTTGTACTCTTGTCTTTGTTTAAGCCAAGGAGCTGTTTAAACTCAGACAGGCATTGGTATGACAATGTTTCCATTAATTCCGCTCAGTTCGGTGCAATCTTAATGAGCCAAAGTTAAACTAAGATTTAAACACCACAGGATGCAAAAAGTGAGAGACTAAAATTAGACCTGACGATCGGGACAAAGCGGGCTTACTGCTTCTTGGTATCGGAATAATTGGCATTTTCGGAGAACTTAGTAGCGCCAATATGTCGCCTTCCCCTCTCCCTCCCCGAGTTATCAACACTAAAGGGGACATAATATTGTAAGGTTCAAATCATTTCATAGGTACACTCATTTTTCATTTGGAAGGACAGGTTTTTTGCAGAGTGTGCATGTTCTATATCAGCAGCAGAATACTCGTACTTTACTAAGGCAGACAGGTATTCAAATTGTGCCACAAAAAGTTGTCTGTGAAGTTTTTCCCGAGAAGATTGATTACCTGTCTGAGGATTCCAGTTTTTCACAATGTCTTAAAGGGCAACCAAGGTTTCGCAGCAATGCATTAATGGGTAGTAAATAATGTGCTAGGCAGCATCAGCTTTATGCATTACGCTATGTAAAACTCAAAGTAGTTGCTGACTCTAAGCTGGATAACACTACAGTTTAGGGGAGGTTCCAAGACATTGCTGTAATGATGATAGAGCACAGGCTAAAAAATAACAGGAACAGGAAACTGCTCTGTAGTATTCTATTTTAGCTGAGTTTGAGCACCTGATGGATGTAATGTTTCACAATAATTCTGGCTGAATAATCATCCGAATAAGATTTTGTCTTTTTGCCTATGCAGAAGGTGCAATCTGCTATTAATCGATGAGAAGTTGTTTGAAACCTTGGTTGCCCTTTAAGAGGTTGCGTGATAATTTGAGGAAATGTGACTGGGGTGAGTCATTGGAGAAAACTTTGGCTGTGTTGCAAAGATCTGTACCGTCTTCATGACATATGCATAGCAACCAGGAATCTTAATAGATACATTGGCCTTAAGATGTGATGATGTAAGCCACCACCAACTGATTAATTTGAGATTGTACAGATATAAAGAGATACCTCGGTTATAAACAACACGAGAAACAAATTTAGCCCACAAGATTATCCATCTCAAAATTTTGTGGCACTTTGACACCCAAGAAAACACATCAATCTCAATATTCCAGCATGATTCAACCAGCATTCTGTCACCAAAGATACTATCATGATTTTGTAATATGAGTCAAGTTTGTACCGTTCACCCTGTGCCATCTGGCAACGAGGAATCAAATGGTCCTTTTGGAGTAGTGATACTTGATGAAACAAAAGGTGCTTGACCTATTTTAAAGTTTAGAATGGAATAATGTTTTCAGGAGTTCCCATTATCATTGTCTACTTCCAGTCAACTGATCATATCAGCCAATTATCGTTAGGAAATCTTCAAATCAGAAGATTTTTGGGAAGATAATTATACTTGGAAAGAAATCAAAGCAGAATTTTGCAGATCATTCCGTGCCCCTGAACCCAGTCCAGCCAATAATCCTAGGATTTTCTGAGAAAAATATTGATGCCATGGTGCATCGATGAGGAGACTTTAATTTCACATTAGAACACGTTTTGAACGTTCAGAACTTCAACAACGAGAGGGTAAAATTTCGGCTGTTATGGCTTCCAAGTACTATCACAGAGGTGATATGCACCAACTGTAGGGGCTTCCTGTGTTAGGGAACAACTGCACCTTCCCCTCCCTACCAGCCACCTCTCCTCTGTCTGTTTACCATATTTGTGACACATATTCGTGTGGACAACCATCTCTTGCCCGTATCTTCAAGATGACCACAAGATAATTTCAACATATCGGATGTGCAAGTTGGCTAAAGTACCCTAACTTCTTTGATCAGTTAAGGGTCAGGGTCAGCCTAATACACTCCTTCCCAGTTAATGGTCAAGCTCACTAAAGACACCACACAACTAGTCTTGCCACTCGGCCACTCAATAAAGGTGGACGGGTGACTTCCATCTTTGCCCCGGACGAAGGGGGCAAGATCTGGGCGGCTAAGGCTACTCCCATCCGTACTTTTGGCCGGCTTAGTGATATCACTGATTCTATGAATCATTAATCATTAATATCTGTCCAAATCGTAATTAATTAAATTTTTTTTCATAATTAATGGTATTTATGGCTAATGTGTCGACATCAAAAAGGGGCATTATTGATGAGGCTCTGTTTTGTAGCAAAGATAAGATAGCAATGACAGTTACTGATTATATCTATTTCGGAGCATGATATCACTGAGTGAAGGTCTTGCTACACGCCGTATTTTCCGTAGTATTCCACTAAACTTGCCCCAATCCTATGAAAATATGGCATGTGTAGCCACAGCAAAAGGATATATCCTTAACTTGCAGCCTCACAGCCCTATTTTTCATAGGATTAGGGGGTTCTTTTAGTATACCCATACGCATGGGGTTTGTAGGTTGGCTCCACCTGATGCCTAAGAAGGGCTTATCATCATGTTGGTTGCATCTATATTTTTTTACCTTTCCTTTGTGAGGATTAAGGTATTCTTTTCTGTTGTCTAGGACCCATCACCAATGAACCAGGGTTGGAAATTCTGAAGTGGAGATTAATGCTAGGTGATTGGCAGAGGTTAACCTCAGGACAACAATGTAGACTCGCTCAATTGTCCACCAACATTGAGGTTGATCCCCTGTACCGCAGCATATCTGTTATTATTGTCCTATTTAGATATCTAGTTAGGCTTAGGTCTTACTGATTGTAGAACCTTTGGACAATGGCATGCACACATTGTGCCACTGTTTTTGAAGACTTTTTTTAACTAGAGAAAAGTTCACTTAAAACTACAAGTAGTGGTGCCACAGTCTGATTGATGCTCAACGCAATTTACAGCGGGCATACCAGACCGCTTAGGCTGATAACAAAAGAATAACTCTCCCACAGCAAGACACGAACCTCCTCCAAATTCCGAACACAAATTCCCGAGCTTTTCACAATAACACCATTGAAGTTTTTTTAAGTCTTTCCATTTTGAGACTTAATTAATTATCACGTAATAAGGAGTCTGAAAAATGTCCAATTTTGAGGTCAGTATAATGCTTGTGACAGTGCCTAGATGTCCAAATGTCCAACATAAAATATAGGGTTGACATTATTTATAGCCTTTAATCTGAGCTTAATTAGCTAGCAGTAGAAGACTATGTAACAGTGAAATCCGATTAGGGTTTAGGATTTTCTTAATATTCTATAAGCTACTGCTGGATGATGTACTGTGACTGCCACTGAGATATTTTTAACTCTTCAAAAACTTAGAAATAATTGTCAATCAGATTTTGGTCCCCAAGTAGAATATTGGGTGTGTGACATATTTCCTTGACAAGATTTGGATGTAGAATATCCTGGTAGTGTATGTTGCAAAGTGAATATCCTAATTAAATGACAAATATAGATAATATTGGAAAAAAGTTGATTTGAAAGAAAACGAAGCAGTACACACAAAGCAGTGAGCATATCATTTCTTGTTTTTTCGTTTTTAACCTATAGTGTATCTGCAGCGTTTTATCATGCTTCGTTAAGAATTTTAGGAAGAACTATTATAAACCAATGTTGGTACAACACCTTTTTTTTGTGGATGAAGAAATGCAGGTTGATTAGGATTTGACATAAACACAAAAAAAAGTATTTCACTTTCTCATTATTAAGTTAATTAGTGTAACTTCTTAGGAGTAATTTCTCAACCAGCGATCGTGATATTGTAACTTCTTTTTTTTTGCAGATGAAGACCTGCAGCCTGATTAGGCTTTGGCGTAACCCATATAAACCATTCCCTACTTTTTATCTCATTGTTACTGAGTTCATTGGATTCATGTCGTTAGGAGAAATACATGCAGTGTTTTATTAGGCTTTGTTCAGAATTTATAGGTTGAACTATAAACTGTTACAGCAACTTGTATTTTGTATACAAACATGCAGCCTGATTATGATTTGGCATAACTCACATGGACAAGTTTTTACTCTTTTTTTTTTATCATTATCATCGAGTTCATCAGATTCATACGTTTAAGACAGATTTGTCAGCGCTGTTAATCTGAAGAATCATCATGCTCACAGTAATTAGGGGGCGTCATCAATAAAAATAACTGATTACAAGCAAAAAAAAACAGTCAACAAGTAAGAGCATAAGAAAGGGCGATTAAGGAGATTTTGTTTACGCCGTTTTATTTCGGTACAGCGAGAGCTGCGAAAGGACCTATCAAAATGTCATAATGGGATTGTAACCCTACCATTACGAAATGATTAATCCCAAAGAGATCTGGTAATTAGCTGAAATCTAAATTTTCGAAATTCTTTTTGAATGATGTGATCCCCTGGCACAAGATGGTATTGTGATGGTAATGGCTTATCTAGCTTCTCGTATGCATCCCTTTTAAGAACTGTGGTTGTACGTCCCCGAAACGGATCATCCCCCTAGCAACCCATCAAATCCATTGAAGTGCAACAAAACATCAAAATCTGACAAGATGAGAAATTAAATCTGCAATTTCACTTCTTGAGCCAGGATAAAAATAGCCACATCAGGTCTATAATTATCACAGATACCCTGGTAAAATTTGATTATGATTCTCTCACTACTTTTGAAGGCATGTGTTATAATAGGATCTTGTCCTTATGTAGAGTGATTCTCAATAGATTATGATACCGTAAAGGGTGTGAATTAAAATTCTATGAGCATGCAGGTGAGAAATTAGTGACTTCAACTATTTTTATCGTAGCATTAAATCTGTTTTTCAATGAGCCATTGTATGCGACTGATGAAATTGGCAGATTCCAATCACAAATTCATAAAAATTGAGCAATCCTGGTACAGAAAAGAAGATCCAACCACAATTCTGGTGGAATGATGGCACCCTGATACTAATGTAGTTCAAGCGCTTAACCATTGTCAGGGTAGCTGGTAGTAGATAGCAATTCATTATCAACTACTGTAAGGAAAGGGGTTGCTAAAAAAAATGCTACTCCCAGCTATCCCGACACAATTTCAGCCCTTAAACTAATACTAATGCAAGTTATCAGAATATAATGATATACTGCATGAACCCTCTGGGCAACCCAAAAATATAAAACTCGGTCATGGTGATCAGATTTCTGAAAATTTTAACTTTATTTTGGTCATCAAACGAAAATGCAACAACCCCCCGTAGCAATTTCAAAAATAAACAGTCCCAAATGTGCAATAAATTAGTTATATACTGTGATTGGGACATTAAAAAACCCAACCGCAACTGTAGAGATATTGTGCGCCAACGGTCACCTTCACCAAGGTGTTTTATTGGTGTGTAGCCTCTTCTTTTAGTAAAACTAGGATCTTTTCACAGCCGTCCCTCTCTCTTGATAAAGGTACGATGGAAGCTAAGATTTTGGTGGCAGTGAAAGTCAGTGAATCCATTTGTGATTACAAGAAAGGCTTTGTATAAAAGAATGAAAATCCAACCAAATCAGAATACTACACTACTGTAATGGAGGGGATGGCCAATGCAAGTGGTGCTATATTGCTTGCTTGCTTGATTGGATCCCTGCCCTTTGTGATGATAATTGTATTGAAATGATGAATTTGCATCTTGGTAATAGCTGAATGTTTTAAGCATGACCTAAAGGCGCCCTCTCTCCAGTTGGACATGAACAAAAATGCATACCTGCAATGCTGAGTGAAGGGCAATGGGTTGTAATGGTGAATAGCATCACAGCGACAGGCAGGTCATTTTGAGAATTAAAACCGTAAAACCATAAAACATTTTGGTGCACCTTAAATTGCTTCTGATCTGGAGTGCCCATTGAGAATGATTTCTTTCATGGCGCTGGTGTTTCCTGTTTCAATATCCAATATCAGGTCAATAGATTTAGAATTGTCATCAAATAAATATCTCTTTAATTGCAATCGCAATATATCTGGTTTGCTTGAACCTTGCTTGAATGGATAACTAAAACTTGCTCATATACCCGCTTGACCATTTGACTTCCATTTTTACACTTGACTAAATTCTCGACTAAATTAATGTGATACAATATCCTGGAACATAATTTTCAACTAACATCCTTTCATAAACATTTTGCTGTGAGCTTGTGATGTATGGTGACCCTAATTACATCAGAGACCTTAGTAAGTAGGTACATCTTCACGTCAGAAAATTGTCTGGTTTGAGGCCACAGCATGTGTATTAGCAACGATAGCTTGTGTTATTTCTAGATTTCTTCCATATGTGAGATTCCAAAGCTTTTTTCATCATAAACTTCTACTGTTTTTTGCGCATAAAATAAATTTCTTTTTGTTTTAATTTTATCTTTGGAGGAACCCATGCAATTTGTTATCGGCTTCGCTAATGGACTGAATAATAATAAAACGTTTATTATTAGTATTAGTTATTATTAGAATTTTCAAGTCTAGTCGAGTTATTTGTGCGAGACAGTGTGGGCAAATCAAATCTTTCAAAAATTCTTGGTAAGTGGTTTGTTGGCTCCTGCTTTTGGCTACCAAATCCGAAGAAAGTACACTCAAACAAGCTAACCTCTACAAGTGCAAGTCACCAGATCTTGGCAGCGCAGAATGTGATTAAGTGACAGAGAAAGCGATAAAACTCTTCAACTTAAGTGATAAGGGTGGCAAAATTAGCGACCATCTCGATTAAACAAATTGGTGCAAATTGAATCTAGAAGTACCAGCGGCTACGATACACCCATTTAAAGCAGCCAGCTATTTCAATTTTAGTGGATATCTACTCGAGAAACTCTAATCTGTAACAATGTTGTACCGATTTGGCAGAATCCTGCTGGCACTTGTTACATCTAACATCCTGGTCAGAGGATTAGAAATAAATGTTTCCTTCAACTCAGTTTCAAATTATATCATCCATTGGTAATTGATATTGAAGAAGAATTTTTACAAAAAAATAATAATCCAGGGCTGGTCATTTCTTGCTATGATCAGTGGTGCAACCCAACACGAGTCATAAGGTGTTCCTCCCTGGTTTTTAACACACTTCAATCAATAGGAAACTATAAGTGTCCTGCTCAAATCTTGTCTCTTCTTCCACTTCTAAGAAACTTAAAATTCAATTTTTATCTAGTGATAATCAACATATATTTTGTTGTCAACCACAAGTCTGTAGAGGGTTTGAATAATCATTAAAATTCTTATTAAAGTTCAAGGTGACAAAATCACTTTAAAAAGGTGGCACAATGAGGAACAATCTGTCATTCAAAAAGTGCCGTGTCATTTTTGACTGACAGGTCGTAGGAGTGCTCCTAGGGCCAGAAGGATCGCTCTCACTTTGACCAGTTATCGTTTTGACACTGTTGTCAGTAAAGGGGTGTAACGCAACATACTTTCAGCCTCATGTCATAAAGGCATGTAATAATATGATGTTTTGCACGATAACCTTTTGAACATTGATTCAAAAACTTCAGGAGGAGACAAACTGAACATCAGTTTAGATCCCCAAGTTTTTGTTGCAATTAAAAGTGCCAAACTGAACAGGGATTTGGTTACACTCCTGTCACCGGTAACATGTGTCTAAATGTGACTTGCTCATTAAGGTAATGACAGTGGTTCCAAAGTTTAAATGAGTTCCATTTACTAATTGAAGAACACGCCCTTTCTCTACGTCGAAGCTATTAAAACTGCATATCGTGAGTTAATTGTTAATTGGTTTATGAGCCTGGCTGTTTTCGGTGGGGGCGTATGGTTATTTCGGTCCTTTCTCGACCAAGATATTCTTGCTCCATAATAATTTATTCCAACAATATCCGCATGTGGGTTGAAGCTACTATGAATGATCAACTATAACTATTCTGCTGCATTCAGATTTTGCACCTTGATTTGCAGTCGGACATCCAGAAAATATTTCACTATAATTGTGAGGACTATTTTGATGCCAACAGAACATTTGGACATGTCTTGAAGTGGGTTGCAAGGGGTCATTTATCCTAAAACCATGTATTATGAAGATATATACCATGAATGACCTCATAAATTGTGCAGCAGACTGCCATAAATTGTATCAGGCACATCCCAGCAACAAGGTAGAGATACTGTGGATTCTTGCACACAATATTCAAAGATAATTTGCAAACTCCCAAAATGTTTGTGGCAAAGACATGGTTAACAAAAAGAAGAAGTGTGCGGTGGCCAGAAATAGCATTGCAAACATTTAGGCTATAATTGTGGTTCAAAACCTTGTCAGACTCTCTTTCTTTTGATGGGGAATGGTTCATTGTGGTCATTTTGGCCAAGTCAGTCTAGTTCTTCATTTGGGATGAGAAGAATTATGGGTGCCATAATCCACCTGCGGTATGTTATGAATGTATTTTGATACACTCAGGTTCGACTATGAAATTTCAACGGTTATTGGCGACGGCAGTGACCAGTGGAGGGGCAGCAACTCCTTATTCAGGCAAACGGGTCAAACCTGATCAATGATACTGTAATTCGGTCACCATCACTATACAGAAATGAATTATCATCACGAGTAATTCTTTAGATATGGGGAGCAGAAGGACCCCTATCAAACCTTACGTCATCTCAATAACCTCATATATTTACAAGTCATTACAGTTGTCTATGCAGATGCCATGTTTGGCATCATAATTATTTTATATTTACAACAGTGTGAGTGACCTGTCAGGAATCAGGTGTGCCATATCAATCAGTCTAGATGATGATGGGGATTTATCTAGTGTTCACCTGATGTTAGCGCATATAACTAACTGTGAAAGTTCCTTGTAAATTGTTTTCACCTGTTCATAGACTGTATACTCACATTTTTCTTTCTATGACTGGTTTATTCACGTCACCAAGATTGATAGTTCTCAAATTTAGTTGCTGATCAAAGCGAATATACCGCTGTCATTGGCACCATACCGAGCGAAATCAAAAACTATTCTTGCTATATTGTGGAATATGTTGTATCAAAAAGATTTGTTCTACTGAACCTAATATGGTTCCATATTGATATGCGATGTAAAAATATACAATGTTTCCTAAGTTCCTGGATGAGTTTGTGGCTACCTGAAATGGCTGGGTTCACGTGAGTTTCTCCCAAAAGGCAAAAAATGCAAGGTGTAATATTGCACATAACATGATGTCAATTGAATTATGTATATTTTGAAGAAAGACTTTTGCTACGCAACACTAGAGACTTCCTCAATATGACATGGAACCATATTAGATTCAACAGAACAACTCTTCTTGATACAAAAATGTTCCAAACCAGTCATAGAAGGAAGAATGTCACAACACAGCACAGAATTTGTGATATGATATGTCAGTGAGCCATTCCGTTACCATGTCCAAGTCTGGATGTCTTCTTCTCCGGCGGGTGGAGGGGGGGGGCAGGAGACTGGGAGGCTCGGCCTGGATGTCACCAAGCCTCAACAATGCAGTATCTCGCAGCTTACATCTAATATTTCCAACAATATAATATTATGGTGATATGTTGAGTGAGGATCCCAAACGGTACTGAACCTTCCAAATGAAATGTCCCAATGTCTATGAGATTTGATGTATTATATTAGATGCCATTGCCCTTGATACCATTAGATTGAAGGTATTAACACCATCTTTACATCATCAAATTCTCAGCATTCATGTGCAGCTGTTTCAAGCTCTCTAATATCCTAGCTACATGAGTTATGATCTATAACCCATCTATACCCTCGTCATGTTGCCCGCAGGTTATAGCAGGACAGAACAGAAAACTAATAGCCTCAAGACAAGGCTATCTACAGCAAGCGTATCAGAACATGTGGAAATATGTGACACGATGCCCAGATTTTTGCTTAGATTTTTGCTTAGCTTTTTGCTTAGCGTTTAACTCAACTTTTAGTGCAGCTTTTAGCCCAGATTTAGTCACAAATGTATTTCTAGCAGTTGATTTGTCTGTTACCCTACTGTTGTTTGCTACTTCAGGCTTGCCGTTAAAATAAAGAGAACAACAACATTATCATTTGAATTTTCGGTTCAGGCGGAAGCTTCCGGATTCTTGTTGGCAATTTATATTTAGTTATTGCGGGTTCTCAGAGAGCAGTAGAGTTGAAATATAATCTATTTCCTTAAAGACTTCGGAAGGACCACAGCAATAAATAGACTGGCAGCTAGTTCTGCAGTAATTATGCAATATTTTCACATTCAGAAAATCCAGAGCAGTTGTGGGTAAAAATTAAGTGTAGTGTTAGGAATTGTCCACCCTTCTCATCTAAGAGCTACGAGGGATTTATGAGCCCTAGTGCTGTGCCAACATAATAAGCTTACACTTCAAAATACATTTAATTGCCATTCTTTCCCACATAAGTTCAAAATAAATATAGTTCCATTGTCAGGAAACAATTTACAACAGTAGATAACTTCATTTAATAATTATTACAGTTGTCTCAAGTAGATAGAAGTATTAGCCTATTAGGTTGGCACAGCACTAGGGCGCATAAATACCTCATAGTTCTTAGATGAGAAGGGAGGACAATCCCTAACACTACACATAATTTTTACCCAGAAGTGCTCTGAATTTTCTAAATGATAAAATACTTCATAATTACTGCGGAACTAGCTGCCAGACTCTATATTGCTGTGGTCCTTCCGTAGTCTTTAAGGTGTATTTATTCCTTATTTTGACCAAATTGTGACATCACATATGCTGTCTTAGCGTGTTCAAATGGCTAACGGAGAGAGTTTGTTGCTATGGCTATATTTGATAAAGTTATGCCATGAACTTGGCCCCTTTGAGCACGTATACTAGCTATTTCAGTTAGGCACACCCAGTAAAATATAACCTTTCCATTTGCCCTTCAAACAGGAATTTCAGTTGACACATCATTGTTATAAGGTGTGGCAACTCACTACATATTAATATAGATATTGTCTTGATTTCAATCAAATTTTTATTGCGACCATGTCAATTTGTGGTGCATATTTCTGATTTATATTGCTATCATTTTCTATGTTACTTGGTGAGCTCAAATTGATTCAGATTTCTCTTCAATGTAGTTCCTTTCAATCAAGCTAATATATGATATAAGACTCTATATGAGCTTAAGTCGCATTCCATATTTAGTTAAACTTCCCAATACAGACTAAGGACTATGAATACACTTGTCATGACCACAATCTAAAGCTCCCTGTGGCTTCATACATAGCGTAGTATTCTTACAGCTAGAAGCCGTGGGCAAGAAGGAAAACTTGTGTAAAAAGTGTAGAGTGTCTCAGGATGTGGACACAAGTCCTCACACCAAGGAGATAGAGGATCTTAATCCACACACAGCTCAGCCACATACTCCTCTAACTCACTGTTTACACTTAGGGTAATGTCAAGGACGGATCCGAGTATCAACATATCGTATACCGCTGGAAAGTGTTCACCTGTTTTCAAAATTCTGGCAATCACTTTGAGCCTTTTCTCCTCTAATCAAACAATTTGTTGACGCTGAGTCATTAAATTGAATATCTAGGGAAGAAAAGGCTGCTTTTTTTGTTCAATGAAATGACACCTCGTCATCAAATTGAATTTTTTGTTGAGCTTTTCATATTCAGTAGCTCAGTAGCTTTCCAACAGTACATGATTTGTTGATATAAATGGATCAGACATAGACAAGTGTTGAAAATATGAAGTGATCACACCTGTGCGGTCTTTCAATTAGAATGAGCGTTGCTTTATAGAAGCGAGTTATCACATGGCTCAAAATCATCCCTCACTTGGTCTTTCAATGAGTCGAAATCATTCCCAAATTGCTCATTCAGAATGTATATAGTTCCATCAATGAACGAGTGATTTGTGAGTGAGAGCCTAGCAGGTATCGCTCACTCACTAACCGAGTACGCAATACCGGCTAATTGAGTGAGCGTAGCTTTGTCACGCGGCTACTACATAAAATAAGCCGCTTGACAAGGCTAGAGTTTGCAACAGATCGCAAGTTTTGCTATTTTTAATTGAAAGACCCACCTGAGTAGCACCCTATGTTAAGCTGATAAAGCATAAATTTTACCAAGAACTGGACGACTTCTCATAATACATAATACAGATCTGACATACCATTTCCAGCTGGTGTTCCTTCAATCTTTGTGCCCGCTACTAAGTTCTTGAACTCTTCTCTACTGATAGCTTGTCCCAGATCTCCAGCTGAGGTGGTATAAGTCTGCCTGTCTACCACAATCCCCATATCATCCTTTGCTGGTGTTGAGGTTGTGTCGGTAGCAGACTTAGTTGACGCTGTTGAGTTACTTTTTGCTTTGGGGTTGCTGCCAAATTGGCTACAAATATAACATACAATGAAAGAGCATGAGCTTGCAATGTGGGCAAAATTCTAACTCAAACACATGTTTCAGCGTTGAATGTCCTTTCAAATGCTAGTCAAAATACCCTATGCAATATTCAGGTACCAGACTTTGCAAGCTTCATCAAATTCTCTGATAAGTTCAATACCAATGTTCGCATTGCAAGATTTGTATCAGAGCTATAAGAACTAGGAGTGTCAATAATTGTTTTCTGAAAGGGTATATACACCTTTCTATCAGTCCCATCTAAATACAAGACTGGTAAGAGCATCTAGGCACTATTTCTGGGCAATTTGAACCGAAACAGCAGCAATCATCCAGATGAGCAAGAACAATGTTTTCAGGGTACAAGTCTCAAAACTGATATCAAAGGATTCCATCACCATCTACTGCTTTTGATGTGTCACAACAAACTCAATTATAACTAATCAAGTTTATGAGTGGCATGAATTTTATAAGATGGATATTATCTACCCACAGACAAAAATGGGACAACTCAAATTATGTTTTTATTGGCCAATCAAACATTCCTACCCTCCCTGATTTCAATGATACATTACTCAGGTATGACCCTCTTCCAACCATATAATTGACTAATAATTAACTGCTGTATCTGTATGACATTTTATTTTCATTCGAATTCTCCCGTTTATATAGCTGCTTCAAGGGTTATTGGAATTTGACCAAAACAAAAAAGGGGCCTTTGAGATAAGGCTAAATTTGACAGTTTTTGCTTATGGAACTATGAAAGCCAAGACAAATTTGTGGTGTTCACATAAAGAAAAACAGATAAGTGATGGGTAAGTAGCAATAAAAATAATTTTTCAAACTTACTTTCTAGGGTAGTTTAACTGCCCAAACTTCTTCGGGCTTAAATTGCCCTATGCTACATAAGGTAATGTTTTACGATCCCAAATGAAAGTTGTTGTGGTGAGCAAGTCCTAGCATCAAATATTACATACTTATTTTTGAATAGAGCTTTGACATCAATTGGGAACTTCTGTGGGAGGGTGACATCATCAGGTAACCAGGTGTAATCTGCAGCAGATGATAACTCACAGAGGCGATATACAGCAGCATAACATTTACTGATTTGTAGTAATAGCGTATGAGAAAGAACCCTGAAACAGTAAGAAGTGTTGTAAATAGCAGTTTACATGTTTTAAGTTTTAATGTGTTGTTTATTTTTTGAGTTGTCTACTCATGCCTTTGCTAATTATATCCCATGATGCATTGCACTTGTTTTTGTTCTCATTGTACCCTCTGTTGGCAAAGTGTACATGTGACAAAATAATGTCGTACAATTTTATACTAAAAGCACCCTAAACAAAAAGAAGGTCATGATAATGATAGCTGATGTTTTGGACAAAAATAAACAGGGGGCTAAACTTTGTGTGTCTCATAATAATCAAAAAAATGGCATCAAATAAACTGTTGTAAATAATTGCCAACTCTTACTAAAATCATTGTACAAGGTAATCTTATATAAAGCCATCATTCAAAACGTGGTTTCATTGTAAGCACAATGGTATAATGTAGTATAGAAAATCTGAAAATACACGCAAAAGGTACATTTCTTAGAATGATAAGTATTAGGCCAAATGGTTATAATGAGGTTCATAAATCAGAAAGTCTTGCTGTTTAATAAGAAACAGAGGTTGGGCTGCCCCTAAAGAGGGACGCAAGGTGTCCTAAATCCTCATACTGAGAATGTGATACATCCTTTAAAACTAGAATGCATCCTAGAGGTGAGGCTATAGAAGAGCTCCTGAACGTGGGTGTGCAGCGAGCTGCCAAAACTGAACTGGCACTAATTGGCCATCGGCAGTGATCTTAGCCAAAAGGCCGAGAAGCGAGTTTACCCTCATAGCCTACTTACCAAACTCGACTGTTGAACGATGTGAAGCTCATGAGATAATCCATCATGTGACCTATCTCCAGCTTAGCTAGGATCTTAGTCTGTACATACTGACAATACTCTATAGTCTGTACAGCCAAATATCCAACACCTTCGTACAAGATAAATAAAAATGATGTTGCTGCCCATCTAGATAGACGATGACTGCACCGAGGTGTGGCTAGGAAGAGGTTTATAGAGACGACTAGGTTTCCAAGTCGTTAGTGTCACTTTTCAACCACTGACAGCTTTAACCCAGCGTGAAGCATAGAGCTACAAGGCCGGAGCTGCAGTGGTTGATGACAGCATCCTCCTGTAAAGACCTATGCCATACAGGAGGGTTCTTTTATTGGCATGTCGTTGTACATACAGAAGACCTCCATTATTTTGAGTCCTGTTCTGAAGGGACTGTATGATCAGTCAAAGCTGAAACGATTTTTGGTCCCAGATGGGTTTAAACCCACAACCGACTGGTCATATGGCAGACGCACTAACCACTGAGCCAAACAGTTAAAAAAAAGTCATAATTGCATGGAAAAAAACATTGATTGGTATATTGGAGTTGTACACAGTTTAGGTTTGTAAGGAAGAACAACTTCGTATCAAGAGTTATTTATAATTACAAGAACAACCCAATATAGAAAAAGTCCAAGAAGAACCAATTCTAATTACTCAAGCACATAAATTAATTTGTTTTCACTTGCTCCAATTCAAAAGTATTGCTGCCCATGCCTGTCAAAAATTTCAATAAACAGTGATAGCCTCATCGCATTATTTGCAGGGGTATCATCGTCAAACCTTTTCGGGAGCTACTTACCAATAATTTTGACGAGCATGAATTCTAAGTACTGTTTGGATGGCACGAGGGTCTTCCCATCAAGTCCCAGCACACTCTCTAAAGCTGAGCTGATTGTAGCTAATATCTTCTGTTCTTTCAAGAGTTTCATACATTTCATAACCTGCAAAATGAGTGAAAAGTCAGTGAAATTGCAGTTTCCTGGAACTACAACGGACATCAGGCCAATGATAACATTTGTATTATATTGACACGACTTTCATGGGACTATCCCCAAGGCATTGTGGGAAAGTGGTTTCCATGACCTTATCTAAGGTCACCTGTAGTTCAGTGAGCATGTTTGTGTGCGATTTTTTTTTCTATAATATAGGTTTTTGTTTGGGATATATGTCAATTTGAGAAAAAATAACCAGCAAAAAAAATGCTTACAGTGAGCGTAATCAAAGCTAGTTTTCATGGCATAATTGCTAATTCACAGTTTCATGCGAAATAAGTAGCCTCTTCAAAGAAACAATTCCACTATCATGAAGACAAATATAAGAAAGACACCTCTAGCTTGTTTAAGGTGCTTGCTTGCTTCACACCTAACCAACTTCTCATAAGCAAGATTTCATGAGTTTTCAAGTGCAGTAGTATGATTTGTATCTCTTAGTGGGCTATGGTATCAGTGCATATCTGCTGAATTTTCTGTCAGTAACATAAGCTAGACTTTTCAAAGTTGGAAACTAGACAATCAATAATGCAGAATGTTTGCCATCAAAACAAGATTCGAAATAGTGAAAATTATGACTAGAGCCAAACCCAAATTGAACACATTCACCATGTTTCCATGTGAATTTCGAGGTCGGCCTAGATCGAGCTGAGTTGTCACCTCTTGATTCGAACACGAAATATGCAGCCATTCCCATGATAGAGCTGAGAAAAGAAACCATCAAAAAAATCTGCCGCAAACGAGATTTGAACAACGGCCACCCACGCCAGCTCAGGGCGACTTCGGAGCCATTTTCATAGCTTGAAGATCCTCTTAATTAACCTCAGATCGACCTCAAAACTAACATGGAAATGCAGTGAATAACTCTCTGGCTACATTTTACTCATCAAAGGTTATTACTTGTTTGGTGCCTCTGAAGAGGGGTTCTAGTCTCCATCTGCTTTTCATCTTGTAGATGGCTTTGTGTAAAATCTCAATCTCCACCCACAGAGTGGACGAGTCATTCATCGATACCTGTAGAGGTGCCAATGCTGCATTATTTTCTTTCATCAATCCTGTAATGTTATTAAAGGGATCATAATTTGGCTGTAGCACAAATCGGCAAGGAGAATAGCACATTCTTGCCTACTGGGCAATGCAGTATTTCGTAATTCAATGATAGGCAAACTTTTAATCTCTTAAGTAGAAGACCACATTTATTACTGACTAAACTAAAGTGGTAGCGAAGCTAAACAATGGGCCTGCCATGTACTTTTTATTTCTTGATTTTATATGACTGGAGGATTAAGTCATTACAATCATCTTACTCTACTTTGGCCAAATGACAAGAGCCAAGGAGATACAGTGGTACGGTCCAACAGGTTGAGATTGTGCTAGCCCATTGGTTGTGTGCCCCAATGTCCCCAATTGTCTAGTGAACAAATAATTATTGTGTATTGACTGGAGGACTAATTAGACTGCATGAATCCCTTTAGGGCTGCGTACAGGGGTATTTTGACTATTGACTACACAATGAGCACTAGACTAGAGCCCTATCTTATCTAACAGCAGGAGATATAGCAGTTATTATTACAGAGCTTTCAATCATTTGCGCCATTGGAGGTAGCTATTTTGATTCAGTGGGCATAGGACTGACCCCTTTTACGATAACAATAACACTACCTGCATCATCATCATGGAATGATGAGATGATAAGAGATGCTTCATCATCATTTACTGCTCAATATTATATATTGTAATGTAAGTTAGTAAGTATGATGTATGTATGTAAGGTTTTAGTAAAAATAAAAGAGAACAACCATGCTAGGAATTGTTGCATAGCTAAAGTATATATTTATGGCTTATGTGTAATGGTGGCACTAGGGTACGTTACTATCATCATATTAGCTAGCTGCTGAAGATTCAAGATAATGAGAAATGATAATAAATAATGATGAAGAAGATTGAAAGGAAAAGGATAGATTATTGTGGCCTTCATTGCAATGTTCACTTACTTGTGCATTCTATGTAGTTCTTAACAGGAAGTCTGATAAATGGTGGTGGGTCTATACTTTTCCTCAGCATGAAGTCCATCGTTAATTGGAAGGTAATCAAGATAATTGTGTAAAAGCAAACACTCAGAAGCAAAATTCTCATGCCACTTTTCTGGAAATGTGTCAGCACAAATATGAAAAGTGTACACACTGATTTGCTTATCATATCAATCTGCATATCATACAGGTAAATAATTGTAATGATAAATCAATTATATTTTTAGCGTTTTATCGGCCTATAACCTTCATATGACCCTGACGTCATGGTGATGTTTACAAATGGCGGACATGAGCTGAGATTTTGCAACTTCACGAAACATCTACCCATAATCTCACGACTATTGCTCCATAAAATCAAAACCTCAGACTAAATTATTCTCAATAGTGATGGGTGACCCTACTGAACCAGTTAAAGGCGGCAGTGAAGACCAAGATGTACAGTCAGACATTGAAATGCAGTCTGAAGACAGTGACATTGACAATGAAGCTGAGCAAATCCAGCCTGCAACCAACACAAACATGCAGCTTCCGACCAATGTAACTACAAACAGACCTCAGAGAAGTGTCAGCCAGACCAATGCACACTCAGACACCGTACAGAGTATTCTCTCAAGCATTGCAAATCCACATGCAGCTGTTATAATGCCATTTGGAGATGATCTCCCAATATCACAAGATGATGATGAGATTGATGCTGATAGGATGGAGAGATTCTACAGTGGTGCACTGTCTGCTATAACTAAGGTAAGCAGAACAACGTTTACAGTCTGAACATTGTCATACAATTCAATGAAACTGCTTAAACCTATCACCTGAGGAAAGGATAATCATAGGTGATATGATTTAACCAATTGTACCTAGTTTTGTTTAGCGTGATGAGCGTTACTAAGCTCTGTACAAACTCTCCGGTAGCATAAGGTGTCGAACCTCAAAAAATAAGTTTCAGGCAAAGTTCTCAACAGCTAGATTTGTGACAAGACTGTTAGCTGCTTTGATATGTTGAGAATTAGTTTCGTTTAAGTCTCGAATCTATTCATTATACTTACCGAATAATAGGCTGTGAAATTTTCACATTAAGACTCCACTGCTCCCCGATCTGCAATGCTCTGAACCTGACATGTGATTTGATCGTATTTATTCTCTCTGATAGATGCGAAGACAAACCATGAAGGCTGAAGTAAAAACAGAGAAACTGAGAGACGAAGTTGGGCATGCCAACATGCAAGCCTGGACGGATGAGCATTTTGACAGCCTGCCAAAAATGGCTCAAAAGAAGTGAATCTGCACACATATAATTGTACAACTTCAGCTCACAAAAACATTCGTTATATGAATTCTTCTTGGATCTGAGTGTGAAGTATTTTTAAACTCTTAAATTTTCTCAGAGTCTGTCACTTGGACACTTTAATGCTTGTGCACTGTGTCCATCGCTCCATCTCCCAACAATATTCAAGTTTCTGAGTTTCAATTCAGTGCAGCACACTGCATGGAAATGGTTTACCCATTTTTGTTTATATATTTTGTGTTACAAATCATAGCTGGTTGGACTTGATTTTAAAGAAAATTCTTTTTCTGTCCTGTTAAAATTGATCACAGAAATCAATGAAATAGTTTTGAGTATAGTTTTTAATTTACAGGATATTTTTTTCAAGACTTTATCTAGCAGCCTGTACTTAGCATTACATTAAAGCCTTGTGGGCTCTTACTATCGACTCCCATGTCAACCAAACTCCACCAGTAATCCTGAGGCTAGGTACATTAAACCAGGCACAGAAGATAATGCTTGATAAATTTGATCCCAATCGCAGGAATAATTGCTAATTGGGCACTTCCTTGATTGTGATAGAGGTCTAAAGTTCAAGATAATTTTTGACATATGCACTGTGCTATATTTATGTATCTATTTGTGTGCAATAAACTTGTTTGTACGACCTATGAGTGTATGTCACTTCCTACTGACATGCTACTGACAACTGAATATACCCTAGGTGAATAAATATTAGCTAAAGTTTTGCTTGTCTTACTTATTGTTAGCTAGCACAAACTATTGCTACCTGAGATGATATAAAGTATCAGGTTGATTGAATGCATGATAGCCATCAGGTCTAATAATTCAGACCTGCATGAAATGACAAGTTTTTCTCCCTACAAATTCCTTACATCTTGGAAGGATGATCTTGAGCTATCCGTGATCGGCTCAGAATCAGAAAAAGTTTAACAAAATCTTTCAATTTGTGTTGAAGGTTTAAGAACGCTTAGGCTGTTGGTAGAGTATGTGATACTGAAGTAACAGACTGAAGTAAGGGAATTGCTCTCCCTTGATAACTAGTTGGACAACTACTCGCAGAATTGACGACAGCTATCAGAATAGCTGACATGTTAACATATATCACCAATTTATTTTCAAATTGCTCATTGCATCTTAACTATGAATGTCATGTTACATTTATTCATTCTCAGTCTACCCATTTTGTCCAGTTATTGTTGCTGTCTACAATTATTTGATATCCTCCGGCGCAATTTTTAGTCTGAAAACAAAATTCTGCTGCAAAACATTTATGCAATGGAAGTGTTTGTAGTATCGGTTTTCTCTTCGCTGGTGTTTTAAAAAGTTGCACACAGGATTTTAAATATTGCATGGAATGGCCAAACACAAACATTGATAAAACCATACCTATACCAATATGATACTAGTCTAATGTATACACAATATCTACATAGTTAACAGTATGATTGCTCACTCATCTCATTGTGACGTAAGTTTTTTTTATAGAACTGCCACTGCTGGTTAACCACAACGATGAATCATTTTAGATACTTTTGTCTGCATTGAGAATAAAATTGTTAACCACAGTAAGTGGCCTTGCAATGCACATACCATACATTCAGTCTAGATCTAAGCATAGAGTATCTTTATCATATGCTGCAAAAATGAGAGGGGGACTAAAATAAATTATCAATGTTATGAGGAAATACTAAATTTAAACCACCCTCGGCATCTATTAGACGATTTTCATAAAAAATTCAGAAAATCATTCTTACTGGAATTTCTCATTCCAAACAGTGACATGTGACCGCTGACCACCACACGCGATGATTCAGTTTACTAGTGGCAGCAATGTACGTAATTAACCAATTTGCTCCTTCTTGTTTTTTACTATGAATCGTGTTTTGTAAGCCATACAATTTGTGTTTTCAAGGCGAGTGGAAATAAAGCGGATTATGATACAATCTAAAATCCTTAATTGCGATCAGCCGCTCATGATTTTAAACACTTATTGCTTAAAACATATTTTTAAAATTTGATAGACTTTTGACTAATACACAACTTGGGAATAGTGTGCACCTGCTGGGCAATATAAGTGGCAGCCAAAGAACCATCTATGATATTGTGTGCCAAAACTTTCTTCATGCAATCTAAGTTAGCTCCATCTGTGTGTTGTAAATTAGGACCAAGGTTGAGTTTGTGCTGTTCATCTCGATTCTGAATGTACTAATCTGTGAAATTCACCTTTGCCTCTTGTTGCTGTGGCTTTGTCTGCTTATGAGTTGGCAATGTAATTGGTGAATCATATTACAATCAAGCTGAAAACTATTTTGATTTCTCAGTTGGGCAAAGGGAGTCATCATAGTTTTAACTCATGGATATCTGTTAAACAGTCCTATAAAAGATCAAAGCAAATTCAAAGTTTGAATCATGTTATGCAGATTACATCATGGCTGCAGACAGTTTCATATTTGATGGAAGCAGATTCTGCATACATGAGCTGAAATCAGTAGTCAAATTTTACTGACTTAATATGCCAACCAACTTTGTGTCCATCTCTCATGCATTGAGGACAAGCGATGGTAAGTAAACTTCAAAAAGTCTTTTCTACTTTGGGCAGAAAATGTGACCAGAATAGAATATAAGCCAGTGTTTAAATTCTACATCATCAAACTGTTTAGGATTTCCCAAAATATTGGTCCAAAAATCTGTTTTTTAAATGCAGCTGATCGAGCAGCTTACTGTGGTTATGCAATAAATATGAATCATGTCATGGTTGTGATACCTTGTCAGCTTATAATCACGTGTAGATTTCCCATTCATGAATGTCATGTGATATATACTCACAATTAGTTTGATTAATAGGGAATTTCCCAAGGAGCTCTTGACGTATGAAGTATACGCATGATTAATTCACCGGCAATATTAGCGGTATACCAGGTTTCTTATAGATATAGTCCTTCTATATGATTTGCAATCATGTGGAGCATCACTGGGGGGAATTCCCTGTTTCATTGGCAGGCTTTAATTTTAAACTGCTGCCAAAATATGACTTGTTTGAATCAATGAGCTGGAATCAATGATTAAGTATCTGAAAAGAGAGCCAATATTCGTGACTACTTGAGTTGCTATCATCCCAGAAAACAAATGAATGGAATGTCTAATTTTGAGTTTGACACTTCAATCAATCAACAGAACATCCCATGAAGTATACAATGAAGTGCATTCTCGAAAATCCTTGGCCTCCCTGGCTTACTGCAGCTCGAGTTTGAATGATTTTCGTATTTGTCATAGCTGTTACATTACATCAGGTTGTGCAACATGCACCAAAAAGAAAGAGCAAGCGAGAAGAAACAAGCATATTTGACTAGGTCCCTATATCAAAATAGTTGCGATCGTCAAGCCGTTTTAATTTTGACTTTTTAAGGGTCAAAACGTCAAAGTCTGGCATCAAGGTGATTTAATAAGATTTAACATTTTTAAGGCAACCCATTTGTGGTTGTTGGGGAAATCCCTTTTGTTCTATATCTAGAAGCTGATATTTTTAGTTCTTGTTTTTGATTGGACACTTTTTTGTAGAGACTGCTGATCTCATATCAAACTATTGCAAGAATTTTACAAATTCTATGTCAGGACTTGTCATTATGGAATTCCCTAAAAAGCAATGATTATAATGTAGTCATTTGTAATCGAGTTTCCACTCATATAAATTACTACGGCATTTTGAAAGGAGAGTGGTAGAACATTGACACTTTGACAACTTGCTGGAGATGTCTGAAACTTCTCAACAATTAAAATGTCAATAGCATTTAAAATCTTAATTAAAAACTTGGAACAGAAACAACACAGGATTAACTGCAGGAGATGAATTCAAAGTCGCACACAAATAATGCCCACCCAACAACAGGCATCCGTTCTAATGATTGGGACATTTTTCCTGTTCGCCAAAATATCAATCAGACTTAGATTAAATCCTTGAAAATCTTCGACGATCATTAAAACTCAATAGTACTTTACCACAACTATCAAACATTGTGAACAAGGAAAAAACTTGCATTCCTCAATTGTGGTCTACATTGTCCCATGGTAATAGAAGGATTTCCCTCTTAATCTAATCTAATGGGTAAAAAAAAACACAGAATATTACATTACTGTCTCCACCGCAAACTTCCTTGATTTTAAGAAATTTCAACAATTAAACGACAAGCAAGAAATCATGCAAAAAGTAAGATTACGTAATTGGTAATTTGATATAATTTACACTTGAAGACATTAATTAAAGAATAGAAGAACAGGATTGAAACCAGGAAATTTTGTTTCCACAACAAAATATAATAACTTTCCTCTGTTTTAGTTCCCAAAATCAAAGTATTTTGTATAGTTTCAGAAATACTTCACTACCAATGATGTTTTATTGTGCCCAAATCACTTTGTGGAACCTGTAGATTTGTAGGGTTTCATGAAATAGGAATTTTTAGAGATGAAGGGGAGTTGAGAGTGAAAACTAAAACCCTAGTAGAGCTTGTTCAAAACATTTTCTTCCTAAAACTTTAATCGGAAATATGTAAGCTATGTAGGTAACCCTATAATCGGCCCTAATTTATTTTTAGCCAAATAATTGTGCTGTGTAAATAGTATATTAGTGTGTTAGCATCACCAAATAGTGTGGCTATCCTATTGCCTTAGCCTAAAGCCTTAACTCCATCCTGCTGACACCTGAAGACAACATTTATAACATATGACATGTAGACCTTAATTTCAGGAAGATGTATACACCCAAAGGTGCTGGGGCTGAAACAGTCAACTTTGAAAGCTCCCCCAACGGGATTCGAACCCACAACTCTTGCGGCACTAATCGCCTGGCATTGAATAGAAAGCACGCTAACCGATTGCACCATCTCACCATCCCCAAAAAAGAATGATTTGATGGCGCTAATTAGCATGCCCGCTACTCACTAGTCACTATACTTAGAGTGCCAGGTATTTGAGAGTTTTTTAAAGTACTAATAATGAAGAATTTTTTGCAGAGTCATTCATCTCAACAATATGCTGTGCGTACACAAATCGGCAATATTCCTAACCATGTGGTCATCACTTTGCCCATAGTCCAGTTTTTGCCCACAATTGGATTGCGAGGTGTATAAAGAAATCAATCCGCATCATTTGAGCCTTACATCATATCATTTGAGGTAATTGGTCATTAAGAACATCTGTATATCTGGGCTAATCTCTATCACATAAAAAATTGTACTTATTGTTGACACAGTAACATTTTTCCTGTTAGAATCAACGAGGAAATCCTTTTGATTGGCTGAATCTCTCAAATATTGGGATTGCCTTAAGTTTAAACGACAATGAATTAAAAATTAATGGGCATTAGCGTCGGATTAAAACAAAAGAATAATGTCAACTCATTGTGAGGCAAAGAATTTCATTTACTTTGCATAATACATGATCTAAACCTTTTGAGGAAAAAAATACAAGGACACATGGCAAAGAAAAGTTTGTTTTCTTTCTGCGATTTGCTATGTTATCCTCATGAAGCAACCCTTTTTTGTTTGATAATTACCTTGCAAAAGAAAGAATGTTTTCATAAAAAAAGATTCGTTCATAAATGCAATTTGAAAGCTCTATGTTAATGTAAAACTGTTGCCTACAGTAGACAGTATAGAATATCACAGAGTAAGGATATATATATATCCTAACTCTGTGAGCATATAGGGCAGATCTTGTGATAGATTTGCATCTGTCGATTAGGAGCAATATGCTCAGCGCCAAGTCTTAAATTTTTGGTCCCTTTGTAGTCTAATGCATCAGGTAATTACCGATAAGATATCTTGGACGGACACTATTATTTGAATAAACAAACAATCGCTCGGAAAACCTAGTGTTAAAAGCTACATGCCTGATCATTTGTAGGATAAATAAGGAAATTGTTATTTGATCCACATGATTGACTGCAGGTATGTGATGCCAATCGATGTGTGAGCAGAGGGCAATAATTCATAAAAGTGCATACTGCATATAGGGGATTCCCCCCACAAGCACCGATACAGCTCTCAACACAAGATATATTTTCATAACAAAATCTTTTAATTGAGATGGCAACGTCTGATTAGTGAAAATTTCAGTTTTGGCAGCTTGCTGCACAACCAGTTCAGGAGGTCCTCCATGGCCTCACACTTCCTGGATGAATTCTAGTTTACTAGGATATATCACATTCTCAGTGTGAGGATTTAGGGCACCTTGCGTCACTCTTTCGGGGCACACCAATCTTCTGTTTCTTACTAAATAGCAAGTAAAAATGAGATATAGATACAGTTTCGCAATTACAATTACTAGATTAATGTAATTACTAAATCTACGTAACTAAAAAGATGTGGTATCAAATTTGACACTAAGGTTGTTCTAGATAATTTGTACTTACCTTCCGTTGGTAAGTTTCATCAATCCGCTTCAACAAGATCTGCAATCAAATCCATCTACCCCCATAGGTTGATATGATGTTAGAAATAGTAGCAGGTAATGTTATTGAGACTCAGCTAAGCGATAGTGTGTTGAAGAATGTTCAGTCATTCGTAACAAATGTCTTTGCGTGCCAAGACCTGCCTTTTCTATGATGAGTGACTAACTGCGTATTTCCCATAATTATTGCGACATATTATACCACACAACATTATGGCTTTGCATCTAATACGTTTCCGAGAATTTCTACAGTGAGAAATTAATGGAAATTCTAAGGACACTTTAATCTTTCATATTTACATTAAAGTATAGAATCATCATCACCATTTTATTACATTCGATTGCCGAAGAAAGTCGTCTTATAAAAGCTCAGCGGAACTTCCAAAATGGCACACTTCGTCAGCGATTGGAAACATTCTTCCGGCTCAATCTGTGAGAGGCAACTTATGATTAATCTGATAATATACTTCTGCACTCTGAAAATAACTCAAGAACCTGACAAAAGACTCAATGGGTAAGTTTTTCCTCTTCTTCATAGATAGGCCTGGTTACAACACTCGTTACCTTGGTAAACAGCTAAACTAAATGGCGAATACTTTTGAATTTTTATGTTTGAATGGGATGGTTAACATCTGTTTAAAACTTTTCATGAGCTACAGTTTCATATACTGACTTAGATGGATTCATTATACCAATCAAAATATACACCCTTTGCACATAGTAACGGATGTTTTCTTTGCAAAGTTGCATTAATTACTTGTGCAATGCTTCATTGTTAGTTGGCAGAAGCGAAAATTAAATTATGAACTTGTATGCCGTGCTTACTGTGCATACTGCACTATGTCTCTGTTCTCTTATGGTATTTTACATTCGGTTTGTTATTTCTAGATCTCTCAAACTATCTCTGCATGATGTGTGCATTACTGGCAGGAGCCTCTTCATTATCCGTAAGGTAGGTACATGTGCAGACAACTCTATTTCAGGGAGACAACTGCAACTATTTCATTGTTGATAAATTGTAGACACCAGAATATATTGGTTTAGCCATCAATGCCGCTGGTTATACTAATACATGATGAAAACAAATCATCTTGGCCAACTATAACAATTTTATTTGGGCAGCATTTATGCAAGAAGCTTGCAAAATAAGTAATTAAACTGGTTGTTATTCTTTCCTCTGTAGAGCCATCGCTGCTGTTGATTATTTTTATTTTTCTGTTGTGCTTCCTTGTCCTGTGAATACCTCAAATTTTTTACTGATGAGTTGGGATAGGTTTTGGTTACGATTTGCTTGCAACATTTGTTCACGGTTAAACATGAATGAGCAAATTGTCTTTTGAATAAATAGATGCCACTTGAGGCACTTGAGTGTTTCTTTCCTGTAACTTGACATCATTTCATTATTTTAGACATGAAAGTACCAAAATTACCGGAGGCGAGGGAGGTAACATACGACATAAGAGAGCTTACCGCCGTAGATCGCTTCTGGCCTTCATGAACCACGAACAGTTGGAAGCTATCGCAAGAAGTCTCACTCAAACAGAATATTGCTTCCAAGGCTCCATCAACAACTATGTAAGTGGTATATAAGGTATAGCAAGAGCACAGCGACTATGAGTTGTCTGAAATTAGATTTTAACTTTTCTATGATATTTGATATTGCCCTGATCAAAAACCTGACTAGCAACATTGTTGTCGAACTCACAAATAATACGAATTCATTCTTTGCTTAATTATGATTATGACGTTTGTTGAGGGCTTCCAGTTCTATTACTTCTCCTTTTTAGTAATTTGTATCTACTTTTATTGTAGGTAGCAGCTTTCTCACCATCCCTTTCTCACTTAGATATGTCAGATTGTGCAGGCTTAACAGGTACAGTGGTAAGTTGAGCATTTCAACTTATATTCTATTCATTTGACAAATTATTGGAATTACTCTGCCGATTTAGTTTTAGATTAGTTTTAAAGCCTCAAATTGGAGCTCAAGACTAATGAAACTCTCATCTTAGTTTGTCTTGAATTTAAAAAAAAACAGCAAGACTCGAGTCTTAATCATTTTAATCAACAATTGGTATCATTTTGCCATTCCATTCCTCCCAGAAGGGTAAATTTTGATGTATCTATAATTGTCTAAATCATATGCAATTGATTGCAGATGGACTCACAGCGTCTTTTCCGCAGACTGAGCAGACAAATTTGCACAATTAGCAACGACCCTTTCCTACAACTTGCTGACGCGTTCAACGGCGATTCTGAAGATGGATGTAATCAAAGACTTCTGTACTCACGCATACAGGACACCATGTGCAAACTTAACCCAGATGTATGCACAGTGACATGCTCAACAGTAAGCTACTATTTATAGAACATATATTCAAATTAAGATTGTTCTCCCTTACCTAAAATCATTATAATTAGGTATGAGTGCCAAAACTTGTAAAATGAATGAAAGTATCAATGCTGAGAAAATCTGTCATAAGTCGTAAATCTTTCTCTTATTAGTTTTCTATATGCTTCCATATATTAACTAATGTTCTTTATCGATGATATCAACTTAAATTCGGTGGAGCTCAACATTGATTTGTATAACATTGACATACTGTTCTCCTTTTTTAGACTACTTCTTCACCATTGGAGCATCAGAATGCAGGATACATCTACCACCATGTACTTCTGCCCACCAAAAGAATAGTAGGATGTGCGATCAGCCATGTGAACGGCAGGCTAAGTGGAAAATGAGTTTTTCCTACGAGAATGTCTAAATGATCAGAGAAGCAGCATCCCCAGAATGCGTTACTTTAGTTTCTCTATCCCCTAAGTAGCTTACATCGACGGTGGGTTGTCTAAACACTTACACTTACCCACACTTACACTTACTTACACAGTCACTTACTTAAACATACACTTACCTAAACTTAGTCGCTCATATGTTTATTTATATCTTCCTCCACTTTCAATGAGTTGGAAGAGAACAATTTACAATCTGTTGTTGACATCGGTACTATTGAATTCAGCAAACAATGGCTCCTGACTCTTTAGAAGCGAGCTGCTCTATAATTTATTTATTAATTGTGTATAATGGTTTCCAAATTTATATATATAACTACATCTTATACTGTATAGCAGTCTCATACACATCACATGGCCAGTAATTATGCAATATTATTTATTTATAAAAAAGTACCAGTTGAGTTTTGTTCCCTGGATCTAGCATGTAAACCAATTCCTTTTTTCTTCTTCTGCTTTGGGTGACAACAGTTAAATTTGTTTGAATAAGTAAATTACATTTATATTCATCAATTTCTATCTTATATTTATTTTTTATTCATAATCTTCCTTCTATGCAGCACTCAAATATCACCAAAAATAATCGCTTTACTTCATTTTTATCAATTATATAATTCAATATTTACTATTATTATCATCATTAATTTATTTCTTCATTCAAATATTAATATAAATGATTATACATCATAGTATTTACAAAATGAATTTTAGAACGTCTGTCAGAGAACCCAGAACCTTTTGATCTTATGTTTGAATAAAATTAAATTTACACGTTTAAAAAAACTTAATAAAACTTTAATAAATGAATATATAAATAAATAAATATATATAAACATATATAACCAAATTTTGAGAATGTTTTGTCATAATTATCACATGACCAGATTATCGTATAATTCAAATATTGGTTGCAATAAAGATGTAGCACAAAACTAAAAGTACTATGTAAACGCGAAAAAACTAGATAACTAGTTTATATGTTGCAAAACAGTCGTTTTATTATATTTATAGCAATTCATCTTTAGACTATTTTCCTATTATCATCATTATAAACATGTATCATGATACCATATACGCAATAGAAAATCACATGATATCAAGGTGTGAGATTACTAATGTACGTTACTAGTCCAGGATAGGCAGTGATGGCTAAGCAACAACATAACTAACTCTCAGTTGTAACCAAAGTGATATTGCCAGATAATTATGAATTTGTCTCCATGAAGTTAGCCCAGCACTCAATACGTAGATGAAAGGTATACTGTTGTATCTAGTCGTTCCCTGTGGGCATGTATATCACTTATAAATTTTAGAGTTTTATTTTAATTACTGAATGAATAACCTTGTAAATTTTTATTTTTGCATTTTATTAGAACAATTTTTTCTAGTGGAATTCTCTCCAGTGCATCATTTCATAATGATTTTAGGAGGAAATAATAAAACATACATACATACATACAAACTAGGCTATCATTACCACGACTTTAATTTATGCACTTGCAAATACAATGAGTTTAGTTCAAGGTTCTGATAATAGTAGTTGTCATGGAGAATGACACGGTCCCTGTATTAACTGATAAGGGCTAAGGCTAAGGCTAAGGCTAAGGGCTAATAGTAACAATAGAAGATAACTCTAGTTATAAATTCAGCACGCATTGGAAAGAGGAGCCACCAGAGCAGGTGGCCGACCAAACAGAATTCCGAGATTCAATTTTGCAGATATCATGCCCGAGAGCTGCCCAGAATGGAGCCCGGATCTTGTGAACTTAGCTACTCCAGTACATGCAACCTAATCAATCCTACAATCATAAATTCCGGTTTATACCAATTTCTTATTTCAAACAACATAACACCATTTAATTATTGATGATTATTTACATAGTTTATTACCATCAGCTATTTCGCTTGAAGTTTTAATCTTCTTTCACAAAGTACATGAAACCTTGTCGATCCTACAATCATAATTTCAATTTTTCACCAATTTCTTATTTAAAAAAAAAAAAAATTAAGATTATATACTTAGTTTATTTCTATCAGTTATTTCAATTGAAGTTTTAATCTTCTTTCCGACTGTACAAACAGTCATTACAATCAAAATAGAGAAGGAACAAATATGAATTGTCTGCACAACTATAAAATACAGGGTATCATTCTTGTTTACTACAGCAGGTACTTTAGAGGTTTTAGCAACCTGAGATGTATACAGAAAGTTTGAATGCTTCATACGTGCTGAGCGCACTAGGCGGGTTGAATAACTTCAATTTCAAATTAGAGATTTTATGGCAGGATGAAAAAATTACCATGAAAGATCATTTTTAATTTTTATGAAAATGGATGCATTTGTGACAAATCTTTTATGTTCAGACCATTTATTGTTTATCATAAAATAAGCTTAAGAGTCAGGTTGCGGAGTTATGGGAGACTGCACATTGATCAGACAACTCCTGACTCAGTCTTGTTTCAGTAAAGTTGTAAATATCCCATGTATCTCTACTCAGGCTGGTCTTTTTACTGTGGACTGACTTTAAGCTGTTCACATATCAAAAAGAAAGATTGCCGTAAAACCTGAATTTGTGGCGCCACATTTATGAGTTCAGTCAGGAGTTGCTGTGTTACTCCCAGGCGTCTCAACTACGAAGATTTAGCCCAAGGTACTCAGTTTTTTTAATTCAACTCAGGAAACTCATGGTATACCGTTATGTTAGCTAAAATCTGAGATTATGTTCATATAATAATCCTCTAACTGGATACTGAAGTCCAATGCTGGTGACAACTAGCCCTCCATTATTCAGTCTATGGATGTGCTTGTGTTTACTAATAGGAATTTGCAATTGCCCAGCCACTGACCGATTTTCTTTGATTTTCTCTCTAGCCTGAGTCAGATTCTCCTATATTGATTGTTGCAATATAAATTCTTTCTTCTTCAAAGTAAAGCATGTCAAGTCAAGCAAATGCCAAATCTCTAAGTCATATCAGCAATACCATTGTACCTAACATGTGGTCATGCCAGACTGACAATAACATTGAAGTAGATCAGGGTCTGTCGGGCCATGGGGAAATGCCATGGCAGACACATCCTAAATTTGGCTTAAACAGTGAAAATAAATGGCTTATATAATCTCTTTTATTGCATAAGACATGGCTAAACTATTGCTTATGGAGATTTGAGATTTATAAACAAACTGCCAAAAATTGTACATCCCACGATAATATCTATATGTGGAGAGGTAGCTGGAGGAAAGTTAAGGAAGTAGGAAGCTGGATGGAGTCAGTCTCACTCGATCAGCCACTGGATGCGGTGAGACTCACTCACTAAGCCGACACTCCTCAGTCACAGCCACTCTCTCCCTTCCAACCCTGTCTGCCACTCGAGTGAGTGAGGCCTACTCAATCACCCACACTGATCTTCGCTGAGGTGATGGCCAGTAAAAATCTGATATCAGATCAGAAGAAAGAATTTATTGAATTTAAAGAAAGGTGAATCATCTCATTAGTTTTCACAGAGAAAAAGCCTGTCATGAGAACTTGCCTCTTATTGCTAGCCATTGTGGGAACTGTGCGATTAATTGAAATTGTTAAACAGCCAATTACAATTAAACACTTCTGAGATTGACAAATCATGTCTTTTTCGTGTCCTCACAGTCACTCAATTTGGCAGCTTATCGTTCCTGTTTCTTAGTTCGGCCTACGCTTTAGCAACCAGTAAAAAATTGAAGTTTTCCAATTTTGGGCCAAATTGAAGGATTGGCGCAATCTGGGCGGCTAAGGGTAGATCTGTCACTGCAGATGTACCATCATCTCTCTAAGTGGAAATATCTGAATAAAACTCTACACAAGCTGCTTAGAACATTGAGAAAATGACGTGCTGAGAAAAACATCATCAAATTGATGACAGATACAAGAAAGAAGTGGTCAAACATAAAATTACTGTCATCTCCGCAGCAGAAAGCATTTTCTTGAAAAATGAGATATAGATGCCAATAAAGTTATATAAAAAACCAATTGACAAATGAATTGGTCATGTAATGTCAATAACAGATATAAACTGACAGCTTCACACTTTATAAACGCATGATTGATAGCTATTCTTGAGGTGTTACCAAACTGTCTAAAAAGATAAAAATGTTCACCTCCTTGGATGCTGTCTACCTGCTACTATCAGCCAGTTTATCCTGACCCTTCATTTGGGCAAGCAGAAACAACAAATACACTAAGTGTTTTGTGAGTCTCTTACTATCAGGGTACATTGTACATGTTTAACTCTTATAGCTTAAAGACTAGTTGAAGCTGCTATTTTGTATCACATCTTATTCTCCATATTTAATTATATCAAGTGAGCAATTTCCAGCTGTAGAATCCAAATATTAAAGAATTTATGGTCTCTCAAACTTTCAAGGTGACGGCAGTCGTTCGGCATTAAGAATCAGCGCGCAATCCTGAAGGGATGTCACAACGCATCATACATATAATGAGTTATTATACTTATAGTTCCACAAATGAGATTATGATCAAAATTCAGACCGAGGGGGTCTCGAACCCAAGTCTCTACCAGCAGGAAACGCCTCTACTATCGCACCACTAGGTACAGCTCTGTGAGACTGTAGACAATATAGCAAAGCGTTGCCTGCTGAGCCATTTGGACCTGGGTTCGAGACCCTCCAAATCTCTGAACATTTTGATCATCCTATCTATTAGTAAATCACAATAAGTATGACGTGTTGTGACGTCCCACAAGGATTGCCTGCTGATTCCAAATGCCAATTGAAGGTGATCATTTTGAAAGTTTGAGAGACCATATCTTCCTCAATATTTGGATTCTAAAGCTGGAAATTGCTCACATGATAGAATAGAATATAGAGAATAAGATGTGATACAAAATCTCAGCCTTAAAGTAAGTCTTTAAGACACTTTCGGATGACTGGATATGCCATTAATTATAATATGCAAGCAACTTTGCATTGAGCCATGAATTTGATAAAAAAGGTTTTCAGTTGATTGCGGATATTTAGAAATGTTTTCTTTTTTATTTTGTTTTGGTTATTTGTTCTACTTTATTGGTGAACCAATTTTTTGTGAAAACAAATTTGGGGCCAATTTGTATGCTGATAACATTCCACTGATTTTCTAAATATGATATACTCCATAACAACAGAAAAAATGCAACTAATAAAAAATGAAATGCATGGCGTCAATTCACAACGATTCCCAAATCAATAGTCAAAATTTCTCTAAAAAAAAAGAAATTTTGTTTCATAACAGAGCATTCTCCTGCATTCCAATACGATGAAGTGTCTTTTTTTTTTCTTCCGTTAAAAGGAAACGGATTTGTTAGTGGTTTCTCACAGCTGAAAAATGGGCAAAAAACATGACTCGGGCTGATGTTAAAAAAACTATCCATACAAACATATAAAGCGATTGTTGGCATGAAAATGAATTAGTATAGCATCACCTCAAGACAGGAATCAGCTGGACATGTTCAGTGTTGATCTGTTGCGGAGAAACAAAATCAACTATGAAATGTGAGAACCGCTTGACTATTAACATTACATATTGTTATTTCTCACTGTCTTCAATGTTAGTTACCTATCATCAAGTTTGTCATGCCTGATTTATAGTGTGTAACAATTGTTTTACTTCTGAAAATCTCGCAACTAATTTTTATTTCCTTTTCCAGCTTTGAGGACAGTGTTGGCTGCAAATTATCTTTGCCTGCTGGTAGCTGGAAATCCAGTAGATCCCAATAACTTAGAAGGTTGGCCCCAGTCATGGATCGATCTAGACAATACATTAGCATTCTACGATGAGGAGCGGTATTCGATACATAGATACGTCACAGGTTTTGATGGTCTCTTGCAGCAAGAAGAAACAATTGAAAGTGATGGCACTTTAAATCCTGTGAACTTCAGAAGACCAGTGATTCACCTGTTCAACACTACTATAGATGAGAACAGTTTCAAACTCCTTGCTCGGGAGGCTTTGGAAACTGTTGACGCAATGATTCTGATTTACGTAAGATAACAGTCCTCTGTATATTGTGTGCATCTATTTATTAGGCTTTCTGTATTGTAATGGCAAGAGTATCTGAAATAGAATAAATCAATGCTAATAAACTGATCTCAGTTTGTTCTCACCAAACCTTTGATCTGATTCCAGAGTATGAGCAATAATCTGAGTCATCAGTACTGGTACTATCTTTACAAAATCATATGTGTTTTAACAGTATTTTCACTATTAACACTGTTTTTTTTTCAGTATAATGCTGTGGCTAGAGGAATCGGCTTCCAAACTCCCCCTGAAGCTCTATTCAACAATACATGCAACCCGAGAACCCTTGGACAGGTAATTATGAGGAGTAAAGTACCGTTACATTTAAGTATAGCTAGATTTGGTTTGACTTTATGACAGCCATTGTTGGGGCACAAGTGCAGAGGATTCGTGTTTTTTTTGGATCCATCCTGTCAACTGCCCCCAAACAATCTCTAAACAGTTTTAAAACAAATTCAGATCTGCTTTCTTCTGTCCCAGCATCGCTACAGTGTATACTTTCTCTACTGCAACTTTTGAACAAGCATTGGCTACTCAACGTGCAAAAGGTATACTGAATCCTTGCCTATGAAGACTGTCTTGGACAATATGACTTGAACAGAATGTATGCAGCCCCTATGGTTACCAATTCATCCAAGTTTCTACAAAAAATATTGATATAGTATGTTCTGATTCGAGACACTTCAACACCCATTCATACTCTACATAATGTTTACTTATTTTTATTTCTAATGCTTGTCTGTTGAAGAATCGAACCTCAATGTTTGCAGGACTGAGGGATGGATTTTGTGATATGGGTGTTAACGGGACACGCTTGGAATATGAGATGAGGTTTAACCGAACACTAGTTCAACGAACAAAATCACACCTTTCAAATATGCTGTGCAGGCTTGATGAGCCAAACTGCATACTCAACTGCCCAAATGGTGTAAGTAAACTAAACAGCAGATAATCGGAGATTCTAAGCAACAACACATTGGTAAATAAGCACATGATTAACCATGGTTGAGAATTACAGAAGAACTAGCTTGAAATTATTGATATCTAAATATAATAACGCCATAAGTTAACGTGTTTTCCAACTAATAGTTTGACCGCACTCAAAGTTTCATTAGTGTAGCAGCTATATAAATCCTGATCGGAATAGTTTTGTGTTCAAAGTGAATGGTTTGTGACTTAGAATTTTTTTGTCTCGTTTTGAAATATGTGTATTGATTTGTAATTTCTAGTCAGGAAGATCTGCATGTTCATTAAGGAGCTCAACCAGTTGTGCATGGAAATATGTGCTCTGGCCTCTGCAGTCAACACTGCGATGTCACCTTATATATGGAGCAGGTGAACCAAACTTCTATGAAGGTCACCTGGCAACAGATGGGACAACTCCTCTACATACATCATAAGCGCTGAGAACTACACAAGCTGTGTCGGGGGCGGTACCAATATTAAGTCCAAACGGAATTAACAAGAATTGATGAACTGATGTTTGTTACACTTAAACCATTTATCACTTTATTAATACTGTGCTTAATAGCTTTGCTTCAGTGTTATCCATAAAGGTGCTTATTATTCTTTCTGCAATATTTATCTTTCTCACTTCATTTTCTAGTGAAACGCTTGATTTTTCTTCAAGCATTCATTCATTTTTTTCCTTTTTTGTTGTTGTAATAAATCAAGCTAGCTATCGCATTGAGAATAAGAACCCTTTGCCATGGTAGTTTCACTATCATCTCCCATCAATCATCATGCAGAGAACAAACTAGAATCTTTCTTCCCATTACGATGGGTAATCTAAAAAGATGATGTGTATAGTTATTTAAATGAATTAAATAAGAGTAACAGCAGACATATTTAGTAAGAAACAAAGGTTGATTGTTCCAGCCCCCAGCACCCTCGGGTGTTTACTTATTCTGTGTACCCGTCTTCTGACTGACCCATTGAAAGACATGTGACTGCTCAAAACTCACTACAAGGGGTCCCAGCAATAGGCCATGTAAGGCTAACAATCTTAACACTTTCTTCCATTATGATGGGTAGCCGGAGAAGATTGTGTCTTCAGATATTGAAATGAATAAAATAAGAGTTACAGCACAAACATCTATTCAAAAATCATGGATGTACTCATATACAGTGTTAGATGTGAGTGGAAGCTTGCGGAACTGAGTACCACAAAGAAATGTTGGGGAATGTTCCCTTTTGATTCTGCGCAAGGTGCAATGCTTTTCATTTCACTAGGAGTTTTCCACCACTAACAAAAGAGCTTACATTTTTCTACAAAAACTCAATATCGGCACATAAAAGTAGGTGAGAACGCTGAAACATTTGAATGGTATCAATATTCTTGCCAAATAACTAGTCAAATTTTGGCATTCAAAGCTGTAAACTAACAGCATGTCATGTGTGCCATACATGCAGTGACACTGCAGTGGAATGACAGGTGAACAAATTATCCCCCTCTTGTTTCTGTTACCTCTGATTTCCACTCCTTTACCTCAAAAATATTGTTGAATTGTCGACATAATAATCTGTAAAGCGTTAACCATACCCATCTCTGTCGACACCAGGAGCAGCGACGATATCTATAAAGCAAGCTTCCAAATAAGTTTGGTTCTGTTTTGATGTTGCATAATTGGACAAATGGGTGTGTTTTAAAGAAACACAATTGACAATGTATCAACAAATAATCAATAATATATCAAAATCTTATCAAACCAAATAATCAAATCCATCTGTGGTTGTATGACTGATCGGGTTATGGGAAAGCCGGTTCTGGCCATAAAAGTTATTGGAAGGACAACAAGTAGGTCAGCTTGTTTATTTCCATAAATTCCAATGTGACATTATATGCCAAAGTAATGGTGGCTTGTGTAAACATTCAAAGGCTGTTTTGGAAGTGTGTTACGTTTGATTCAAGTGCATGAAGCAGTCAGTCCACATTCATGTGAAAGTCTCAAAAGAGCCAATTCAAACCTACGGAAGGTCACTTTGGTGACAAAAGTGACACTATGAATTCTGCACAAGGAAGTCGGCGTTTTTGTAATATTTTCATGGCATGCCAAATCGTTTGACACTTTGACATTCATATTGCTAGTTACTTCATCTAGGCGCCAATGGAGGCATAACGGTACCTTACAAGTTTCCCATCATCTCATATAACACTGTGTGCCAAAGGAAAACTTCCAAATGCTCATCCCCTTAGGTGACTTTTTGCTAGGAAGTTTCTTGGACGTTTTTTGCAATATAGACAATTTTTGGACATTTTTTGAGAGATGTCTTCCCACTGCGCAATTTCTGTGCATGTTTAATAATTTCAAGATATACAAAGTTGTCTTCTTTGTGTCCTAGTTAAGTGTTGGCCTATGAGAATATAGGAATGAGGAGACAACTACAAACCTTTGAAAATATGATGGCGATATCTAGAAACACTCAGAAAACATTACATTGGTAGCCATTTATTCAAAAACATCCAAAAATTGTTCACATTGCTAAAAATATCCAATAAACATCCTAGTATTAACTCACCTTAGGTGCTGTTTTACGAGACTGTATGTCGGCTCTGTTTGGCAGTCAATCAGATCAGAGCCATCAGATTGACTACGCTTTACTATTACTATAGCAACCAGTTTTTTTCTGACTCATTATTTTGAGAGAGGGGAGAAAAAGTTTGGTATTACAGTTGGTGAATATCACGTAGTCAGGGGAAACTATTGTGGATGTGAATTCCTTTGATATATCATTGCTATTAATTTATACACAAGTCTTCTGCAGATGGCTTTGTGTTTCATTAATAAAATTTTGGTTTGGTTGTTTGGCCACACAATCTACTAGTCTGAGCCTGAAAGACTTGACCACCAGATCTGTATATATTTTACACAAGGGACCAGAAGCTAATTATTTTTTTCGTTGTAAATATTTTTGTCCGATGCTAATCTTTTAGTGTTAGCCTTAATTTCACTGTATCACTTCATTACTATTGGATATGGCCACAGAAACATGGTAAACTACTCTGCAGAACTACAGTTGAGATACTGATCACGTCTTCTTGGACTGCGGCACTCATTCTCTGTGCTGTATACTATTCCAATAGCTATGCTACACTCACACTTGCAGTAAATAATTTTAGCAATGCTGATTTTAATGAATTTTGTGACCAAAAGTGCCCAAAGGCTGACAGCAAGCCGATTCAGTTATAAACACAACAGTAATAATATCCTCGAAGTTGTTGGGGTCTACTGGATTTCCAGCTAACAGTAGACAAAATGTACTTGCAGCCAAAACTGTCTTCAAAGCTGAAAAAGGAAGTAAAAGTTAGTTGAGACACTGTCGAAAGCAAGCTACGGATCAGGCATCACAAACGCAGTGATAGATAACTAAATTTACAGACAGTTTGTGTTAAAGAAGAAAGAAATAACGATATGTTATGTTGGTAGTCAAGCGGTTCTCACATTTCATAGTTGATGACTTGCCGTAACATTACACTTGTTCATCTCACTCCAGTCTTGAGGCGATGCTATGCTCTGCTTCCTTTTCATACCAACAGTCTTCAACCACGAACAAAATCCGTTTCCTTTATTGTATTCTTTTTATAGAGAAATGTTGACAATTGATTTGTGAATTGTTGCGAATTGATGTCATGCATTCCATTTTTGATTAGTTGCATTTTTTCTGTTATTATGGAGTATATCATATTTAGGAAATCAGTTGGAAACTATCACTATACAGATTGACCCCAACTTTTTTTCACAAGAATTTGGTTAACCAATAAAGTAGAACAAAGAACCAAAACAAAATAAACATTTCTAAACATCTGCAATCACATGGAAACCTTTTTTTATTTTATCAAATTTATGGCTCATCTTTGGCTCTTTGTCAAAATAGTATTTATAAACAGGACATCCCATTGTGGTAAACTTAGATGACCTTTTTGTGTCACAAATCAAAAGCTTTGTCTGATGACCAAAGAGAGACTGAGTTTATGGCAGTTTAACATTCACAGCAATAACCAAAACATGATTAGATCTTTATTATGTACTCCATTATGTATTTCACAAGATATGTTAAGTGAACACACCAACTGCAACAAAATCAGACTTTTATCTCATTGCATTATAATGTTAAATTATCATTTTGATGAGCGATGCTTAACAAAAGCCTAGCCTATGAAGACTCATAACAGAAAAGATTGATTGCGCACTCGCCTCAAAGTCCAGCATTTTATGTTGGTTCAACATAATATGAACTAACCAGTGTGTTATCAATATTGTTTTACTTTTGTATTAAAATCAGATGGTCCTTTGGGTAGCCAAAAAAAACGGGGTTGTTACATAGATTGATCATGATTAGCATATTGTTTTGATTAGCAAGTTTCTTTTGTGGCTTCATATTGTTGTTGCTTTGCATGAAATTGAAAAAAATTATAAAAAGCAAGTTAGCTAAATAAAACATAATAGAATGGTAGGAAATATATATATATAAAATATATAATAAAAAGTAGGAAATAAGATATTTGAAACACCATGACTTCTGTGCTGTATTTCAACAACAGGAACAAAAGGTTATTATAAATGGTGATAATAAAAATAGTGAAATAGATATATATATATATATATATATATGGTACCAATATGGATGGCTTGAACATATCGCTTCTGCATACACAACTCAGTGAATTAAATGCGATTTTCCCCCCAGATTAGGGCTGAGCATTGCAAAAGATATTTTTTCCCTTTGGCATTACATTTTGAAACGAAAGTGAATTGAGACTTATTCCAAATTTGTTGGTTATTGAAGTTAACGTCCAAAAGTATATAAGTATTATTCAATGAATTTTGAGTGACTTGCACAGTATGAGCAGAATAATATTTTGGTATTGACGCAGCCCTAAAATAAGAAAAAATCGAAGATTAGTTTCAAGAGATGTTTTTCATAGTTTGTCCATATTTCAAAAAGTCCCCCTCAAGAGTAAGTGGCTTGAAAGATTTGGTCAAAAGTTGATGTGCCTAACTGAAGCAGGACTGGAAATAATTGAAAGAAAAAAATTATAATTCACTGTGAAAGATGATCTCAATTTAGTTTATTTAAAATCCCTTTTTGAAATTTTTATAAGAAGAGTTTCAGTGCACTCAAAGACACCGACCGTTGTATAACCTTATGACCTTGAGCTGATTTAGTTTTAATTGGTCAGGAGAATGAATCTCAGGGTGAGCTGTAAAACCTTTTGAACAAGAGAGAACAATTGCCATGTTGAGAGGTTAGGACTAAATAGCCGGTAGTTTAACTTAAATAAAGTTCAAGGACACATAGGGGAAAACAATAATAAATTAAGAGGATCAACAATGGGGATACAATAATGACATTCAATTAATTTCCATGGGGATGACAAACTTTCGCATTTAGAAAACCCAAAACAGTCTTGGGAAAGCCTGACACTTGTAACACCAAGTAGGTAACCTATGTAATACCCAACAACACTGCTATTCTTCTGCTTATCATTCCGTTACTGATATTTGTTAACTTCTGTTTAACTTCCTCTTGAAATATATTCCAATTGGCTATTGGGTGGTCTCATGTATCGTAGCGCCCATGTCCCTGAAAAATAAGATTAGATATCAAAGTCATTTAAATATCAAACTGAAATATATGATGGAAGATCAATCACAGGATATTGCTAATCTGCATAAAGCCTCGAGTTGAAAGGTCTTTTACTCAGCACACAAGCCATGATGTTAGGAAAGCGTAAAGAAATTGCTTGAAATTGGCTAATCTCACTTTGAAATGATGTAAGTAGTAATCAAGTTTCAACCTTTGCCTGCTATGCACTGCATATCAAGCTTTGAAGAAATTTCCCTAAATTTCTTTTAAGTTGACAGATTTGTATGTGATGGAATGATAGTTTTGGAAATATATATGTGTCCGGAAAACCATATGAAAAACACACCAACGATGAAACTGAATATAGCAGCTATCAAAGTCTTGCTTGTAAAACTCCCTCTGAAATCCCCGATGCTCTGACTGGGCATCCTCCTGATGGACTTTAGAACCCCGATTCCACGCTCTATCTCTGTGGATGTGTAATGATTGCCTCCGAGCATATTTCTATCTCTACAACAGTAGAAAGCCAAATTAGATTTTATATATGTATCAAGACACAAGTTTCAGTGAATATTATGTTAGTCCTCTCGAACCAGTCAAATCATGGCACTACTCAACATATCACTGATGGAAAATCCGCGAATGGGCAATAAAACAAATTGTTACTCATGAAAACTTGATGCTACATAGTCTTATACGCACAAAAATTGGAAATCAAAAATTTATCAATGGATAGGAATGTTATTTTTGGTACTTTTTGTAGATATTTACTTTCATCTACACAATGTCATATTGATTATGTCAAGTACATCAATCAAATCATAAAAAAAACAATAGTAAGACAATACGAATACCCATCACATATAACATAGAAGGTGAAAGCGAATTATATGTTTGTCTGAATAATTATACTATTTCCTTCCCTTATGCCTAATCAGTCTCTCATAAACTCAATCTGTCTTATTTTGAGGCATGAAAAACTGCTTCAAACGTTGCCTTTGCATTCTGACATGTTACCATAAGCTTTAAGCTATTTTGCTATTATGTATTTCTGTGTTTATGAATCAAATTGTAGTCATACCTGATGAAGTAGTTGGGAAGCATTCTGTTCTGCAGGAAGTTTATGAAAGTTTTTATCATCTTCTTAAAAACACGTCCCAAGTCCTTGTTATCATTGATATTGTAGTAGTTCAAATCAGTTTCCTTTGAAAACATAAGTAGTCGCAAAAATTAGTTAATTATGATTATCGCCCAGTTTCAATGACTCACCCATATTAGGATAACGAACTTTCCCCAGATATTTGAGCTGGAAACATTTCTTTTGAAAACGAATTCATCAAAGTTTTGTTATCTTGTAATCAAACAACTTGTCGCATCTGAGACATATTTTGCTGGTTAAAATGTGAATTTTACTTTTGTCGAGTGTTTGTCTGAATATACTATTTCCCTTAACTGATGCCCAAAAATAGGCAACAAAGCTTATAGGGTATCAGAAGTAGGACAACCACACACATAACTACTCACATTCGCTTCTAACTGACTATTTTTTTAACGCTGACCTGTTCAGCCATCCACAGAAATACTGTCTTCAGGTGGTATGTCCTCAGTACAGGAGTCTCTTGTGCAGCACATCGCCTCAGTGAATGACAGATGCTCTGGAAACAATCCGAGATGCCGAGATTGCAGTGATTAAAGATACAGCTATTAGAATAGGTCAAGGAGTAGACCGCACTGCTCATTGAGCCTTTAGACTCAAGCTTTGTGAGTGCATCAATGTTCAAGAAACGAAACCATTTGAATGTGGCTAAATAGTTCTACTGCATGGAAAGGATAGACTCCTATACCTGTTGGAAGGTGCAACAGGATGCTTGTCCCGTAAACTTATTGACTGAGCTTTTTATCTGGAACTTCAATAGAATATAAGCCAGTTTCAGAGCTTTCTTGTCACCATGATAGTGGAATAAATCAGCCTCAGCACCAGCGAATGTGTACCTCCAATCATAGTCATGATTATGAGGAACGGCTTCTGAACCTGTAAACTCAGCAGTTACATTGATTCCATAATGTTGTAGGGTAGAGATCGTTAGGAAATGTAAACCATTTATTTATATTCATTTATCTAATTTTTTTTAAAGAGGTTGGCTTGAAAGTAAACAAATAAAATATAGTGAAAGGCAACTTGTTGACCTTCAGGAGAAAATAAAATGATCAATTTGAAATGGTGGATCATAAATTGTTCAGTCCTGTAGAGCAAAACTAAAATATAGTGGTTTTTAAAATGAGGGAAGAAAAATGACAAAAAAAGCAATCAATAAGATGTTAATACCGTCACAATATTCCTTCACAATCTTTTCAAAGCTTATGTCCTGAAACTTAGAGTTGTTGAAACAAATGAAAAGGGTTATGGCATTTGAATATTACCGCATTGTTTGTGAACGAGGTAGCATCCTTTCGCTGCAATCTTCTGGACTGTTGTCTGGTCTAGATTTGCTCTGTCCCTTGTTATCCACTCACCAGCCTCCTTTGGCCATATTGGATATCTCAGAGCAAATGCATAATCCACATAATTACAAATAAAGTCATCAAAGTGTTAAGAAGTGATTGACCTTATTGAAGTGAGGTCATGTGTAACATAGTGTACACAAATTATTCCTAGATATTTTATGTTTTAGTAAAGTTGGTGATCCCTGTTAGTTGTTGCCAAGAGTTCGAGCCAATTCTATTCAGACCTTGTCCTGAATTTGGATACTAAAGGAAGGGTCAAGTGGATAAATCAAAGCATGATTTTCTTGATGATGCAAAGATACATTCCAAGAGAGCAGGACCTTTGTCCATTATGTGACTCTCTAAGTAATTCACAACTGAACACAATGAGGGTGAATTCATATGTCATGGCTGCATAACTCACTTGGAAGACTAGTATTCTATCTGAACCAGGGGCGTTTATTCTAAAAAATTTCACTCACTGACTTTTTAGAGATGAGCATAATGATCGGGTGCAGCCCGATCCACACGGCATAGGCGTGGCGGGGAGGGTGTGGGAGGGGCGCTTATGCGCCCTCCCACCACGGAAGTTTTTGCATATCGGTAGCAAAATAGTGCAAGCAGAGAGGTATTTCAATAGCTCACTGAGCTGTTGGGTACTTTCAGAAAACAACTCAATAGCAGTAGAAGATTACGGTAAAAATGCTCCAGTTATAAAGCACCCATTTGAAAAAAAAACTGACCTTGATGGGACTCGAACCCACAACAATCTAATTAGCAGTGGTTATTAGGGCCGCTCTACACACTGAGCTATTCAGCCATTCACGAAATGGGCCGTGATTGATAATATATCCCACTGATCTGAACGAATGATACTATTAAAGGGCTGTAGAAATATTTCTCGTAAATTTTGATGAGCATGAGTTCTTATTGGTAAGAAAACTTACATCAAAAAATTAGTATCCGCTTGGTGTCTGTTGTTTGCTCTGAAAAGTCAAGGCTGGGTATTGTGCAATCAGTTTCATGGTTGTTGAGCGTTCACAAACTTTGAAGAAACGTGCCAGCTGCTCTGAAACCTTGTATCCTGATAGGAAGTACTTTTCCACTGTTTCAGAAGCTGTGAAGCTTTCTTTTAGAACCGGGTCAATAAGTGTGTCTAACTAAAATAAAATGAATTTCAGTCATCAAACAGAGAGACATCCATAGTGTGTTGTGTAAAGTGAAAACATAATATTTCATGGCTTTGTATGATATTAGGAAACTATCTAAATAAGAAAGTGAATCTGACCTGAAGTCCCCCTTTAAGGTGCTCTATAACCTACACTGGTCATGAAATTATACATAACATAACATATTTACGTTAAAATATGAGAATTTTATTGTATTTAAACACAGAAAATTGACCTATAGAAGCTTACCTCTGCTTTTGTAATTGCAATCCATGTGAACCCATGAGCTGCAGGAACAGATTCCAAATGACCCTTGTGTAGTTTTAAAGTGTTGATAAAAATATTCACATCAATATCTTGGTTGATTACAGCTCAATCACTGGATGGGAACTTGTTTGTACTCTCTGAGGCATAAAACCCGAATCTTTCTCCTGCACTGCCCACCAACTTGCAATCGCACGGTCCAAAGTCACTCTACCAATGAAAATATTAATGTTTCAAAATTTTATTTGAGCTTCAACAAAATGATCATACCCATTTCACCAATTTTCATCCAAAGACTCAGCCTAACCATTGAAGTATCAGTTTTGAAAAGATTCATGTAACTCTTCAGACACTCAATATCTCAGACCACATAAATAGATCCAAAAAATCCCATATTTTTTGCAAAGAATACCGCCCAGCATTGATTCTTTCAAAATTTGGCGAAGTTATTGAGACTGAAACTGAAAGAGTTAATTCCCAAATTGCGGCCTTTTGAGATGATTTTCACAAATATAACACAAATCTACTAATGAGGCAATAAACAGCCGTGAGCAATGGAAAATCGGTGTGAGGAGTGTTTCTTCATTTTAGTAGAACTTTGAATACCATTGTCCAGAAAATGCTGCTAGATCTATTGCAACTTTCATAAGATCAAATCAAATCCAATCTCATTTGATGGGGTTATCGATGGAAAACTTTGTATTCAGGCAACATTCAATTTAAAACCCAGTGCTACTACATCATCGAATGTCCTATTGTCACACACAATTAAATCCCTAGGTGGCCCAATGCTTATGCTCCAAGCAGTGTCTTGGCTATATTTATTATTTATTATCCATGTGTTGAACTTAAATAAGTAGGAGAAGTGGGAGAGTAGGAGAAGAGTGCAATGAAAATATTAATAATCTTTGAATGTAGAAGACTATTCACAGATTCCCTTTAAATCACTAGAACCTACAAACCTTGACACCAAACAGTATTGAGATTTTTTATTTAAAGTTATCTAGTTGATAGCCTGAGATTCCTTGTAATCTGCTTTGATAAGCATTTATCACAAAAAACTCATAACAATCTGATTGCAGCCTTCTCAAACAAAACTTCTCATAATCTGAAAATAATCTAAAATTGTTTTATTCATATTTAACTCCTTCAGTCTATTCATGCTGTCTAAAATAATTCATTGACTTCATCCACTACAATTCTGATAAATCGAGTACTTTAAGAATTTCTTTATATATGAAATTAAAACTTGGATCTGTGATAGGATAAAACTTCTTCTAATTAGTTCCACAACAATTCAAGTCAATAAAGGATGGTACAAAATTGTAGCATGATGTAACAAGCTGCATGAAAATATGAAATCAGAGAAGAGACTGGGCGCTCTCAGGTCGCATCTCTTTCTTCATCAAAATTTTCTTTGTGATGTCTCATACGGCAACTTTGCCTTCCGCCTATTTTAGCGGTCACGTGGTCAAAAGTATTGTGCATGATGGCCTTGTCACCACATATTTTAAGAAGTCCTAGCTCTTCACTTCTTCGATGAAATAAAAATTAAAAAAACAAATGAGATTTCCAACTTAAAACAGGTCAAAACAACGAGATTGTTATACGTCACCCATACACTTTGTGGCATTTATGAGGGCGGCATTTCTAGTATTTTACCTAAATGTATCGTACTATGTATTCTGCAAAACACGCCTCTGTCAATTGTCTAATATGACTTACCTCTTCAAACATTTGCCTTGCATCGTTTGATGATATCTCGCAGATATCTACGAAGGGTTTGAGTCTCTGAAGTTTGGATGCAAGCCTGAGGCTGCATAAGCAATCATTTCCACATTTCCAAACAACCATCCCCATAGTCAATAGAGCGAATGGGCTGATTGCAGCCAATGCGAGATTTGCTCCATTTATCCCCAACTAGTAAACAAATTCAGTGAAATCAAAATTTGATTTCATAACTAACACTAGAAAAACAAGTCAAGGTGAATATGAAGGGTATATGTTTGATGCAGACTGAACCAGAAATTGGCCAACGGTAAAAAGATCATAGAAGATGTAGGCTACTGCGATGAGTAGAAGGTTTTTTGGCTTGGAACTTCACAACACAAGTTACACCAGATTATTCAAACAATGAGAATCAATAACATGTTGTACACTCAAGTCATTTCATAAATGGTTAAAACTTTAGATTATATGATTTTATTGCCTACCGATGCTAATAGTTCAGAGATCATCCAACTCAGCTTAAAAGAAAAGCAAATCAATGCGAGAAGAAACATGGTTTTCAGCAGATCACTTCCATAAAAGTTGTGAAATGTGGGAAGCTTTGATGCCACCTTCCTGAATTTGTTAGCTACAGCAACAAAGCCTATGAGTGCCTGAATAAAATACAAATAAGCTGCTTAGTCTGTAGTTTGTTATTTGAATGGTAACATATTGCTTAACTTAGAATTGTGATCAGAAAAGTGTCAACATCGTCTTTACATTGTTACATTATAATGTAATCCAGAACATTAGATGATTAATATTTTCTGAATCATTCGCAATAAATATAAACAAGATCTGAACCAGACAATGGTGCACCGCAATACGGTTACTAGGGCCTGGCAACACCCATCTGTGCCTTTTTTTCTTAAAATTAACCTTGAGACTTATGGTAGATGAAAATTGCAATATCTTGTTCACCCTTCAAATTAATCAGTTGAACTCAACCCACTTAAGAAAGTGTTCTGGAGTTCTGCCTGCTGGCAGACCTCCCTGCTTTGACATAATATTGAATTGTTTGCACTCAGTTTTTGGGCTGTAGCCTCGCGTGGGTAGTATGGGGATGTAACAACTAAATGATTGAGCTGTCGAGCAGGGCGCACCGTTTTAGACAGGGAGGTTCATGGTGAAAGTCTTAAAAACGTTTATATATTGCTGTCTACATATTCACTAGCTCATACTTTAAGGTTAAAAGATCTTTATTTACGCTGGTGCAGGTCCACTCTCTCTCAAGTCGAACACTGCTCTGCTCTTGAATCAGAAAAACAAGGCAGACTAAGTGCCTGCGCAATCTAGGTTAACTCAAAATTATTACATAATATGTCTGCTACATGTAAATCCACTCAATTATCAAACACGAAAAATCAACATTATTAATTAATAAGCTCAGGTAACTCAAACAATCTGCAATCAATATGTAGGGCATTAAATGAGGTGTTTATCTCAATTACTGGTCAGCAACCAAAATCATTATTTAACTACATCATCACAGGTAGAATGTAGAGGCCTAGTGATACCCCCCCTTGCACCACTGCAACAATTGACCTGAATCCCAATCCAGTTATCTTCTGAGCTATCTTGCCAGATAAATAAGGCTACCATATTTGTCCATATCCATTCCCTACCATTAATCTTTCAAGATAAATAAGGTTACTAGATTTGTCTATATCCCATTGTCTTCCAGATAAAAAGGGTTACTACCCTGTCTATATCCCTCATCTCCCATTTATCTTGCCCAAAAAAATAAGGCTACAATCTTTGTCAATATCCCTCTCCTTCATTTGTTTTGCCAGATAAGAAGGGTTACTAATTTGTCTTTATCCCTTCCCTCCCAGATAAATTTACCTTGCCAGATAAATATGGGTACCATCTTTCTCCATATCTTCCACCCCCCCCTCCCCCAAAGCCAGCCACAAGGTCAGGTCAATAATATTTCCAGAAAAGATAGAGTCGGCGTACTCGTTTTATTCTCAGACAAGATAGCGTCGGCGTACTTGTAATATTCCAAGGCAAAATAGAGTGGGCTTACTCCTTATATTCCCAGGCAAGAAAGAGTCGGTGTACTCATTACATTCCCACTAAGATAGAGTAGGCGTACTCAGTATAATAATATGCAATGTGCTGGATGCATTGGCGTTTTTTTTTTCTTTGCACTAGGTCTTGTTTGACCGCCCTATTTAACGGGCCCCTTAAGCTCGGGTGGCTTGTGTGGGGTAGTACCCTATACCCTTGCCCGCCGTTGCCGGCTACTCTTTTTTCGAAGAGGCAGAGGGGGATCTTTATACTGCATGCAAGCACACAGTAGACCTCCTGTATTTATGGTCCTGATCCGAACAGACCTGGCTAGGATGAATGACTTGACAGTGCCAAATCAGAAATGACAACCGGCGCCGGGAATGGAACCTGGATCATAAGATCACAAGTCCATACCCTTAACCGTCAGACCACTCCTGACTATCGTCGCCTTAGGGTAACCCCCTAAAAATCCTCTACACATACCAATATGCATGAAGCAGTATCACTGGTAGCTGTTGCAGAGAATGTTGTACAAGTTATTATAACCAAATTTAGCAGACCTTAGGTACATTAACAAAGAGAGATTGACCTAGTAGCGGGTACAAATGCAGTTGATTGAATATACTGTAAAGTGGAAGCACCAAAACCTTGCTCTGAGGACTCTAAGCTAGATGCATCCAGACCATGAAGTCTGTGGCCTAATCAAGATGCACTCAGACCTTGAACTTTACCAATGATGACCATGTGATCACTCAGGATAAATAAATACCATTTTAAACCTGTATACCGATCATTATTGCTCAACCAGGGTTGTTGATTACTGACATATGCCTATACAAATGCTATTTTTACAATCCCAGCCTTGGCCAATAACTTCAAGTTTGAGTGTAAGGTGATAAAATGAACTGGATGAGCTGCTATAACATTATATACCTACAGCAAATACAATCAGTAAGCAACTCCTTTGTTGCTTACCGCAACAGTAAATATACTCTTTGAACGTTTTCCAAACTGGTAATGAGGTGTTGTGAAGAAAAGGAAGAAAATTACATGCGAACTAAAGGCACACACGTAAAGGTACCAAATCAACACGCCAGATGCCTCTCCTGTCTGATCAGTTTTATACTTGCTTCAAATTTAGGTGTAACAGCTCTTCCTTACCTTTTGAGAAACGAGTTTTCTCCCCATGCGGATATAACCTTGAACTATTTCTTCAGCAGTAAGTTGTTGAACATCTACCCTTGCACATCCATCGAAAGCTCTTTTCTGATCAATGTCCTCCTGCAGTGAATTGCCGCAGCTATAAATTGGCAAATTATCGAAATCAGAAATCTGCCAGGCTGTTTCGTTTCCTCTGCAGTGCGTTGTTGACTATCTGGGATTTCACATCCAGTATGATCTTTTTTGAGCATCCAAAGCTCGCCAAAGCCATTAACTTTGCAAAAAGTCACTGTCATTTTATGCTCCTTATTTCCTAACTGAGACAACTTTATCATCAGTGACTGCCTGATCTTTGAATAACAGGTCATCCTCGATAGTCACTAGTACCTAGCACTGGCAAGGTTTCCGGTCTTGAGGAAATTAAAAATAGTATATGTCACATAATCATTCTATTTATGTTAGGAGTTGTGCTCACCTGTCTGAAATAAGAATTCTGTATTGGCAGTTTTGGTTAACCAAAACCGCCACCAAAAAAACCAGTATGATTTGCAGCTACAAAATTGACCAGGGACTAAAGTCTGCAAGATGTTGCTGGCTAGGGTGCAGCTTTGTCTGATTCAAATTTTATTAGGTAGGAAACTTGGAAGATTTTGCTTCTGTCTGCGACTTCAGACAGAATCCACAGAGAGCCATTAGAGTTCAGCTGCTGGTACTCATAATTTGCAATTTGCATCCTTTACCCATATTTACAATACCCTACATGATGAAAATATTCACTGATTTAAATTTTGGCATCTAGCCAAGAATAGTAAAACTCATTAGTAAATAATAATTGATTATCGATTTTGTAAATCATCAATGTATCATATCATTGGAAACTTTGCAAACACCTCATAATTTGAATTAGGGAAGTAATATCTTGGATATTTTTGTAAATACTTAATGAGAGAAATTTTAGATTTAATCAAAGTTTATAAATTGTTGGGTAATCTTAAAAGGCAGGGGGTGGGTTTTTCTTTATACATGTACTTCAATTCTTTAGCATCTTTCCATATCAACTGAATTACTGGAGAACTTCTTACACTGACACTTACCCTTCATACATCCATCCATAGATTAAAACTATCTCACAGGGATGCTCGATGTCAATGTAGTTGGGAGGATATTCTGTATTGGTTTGGCATAAACTGATAGAAAAAGGTTTTGATGGACACGCAGAACGTTTGATAACACATCTGACAGCTGGAAAGATCAGAAGCAGCTAATTAAGTAAAATGTTGAGCAAAACCTTAAATTCGCAATAGTCGATGCACCATTTTTCATAAAAATGCTATAGACTAGAAGCATCTATAGCATAAGTTTTTATGGCACGGAGAATATTTGATGGCACGGTATCCTGATCACATTTCACATACTTCGTTAGTATATGTTCTGGAAGTTTCACCGGTTTTCCCAAGTTGCAGTGGTTATATCTAGAACTAAGAAGGTGTTTTATTTATACATTACATTCATGTGGAGATAACTCCTATTCTCACCGATGAGAAACAGTGAAAAAGTGAATAGCACAGTGACATCGTGTCATGAGGAATGCACTGAATAAGGGAGGACGCACTAAGCCTGTATTTTCCAGTCTTCTTTTTTTAACTTTATTGGCATAATTTTCATTCGATGAGAATGTTTTACAAAATCAGCCTTCCAAGAAAACAAAAAAGGGGAAAAAAACACCAAAAACTTTCAATCAAGATAACGAAAAAGATAATCAGAAAAATTGAGTTTGAATGATTTATAATTGATTATTGAGCGTAAATTATATGGAATATTGCTAAAAGTAGATGCGTTGATATTATCTAAAAAGTTATTTGAAGTTGAGTGCAGCTTGAACCTGTCTCTCAGATTGAAATCGTGCGAAAAATTAAAATTCTAGAGAATTTATATGTTTATTATTATAACCAAGTAAGTGGCATTACACAATCAAACAAAAAGTAATTAAACAGGTTTCAATTAATTAATTAAGTGTGAAAAATAAAATGAATACCATAATTCAAAGATTTACTATTACTATTTATCCAACAAAAGCAAAATGAGCTTAGAGGAAAAGTGAATATGTGTTTTTTTAATATGACATCTGAGGTGCATTTTCTTTGACTTATTAGTTGCTCCATGGCACATGTGATCGGATCAGGAGCTGATGTAGTTTACCTTGTGTACAATGCACTTAAGGTTAGGCCGAATTCTCTAGTAATATATTTGTAAAGGGCGATAACTGAAAAGAGATCAATAAAGTAATAAACATAACAAGCTGAAGTGAAACAAAAGATGAGAGATCAGGTTCTTAAATTCTGATTTTTAAACAGAACCTCAACATTTAAGATTTATATAGGCGTCTTCCCATTTTAAGATCAAATTTAAAATCATTTCAGGACATGGAGCTTTGAAGTGATATCCCAATAATAATCAAGGTACATGAAATAATAAGTGAAACATGTAGTCCATCTCAGGTAGAAAGTTTGATGTTGTGAAGTTGAAATTAAATTGTTAATCAATGCAGCTATTCTATTCAAAAATTGTATATTTAGAAGTTTGCTCAGGTCTCCTCATGCACATACCTAGGTTTAACGCGTATACAGCAAATATTTTCTTCTTGCTCACAAAACTTGACGTGAAATCGCCAATACTTTGATTGGGCATCCTCCTGATGGACTTGAGAACCCCGATACCACGTTCTATCTCTACAGCTGTGTAACGGCCACCTCCCAGCATATTTCTGTCTCTGCAATAATCATATTATAAGTTCTAAATATTTATATGCAATGTGAAACAAGATATGATGAGGATGCTCTGGTCTTATCAAGCCAACACATCTCATAGCATAGCTGATTGTGAATATATGAGTGGGCAACCAATATTTATTCTGACATTTGCCTGTCAAAATTTAATATAAATAGATAAGAACGGTGTAAAAAAGCTTTGAGCTATATTGCTACTATGTATTTATGAGATTGAACTGATGCAATATCTAGCTCAGGTAGTTCTAGTAACAGTACACAGAGAAAAATAATGGAGTGAAAAGCAACTAAATGGTCGGTGAAATCAGAGCAGTGCAAACTTCAGTTGAAATAAGCGCATATTTTGCTCACAATGCTGTTACAATAATAGTAAAGTCATCTTAGCATGAGAATATTTGATCGCTGTGTAAAAAAAGAGTAAAAATTGCTTATTTGCTGGAACAGCATAAAATCAGAGTAAACCTAAATGAGATAGAACAGTCATATACCAAAAATTTGATTGATTGAATAGTTGATCATCAAGCTAGCTAGCGCATGGAACATGTGAAACAAAAGATAATGATGGTGTTTGACTGCCTTTAACCATGCGATTTACTGTGTGTTGCTGACCAGACCAGGCCAGACCAACAAATTAGGTAATGTGTTACACTCATGTTGTAAAAGTGAAGTCAAAATTTCATTGATTGCATGACCTGGCCTTTATTTTTGATAGTAACTCGTAGTACCACTGATTTTGAGTTCTAGTCTGTGTCAATTAGATTGGTAAAGTACCAAGGAGTAATGCTTGAGTGTACCCAAGGTAATCCCTACCAATTATTGTCTAGTTGCTATGAGATTTCTGTAAACAAAAGCCTATGTGTTGGGTGAGCCATTGTGTACAGATAACTGACCAGTCAGTTTGAGATAATTATAAATTAGAAACACTCTTAATCCTATAATTATCATATCATTTTCGAACAAATTTTAAGTGAGTAGGAATTGCTTCCCTTGTTAAGACACCAGCTTTGAGTATATTATATTTCAAATAGAAATGATTGTCTTCTAAAAACAATAAATATAGACTAACCTGCCAGTTAGCATACTCAAAGGCAGTGGTATATTTTTCTGATTTAACTCAATAAAATGTGTGAAGTAACCAGTTGGACACAATTTGAAAATAATTCTTGGTGAGGTTGCACCATAGAATGTTGAATGCCTACACATACACCAATCTCTTTGCCAAATACATTTCACACATCACTAACCTGAAGTAGGTAATAAATTCATAAAACTCAAATAATATCAACGTAGCCAAAATAGGGACTCGGTTGTAATGTTGGAGTAGAAGTTTTGTAAACAAAAAACACAAAGGTCAACAGATTTGACAGACACAGCTTATGAGCTTTCTGAGCTCGATAATGCATAAATTTCTGGTTTTGGTAGGATGAGCAGAAGCTATTAGGGGTGTAAGATGGATGTGACAGGGCAGATATTCGACAACTAACAGCCGAAGAAATAGTTTGAGGTTATATTCACATGGGAAGAAAACTCATTTCTCCGAAGGTAAGGTATTTGAAATATTATAGCATTATAGCGGATGTACAGGACAAGCAAGTGTCCCTGTGTTATTAACAACTTTCTTTTTCAGATCAAAACAATGTGAGTCATGTTAAAATTTGTATGAAGTTTACAGGAGTTATCATTACTGTTTTGGTAAGTTACTCTGTTACTCTGTTGCTGTGAAGGAGATGATACACTGATACATATTATATGGATAAAGGGGACCAATCTGACCCAGAAGAAGTGTATTACTATTTATGTATGGTTGCTGGAATGTATTAGACTAGCATTTCCTCATACTTTATCCAAATGTTATCCGACCTCCACAAAATTTTATTGAACAATCTACAGGTTTCTTTTTTTATCTGTCAGTTATTCTATTTATATGTTTCACAAACTCTTTGAGCACTATATTGTTATCTAGAACATCATATTTCGCATATTTCAGCTTCATTTTGATGGAACAAAGACACATATTCAAGTTCCTAAAATTAGTTACTCCCCTATTTTTCTCTGTGTAGTAAAGTAATATAACACATTTATGCTGTAAAATGTGAAGCATTTCTAGGTGAAAACTATTTTTAATCTTTGAAACTGTCACCCCGCACTTTGAGGTACTGAAGGGTGCGTACTGTGCAAACCCAATAAGCTACACCTACTTATCCTTTTCAAATAGATTTAAAAAAACATGTATTTCAGTCAGAAGACAGTTCGCGATAGTAAATAACTTCATAATCATATTCAGCATTCGCACTTCTCTAAAGTAGTTTATTTCGCTTGTACAATACATACCCATAGTAACCTCATGGAGGGACAGTTTCTACCACGATACATGTTAACAGCACTGAACAGCTATGCCAATAATTGTTTCACTGTAAAGATATTGCGTAATAAATGCGTAACTGGTTGATACACTTCATACCTGATGAAGTAGTTGGGAAGCATTCTGTTCTGCAAGAATTCTATGTACGTATTTATCATCTTCTTAAAAACGCGTCCCAAGTCTTGGTTACCTTTGATTTTGTAGAAGTCCAAATCAGTTTCCTATAATCAATTTAAAGGCAGAGTGTTAAGGTTTATGAGGGTAGATGAAGACTTCAGTCCATCATTTGCCTTGATGACACAAAGGGTCTTTCCTCAAATCTATGAGCTTGGAAACTTGTAAGCATCAGGTCCGTTCATGTGTTCAAACTTTTGAACATAAGGCAAAAGAGTCAGAGTAGCCATCGTTAGCTTTAGGAGAAAGCACCAATACAACACAGCAGTTTGGTGAGTATTTGAGTGATAGGCTATAAAACAGTTTTATTGATTTTCATGGTGCTTGAAGGCTGATTAATAATCAAGTTATCATATCAAGTATTCTAAAGCATACAGCAATTGCCGCAAGAGGTTTTGCGCTCAGTTTACAGGCCGGTCGGAGCAAACCTGGGAGCCAAACAAAACCCAGTAGTCAATGGATTGCAGTGGGATCCAAACCCACATCCTTCATCAGCTGCATGCCTAAGGAACGGTGCTCTTACCAACTGAGCCACCTCCTACTCTTTAGGCAGCGACTGTTTATTAAATTTGATGCTTTGTACACTGATACTCGGTGTACAGAGCATCCAGTGTGGTGGACCATCAATATCATTTACAAATGATCAACGCCTCATGGCAAAATTTAACAAACCTGCTCAGCCATCCACAGGAATACTGTCTTCAGGTGATATGTTCGCAGTACAGGAGTCTGCTCTGCAGCCAACCGCCTCAATACATGGCAGATACTCTGGAAATAATTTGAGATGGTGAGCTGTTAGGAAAAATTATCAGTTAACTGCCCTGAACTGTGATGCTTTAAACATTAACTTTGTAAGTATTCAAGTAACATAACTATGTTTTAACACAGATAGTTATACTGCTTTGAAAGAAACAACTTCCATACCTGTTGGAAGGTGCAACAGGATGCCATTCCAGTATATCTACTAACTGAACTTTTAATCTGGAACTTCAATAGGATATAAGCCAGTTTCAGAGCTTTCTTGTCACCATGATAGTGGAATAAGTCAGCCTCAGCACCAGCGAATGTGTACCTCCAATCAAAGTCATGATGATGGGGAACGGTGTCTGAACCTGAAACTTGACATAATATTCCCTAAGAGTACTTGAAAAGACATTGGTTTTACTACTGCTGAAGGTAACAAATTGTAAGAATAAATATTGATTTAATCTTACGCTATCAATTAATGAGATTACCGTGGCCTATAACTGCCAGAGCATGAAGTGAAAACACACATTGACCCGCTACAAATTGAGACATTTACCGGCCCCAAATCTATATCTGCAAAATACCCCGCCACAAATTGGTTTTTGCAAAATACGCCGCCGCAAATTCAGAGATTTACCCGCCACAAATCGTCTTTTGCAAAATACCCCGCCACAGATTGGTTTTTGCAAAATACCCCGCCGCAAATTCAGACATGTACCCGCCACAAATCGTTTTCTGCAAAATACCCCGCCGCAAGTTCAGAGATTGACCCGCTGCAAATCTGTTTTTGCAAAATACCCTGCTGCAAATTCAGATATTGACCTGCTGCAAATCAGTTCTAGCAAAATACCCTGCTGCAAATCGAGACATTTACCCGCCGCAAGTCCGTTTTTATAAAATGACCCACCGCAAATTGAATCATTTACCCGCCGCAATTCCATTTCTGCAAAATATCCCGTCACAAATCGTTTTCTGCAAAACACCCCGCCGCAAATTCAGAGATTGACCCGCTGCAAATCGGTTTTTGCAAAATACCCCGCCGCAAATTGAGACATTTACCCGCCGCAAATCAGTTTTTACAAAATGACCCGCCACAAATTGAGACATTTACCCGCCGCAAATCCATTTCTGCAAAATATCCCGTCACAAATCGTTTTCTGCAAAACTACCCGCCGCAAATTCAGAGATTGACCCACTGCAAATCGGTTTTTGCAAAATACCCCGCCGCAAATTGAGACATTTACCCGCCGCAAATCAGTTTTTACAAAATGACCCGCCACAAATTGAGACATTTACCTGCCGCAAATCCATTTCTGCAAAATACCCCGCCACAAATCAGTTTTTGTAAAATACCCCGCCGAAAATTCA